>CM042421.1:18441938-18616938 GCA_023634145.1 Thymallus thymallus | reverse complement strand
CCCTCTAACCCATTCCCCAGTATGGCCTTAAGAAAAATAACTGGATAGGAGGCCAGAGGACAAAAGATGCACGAAACAGAAAGTCTCCTCTCTCTGCAGACTTCAACGGCTCTACTGAGCAGTTTGTAGCCTCTGGGTTTACAGGCGCAGCCTCTGATGCAGAAACTGCTTTGACTGTTAACTACAGGGACAGAGGATGAGTACATAATAAACCAACCTGATGCCTGCAGTGCAACTGGACTGTCTGTACCCTGACTATACTATCTGTCCCCGGGCCAAGGCTGAACTCAGGTCAGTATTTGTCCTCTAAACCAGGCCGGTATTAAAGCCATCCTCAATTTAACATTTGTTGTTCAGACGGACACACACACACACACACACACACACACACAGCTCTGCTCAGGGTGTTTCCCACAGTCACATATGAAGAACGTCTCAGTGCAGGAAATCACAGTGTGACCTCGCCTGAGGGAAAACACACACTGGCATCGATATACTGGACAAATCAGAACAGAAGACAAGCCAAGAACAAACTCACCGTCTGGAAATAAACAGTTCTATAGGAGGCAATCTGTTATTATCTCACATTGTAACATAGTGTGTCTGAATGAGCTGATTATTCAGTAATAGTAGAGAGATGGATGGAGAGTTAACCCTCGCAAGGCTGCCGGCCCAGACGGCATCCCTAGCCGCGTCCTCGGAGCACGCGCAGACAAGCTGGCTGGTGTGTCTACGAGCATATTCAATCTATACCTATTCCTGTCTGCTGTCCCCACATGATTCAAGATGGCCACCATTGTTCCTGTACCCAAGAAGGCAAAGGTAACTGAACTAAATGACTATCGCCCCGTAGCACTCACCTCTGTCATCATGAAGTGCTTTGAGAGACTAGTCATATCACCACTACCTTACCTGCCACCCTAGACCCACTTCAATTTGCTTACCACCCCAATAGATCCACAGATTATGCAATCGCCATCACTCTACACACTGCCCTATCCCATCTGGACAAGAGGAATACATATGTAAGAACACATCACTGACAAACTGAAATGGTCCAAACACACAGAGTGTGGTGAAGAAGGCGCAACAGAGCCTCTTCAACCTCAGGAGGCTAAAGAAATTTGGCTTAACACCTAAAACCTCACAAACAATTGATGCAAAATATAAAGCATCCTATCGGGCTGTATCACCGCCTGGTATGGCAACTGCACCGCCCACAACCGCAAAGCTCTCCAGAGGGTGGTGCGGTCTGCCCAACGCGTTACCGGGGGTAAACTACCCGCCCTCCAGGACACCTACAGCACCCGATGTCACAGGAAGGCCAAAAAGATCATCAAGGACATCAACCACTCGAGCCACTGCCTGTTCACCCCGCTGTCATCCAGAAGGCGAGGTCAGTACAGGTGCAAAGCTGGGAGAGAGAGACTGAAAAACAGCTTCAATCTCAAGGTCATCAGACAGCTAAACAGCCATCACTAGCACATTAGAGGCTGCTGCCTAAAGGCACAGACTAGAAATCACTGGTCACTTTAAGGTATGGAACACTAGTCATTAATGTTTATAATGTTTACATATCTGGCATCACTCATCTCATATGTACAGTATATACTGTATTCTAGACTATCCTTCGGTATCTCAGTCATTTAATAATTACATATCTGGCATCACTCATCTCATATGTATATACTGTATTAAATACTAATTCTACTGTATCTTAGTCCATGCCGCTCATCCATATGTATACAGGTCTGATTCATTCCTTACTTAGATTTGTGTGTATTTGGGTATATGTTGTGTAACTGTTAGATATTACTGCACTGTCGGAACTAGAAGCACAATCATTTCACTACAGCTGCATTAACATCTGCTAAACACGTGTACGTGACCAATACAGTTTGATTTGATGAGTGAAGAGGCAGTCTTGACCTGTTTGTATTATGTGGGTTATAGCCTATAGCCTGGCTGATCTAACCCAGATGGGACATAAATTAATACATCAACCATTCTGCATTAACATTTATTTTGTTCCCAGAAAAATTATGAATACTCGTACACCACTCTGAGATTAATAGGCTCTCCATTCTGACCCAGACTGCAGCACACACTCTCTAAACCAACTGTGCGTGCGTGCGTGTGTGTATGTGTGTGAGAGCCTGGGAGGAAGCAAGTCACAATGAGATTGGTGGGATTCAGATAAAGGGATTTGGTTTAAAGAGATGAGACGTTGAAAACTATCCCCCCGAGCCGTCGCTCACAAGAAGTGACCTCCCAGTGGACCCGTCATGACCCCGCCAGTCATTACAACAGCCTCATCAGTACGATCGATGACGTCACAGGTACCACACCTGCCCACCAGCCAACGACAGTATCCACACTAACCTTGAATCTGACACTAAGCAATTCAAGATATGCCAACATATGCGCGCAGGCCAGGTAACATTTAGGCCTCCTTCTATACGTTATCAAGTGCGCGTCCTTACTCAACATTGACAGGAGAGCTCCAAACAAAACACAATGACTATATTGACAAAAAAAATAAAAAATGAAATAAACCAAAAATTGTTTCTCACAAGTGTAGCACAAACAACGTGTCCACTCCGACAATGAGAACGGTAATAGACTAGAATAATTATATTTTGAATGTATTAACAGAAATGACCATAACCAAACAAACATTGTAGATTAGAAATTATAGGAATTAACTGTACATTTACTACTGGATTGATATATGTAATGGAGAATTGATAGACACTAACAATGAAACGCAAACCATTCACACAACGAAGTTGTGAACAAATTGGCGGGAGAGCGCGCATTCTGGAGAGAGAGACGTACATTGTGTATTTTAGCCACACATTGCCCTTCTTCTTGGACTGTGCCATCCCCGCCGCCTCCACAATGAATTAGTCTCGGCTTCCGCAATGGATTAGTTCACTGAGATGGGCGCGAATCAGACCGGTGTCTCATGTGCCATAAAAAAAGATATACTGACGTGCTCAAATTTGTTGGTACCCTTACAGCTCATTGAAATAATGCTTCATTCCTCCTGAAAAGAGATTAAATTAAAAGCTATTTTATCATGTATACTTGCATGCCTTTGGTATGTCATAGAATAAAGCAAAGAGGCTGGGAAAAGAGATCAATTCTCGCTTATTCTACAAAGATATTCTAAAATGGCCTGGACAAAATTTGTCGGTACCTCTTAGAAAATATTATAAATAATTGGATTATAGTGATATTTCAAACTCATTCGGTTCTTTAATTGGTATCACACGTCTCCAATCTTGTAATCAGTCGTTCAACCTATTTAAATGGAGAAAAGTAGTCGCTGTGCTGTTTGGTATCATTGTTGCGCCACACTGAACATGGACCAGAGAAAGCAAAGGAGAGAGTTGTCTGAGGATATCAGAAAGACAATAATAGACCAGCATGGTAAAGGTAAAGGCTACAAGACCATCTCCAAGCAGCTTGATGTTCCTGTGACAACAGTTGCAAATATTATTAAGAAGTTTAAGGTCCATGGAACTGTATATTTGCTACTGCTTGACTAGAACAATTCTTGGTAATATGTGCCAGCCCTACTTTTATGACTGCTGAATACCAACTGTCAGTCACTTAGATCATGTGGTTTCAGGTACATCCCTCACCAAGCAGCTGCTCTCTATCCCTTTCAATTCTCTTCTCTCCCCACACTAACGTAGCAGTCGTAAAAGAAACACCCAGACAGGACAAGTAGGTCATTGTAGTTTTCTGCACAAAATGTATGTAGAATATTGGCCTGTTGGAAACTACAACTCCCTGCTACATCGCAAAGTTCCGGATTTGATTGGATTCATCTCTAGAGAAACTGAGAGAAAAAAAGAACACAATGGAATTGAAATAATTGAACCGACGTTAGTCAATAATGTTAAAAATAATAATAATAATAATAATAATAATAATAATTATTATTATTATTATTATGGTGTGTGTGTGTGTGTGTGTGTGTGTGTGTGTGTGTGTGTGTGTGTGTGTGTGTCCCCTGCACCGCACCATAGGAGAGGCCCGGAGTCGGAGTCCTGCTCTTACCTGACTTTAGGAACAAGTCATTCTAAAGACAAAATAATTTGTAAAACCCCTGGGCTGGGCTAATATAGGGCTGGGCTCCGGTAGTTAAACATACCCGTGTTACTGCTACAAGCCCTGACCTGCAGTGCTTACAATACACACATATAGAGTGAATGCAGGAAACACAGGACAGGACAGCCACAGACTGTACCATCTGGTATGGTCAACACATGATGTAAGAGTATTTTAAGCTAGACTGAGCTGCTCACCTCTGGTCAACTCTCTGGTGTATGAGTGGAGAGAAGGGACCACTGGCATTTCCATATAACCGGTTCAACACTGAAGTGATAAAGGGTTAGGGGTTAGGACGTGTATGTCAGGGTTAGGTTCATCAGACTTTATCTGTACAATTAACAATACTTTATCTTTCGGTCTTCCTTTCTTTTTCTTTCTTTCTTTCTTTCTTTCTTTCTTTCTTTCTTTCTTTCTTTCTTTCTTTCTTTCTTTCTTTCTTTCTTTCTTTCTTTCTTAACATTGTCAAAGAACGTCTGCTTCCCAGCTAGGTTGACTCCCTGGTTAGACCCCTAAGCCTTTAGCGCCTTCAGCCCCAGAGGTCTCGTTAGCACCGACCTGGACGGATCCCGGAGAGGAGTGTGTGTGTCTAATTAATCATTTAGAGTGGTGCAACAGAGAGAGTTCAAAACCTAATACAGTGACCCTGCTACCAGGCCCCAGGCAAGTAGAGCACAGCCCTCATTATCTCACAGCTAAAGGCCAAGTCCATTAACACACACTCTTAAAAAGCAGTCCCCAAACCCAGGCCAAGGACTGGGTCAGCTCTCAGATGGAGGGAGATGGAGAGAATATGTAATGTAACACACACACACACACACACACACACACACACACACACACACACACACACACACACACACACACACACACAGAGAATATGTAATGTAACACACACACACACACACACACACACACACACAGACAGAGAATATGTAATGTAACACACACACACACACACACACACACACACACAGACAGAGAATATGTAATGTAACACACACACACACACACACACAGACAGAGAATATGTAATGTAACACACACACACACACACACACAGACAGAGACAGAGAATATGTAATGTAACACGCAGAGAGAGAGATAATATGTAATGTGTGAGAAAGAGAGAGAGAGAGAGAGAGGGGAGGTGAAAAGAGAGATCCATCCTAGCAAAATCAATAGACTTAAGGACCCAGTCCGGTCAAAAACGAGGTTTTCCTGTGTTTTATATATATTTCCTAACTAATAATGTGAAAATTATGTTCATGTCCTTTTAGTGTAAGAGTTGTTTAAAAAGACCTGATGCCTGATATTTCAACTTGTTTTGGTGGGATGGAGTTTTGGCCTGAATGGTGACATCACCAAGCGGTAAATTAGTTTTAAAAAAGATCATTCCAAAACTCTCTGCCAATAAAAGCTAGTTTTCAGTTTTCCCCTCCCCACTCATTTTTTGGGGGACATTTTTATAAACAATCACAGTAAGGTACTTAATTGTTACCCAGAAATTATTTGATATTGAGATGAAAACAGCTGCATTGGAGAGCTCTGCTATGACTAAACAACCCAGAACCAAAGAACAACATACACACGCACGAATGAAAACACCAGTCGATAAATAGGCTACACAGTACACAGACATCGAACAACACACACACATCTGGAACACACTACTCCTGTAACATATGGAGTGGTAAGGCTGGGAACAGAGAGAGAAAGAAGAGAGAGAGAGAGGAGAGAGAGAGAAAGAAGAGAGAGAGAGAAAGAAAGAAGAGAGAGAGAGAAAGAAGAGAGAGAGAGAGAGAGAGAGAGAAAGAAGAGTGAGAAAGAAGAGAGAGAGAGAGAGAGAGAGAGAGAGAGTGTGTGTCCTCCTCCTCCTCATAAAAAAGCCTGAAAATATGTAATCCTCTCCTTTCCCCTCTTCTGTAATCTGACATTTAATCTCTTTTTTTTCCCAGAGACAAGATTACCCAGCAGCCACCACCTTCAACAAACACTCTCTTTTAGATGGAGAGAGAAGAGGATATAGATAGAGAGAAGGATGAACACAGAGATGGAGAGAGAGGCGGGTGAGGATAAAGAGATGGAGAGAGATGCGGGTGAGGATAAAGAGATGGAGAGAGAGGTGGGTGAGGTTAAAGAGATGGAGAGAGAGGTGGGTGAGGTTAAAGAGATGGAGAGATAGGTGGGTGAGGTTAAAGAGATGGAGAGAGAGGTGGGTGAGGTTAAAGAGATGGAGAGAGAGGTGGGTGAGATAAAGAGATGGAGAGAGAGGTGGGTGAGGTTAAAGAGATGGAGAGAGAGGTGGGTGAGGTTAAAGAGATGGAGAGAGAGGTGGGTGAGGTTAAAGAGATGGAGAGAGAGGTGGGTGAGATAAAGAGATGGAGAGAGAGGTGGGTGAGATAAAGAGATGGAGAGAGAGGTGGGTGAGATAAAGAGATGGAGAGAGAGGTGGGTGAGGTTAAAGAGATGGAGAGAGAGGTGGGTGAGGTTAAAGAGATGGAGAGAGAGGTGGGTGAGGTTAAAGAGATGGAGAGAGAGGTGGTGAGGATAAAGAGATGGAGAGATAGGTGGGTGAGGTTAAAGAGATGAGAGAGAGGTGGGTGAGGTTAAAGAGATGGAGAGAGAGGTGGGTGAGGTTAAAGAGATGGAGAGAGAGGTGGGTGAGATAAAGAGATGGAGAGATAGGTGGATATAAAAAGAGAAAGAAGTGAGGGATGGATAGAGTAGAAGAAGTGTAACAGTGTAATCTTAGTGGTTTAGGCCTAAAGAAAGAGAGAAAGAAAGAGAGAGAAAGAAAGAGAGAAAGAAAGAAAGAAAGAAAGAAAGAAAGAAAGAAAGAAGTTGAATAGATCGAAAGAGTGGGAGAAGAGTTGAAGAAGTGTAACAGTGTAATTCTGTTGTAACGCGTGTTAACTCTACAGGGGGTTAATCAGAGAGAGAGAACCCTGAGGCCTGGGGTTTATTACTGATATTCATCAAACACTTGAGCAGCCAACACACACACACTGCTCACTCACACACACACTTCTCACTCACACACACACTGCTCACTCACACACACACTGCTCACTCACACACACACTGCTCACTCACTCACACACACACACACTGCTCACTCACTCACACACACACACACTGCTCACACACACACACACACACACTGCTCACACACACAAGTATGTTCGCTATCCTGGTTTTTAGAGAGAGAGCGCGAGAGAGAGAGGCAGAGAGAGAGAGAGAGAGAGAGAGAGAGAGAGAGAGAGAGAGAGAGAGAGAGAGAGAGAGAGAGAGAGAGATGTGTCCGTGGAACCAATGGGCAGATAATTGACACACACATGCCCCTCCCCTGTGTGTTACGTAATCTACCCTGATCTAGTTAAATCAATCTGTGAGCCTGGCTGTGAGTGAGTGTGTGGTACACTAACTGAATAGGTACAGTAGAGTTCACACTCTAATCTAGTGGAAGAAGCTCGCTGATATGAACAGCTCATAATAATGGATGGAAATCATGTTCCACTGGTGTGAATAGACTGTGTGCTCCACATGCATTCAGCAGACTAGAGGCCATATTATGGCTGCCAACAATTTGCCTCATCACATAAGCTTCTACAGGTAGAGATCTGTTTCATAATGACTGACTAAAAAGATCCTGTCAGCTCTGAGCCTGTGATATAGTAAGTTAAGACAGCTCTGTGATACAGAAAATCCCTTTGATGATTGAGTGTGTATGTTAATCCGAGACTGTTACTCACTATACCCGGCATATCTGTTGGTTTGTCAGTGAGTGTCTGTCCACTGTAGGTTTAGCTCACACTCAATCCCTAATCCAACACACACACGCAGAGAGAGACACAGAGACAGACAGAGACAGAGAGAGAGAGAGACAGACAGACAGAGACGCAGACAGAGAGAGAGAGAGACGCAGACAGAGAGACAGACAGAGAGAGACAGAGACAAAGAGACAGAGATACAGATACAGAGAGTGAGACAGAGACAGAGACAGACAGACAGAGACAGACACAGACAGACAGAGTGAGAGACAGAGAGAGAGAGACCTAAAAAGACGTGCCAACTAGTATTCTGCCAACCTGGTCCCAGATCTGTATAGCTTCAGCCAAGTCTTCTGACTATCGTAGGGAGAGGAGAGACCACTAGCTAGAAGCAACTTTAGTCTATTAAATCAAACCGGTTTGCTCTGACTAGATTCCCTCTTCATCTCTTCCTCCTCCAACACTCCACTCTGCCTGAAGACACACACACTCTCCATCTTGGGTTGATGGCTATAACTGTCCTCATTCCCCAAAAGATTCTAACCCAAAGACCATGGATAACCCATATCCTACCCACCAACTCACACAACTCAGGGTGAGTCCATGAATACAGTATACACACAGAGAGAGAAACAACAGTTGATCTCACACAGAGACAGAGACAGAGACAGAGAGAAGCTTTAGAGCAAAACCCCCAAAGTGAGTAAATGCGTTTGAGCATCATTCATGCACAGAGAGAGAGAGAGAGAGAGAGAGGAGAGAAGGGAAGAAAGATAGGGAGAGAATGGAGAGCATAGAAAGAGAGATGCCAGCAGCAAAGCCTGTATAAGATTGGGGGGTGGGGAGGGAGGAGACTCCTGTGGTTGCCCTGACAACAGAAGGGAATGGCAGCAGCTACGATACATCTCACCATAATGCCCAATGGAGCGTCTCAGAGCCTTGGGACCCATAATTTAATACATTGAGTCTCTCTCTCTCTCCCTCCCTGCCTCCCTCCCTCCCTCTCCAAGAGGTTAGACAAAGCTTTTTTTTTTTGTGGTGATTGGTGACTGGACAGTAGCAGTGCGCTCTCTGATTGAGGTGGTCAGATAAGGCAGGCTTATTGTAGACATGAATACTGTATGCATCCAGACTGAAACAGTGTCTGTTTGTAGCAAGGTGTCCTGGGAAACAACTGCAACATTAAATGAGAACTCAAGCGCTTGTTACCTTGAAGCTGGCTCAATTAATCACCTCTTGTGGAACTATTGAAGCTGGCTCATTTAATCACCTCTTGTGGAACTATTGAAGCTGGCTCATTTAAACACCTCTTGTAGAACTATTGAAGCTGGCTCATTTAATCACCTCTTGTAGAACTATTGAAGCTGGCTCATTTAATCACCTCTTGTAGAACTATTGAAGCTGGCTCATTTAATCACCTCTTGTAGAACTATTGAAGCTGGCTCATTTAATCACCTCTTGTAGAACTATTGAAGCTGGCTCATTTAATCACCTCTTGTAGAACTATTGAAGCTGGCTCATTTAATCACCTCTTGTAGAACTATTGAAGCTGGCTCATTTAATCACCTCTTGTAGGAACTATTGAAGCTGGCTCATTTAATCACCTCTTGTAGAACTATTACCATGATTTTTTATTTTACTTTGGCCTGAGATGGACCATTCTTTGTACTACATATATTTTTTCATTAAAACAACAATCCAAATGGCTGCTGCGGGCATGGAAGGTGAGCTCACCCATAACTATCCAGGACCAGCAGAGACACACACCGCTCACAGCGTGAAACCAAAACACAAAACATGAATAGTGAAACGTAAAACATACAATAATCCCATTCCCATCCTCACCCCTGATTGGACCTCAAATTGTTTATATTTATTCCAACTCGAATCAATTCCACCCTTCCCCCGAAAATAAACATTTGACCCAAGAGCTCAATTATATTTCCTATTGACTGACTGTTTGTCCTTCAAAAGGAATACAGTTTGCAGGTCCATCCGCACCCCGATATTATGGCATAAGAACCATTCCTGGACCACCGATGGACAGAACCAAAAGAGATGCTCTATGGATTCTGTTTCAGCATGGTAGAGTCTGCACCGGTCTGACTGTTGAATACCCCATATATATATATACAGCGGGTGAAATAAGTATTGAACACGTCACCATTTTTCTCAGTAAATATTTTTCCAAAGGCGCTATTGACATGAACGTTTCAACCAGATGTTGGTAAAAACCCAAGTAATACATACATACAAAGAAACCAAAACAAAAAAGTTCAGAAATTAAGTTATGTGTAATAATGTGAAATGACACAGGGAAAAAGTATTACATATTTTCAGGCTTTATTATGAGTCTCTCTCTCTCTCTCTCTCTCTCTCTCTCTCTCTCTCTCTCTCTCTCTCTCTCCTCTCTCTCTCTCTCTCTCTCTCTCTCTCTCTCTCTCTCCTCTCTCTCTCTCTCTCTCTCTCTCTCTCTCTCTCTCTCTCTCTCTCTCTCTCTCTCTCTCTCTCTCTCTCTCTCTCTCTCTCTCTCTCTCTCTCTCTCTCTCTCTCTCTCTCTCTCTCTCTCTCTCTCTCTCTCTCTCTCTCTCCAGTAAAATGCACTCACAACACCCTGTTTAATGGTCTGTTTCTAAACTGCCAATAACAGCTCAGCAACACACACAGTCTATCTCACACACATACACACAAATACCACACACACACAAAGCCCATCTGTAAATTATTTGTATTCCTGTGTCGAGTTGGAATAAGACCCCAGGCAGTAAAATTCTTGTCTTTACCTGAGTGGAGCAGGCTGAGAAAAACACAGCATTAAGAAATGTACTCTGCCCAAGGGCAGACTTCCAAGGAGTTGGGAAAGGAACAAACATCCCGATCCCTTCTTTGCTCTCTCTCTGAGTCTCTCCCTCTCTTTCTCTTTCTCTGCAAGGCAGGAAAACCTTCTCTAGTTAAACAGGAGAAAGCCCAGAAACAGCATATTCTCCCCTTACAACTCCTGAAAGATTATGCACACATGCAGCACTATACTACACACACACACACACACACACACACACACACAGAGAGAGACACACTACGCGGCACTACACCATACACAGAGCGGAGCTGACCTTTGTGTAACCAGTTCTAAAAGACAGAAAGAGACAGACTAGTGAGGCACTAGCCTTAATAACACCCTCCATCAATCACACTTCATACTCCTCACCTCTGTCTGCCTGTCAGATTATAATTCTAGCATCTCTGTTGATGTAAAGGGTTTGAAAGCTTTCTTGCTCTAAAAATCACTTTATATTCAGTGAAATGTGCCAAATGCTTCAGTCAGTGTCTGTACTTAAATATGAATGAGTGGGGGATGGTGGCCGAGCAGAGAGAGGAGAGATAGAGGGATCGTTTTTATATGACAGATGCCAAATGGACACACACTGACTGTTGAGTGCTGCTGGCTACAACACACGTGTGTGTGTGTGTGTGTGTGGTCATCATCACCAGTAACTAACCAGTAATAACAACAACATATGGATTTGTCTTCCATAATGTAAATGCTAGGCTGCGGATGTTAAATCTAGGCCACTATCCTTCAAAACTGCAAAAGATGTCAACTACCTGTCATGAAAATATGGGGCATGTGTACTAGGGAGGGGAGGGTGAAGTGAAGAGTATATTTTCTGGCTATCAGCCTCTAATACACTCCTCTCCCTGCTCTGCAGTCTGTTCCAGCCAGGGCTCTCCCGTCCCGGGGACTCACGGACAAGCCGCCACTCTCCAGCCACGCTAATTAACAAATGGATGGCTGACCAGAGCCCGGGAGTCCCCAAACGCTCCTTTCCACTCCAGTGGCCGTTACCGGCCAAGGGTTTCCATGGTCAGATGGAATATGTGAAACATGCCAGTGCCATCACTCTGCCTTTAACTCTCCTCCAAGTGTTCCATCGCAAAACCTGCATACTTTCCCCTATGCATACCCTCTATAGGGGATATATAGCTGAATAACAGCTGGTACACATACATTTTCACTCTTCCATACATTCATTGAGGGGGTGTTCGTCGTATACTAGAATGAGTCGATTGCAAATTAAGTTAGACATGTGTTGGCTAGATAAAAAACAATTCTAAAGCAATACATAAATTCCCACCGTTTACAAACAGCCTGTAACTATGGATTTATCTGAACATATTCCTAAAGTAGATTCCTCAACATATCCTGTCGCAATTCAACTAAAACGGTATCATATGTTGTAATGGATATCGTGCACATCCATTATTTCCAAATCAAGTCGCCCCAACACTGGAACTGTCACCGAACAGCTATACCCCCCAAATACTTTGTTGGATACAGTTAGTTGGGATAATTCACATCTAACTAACATCATAGACGATACACGTTGCCGATACTGTCCACTTCATCCACCACGATGAATCAATAGTAGGTTTACTGAATGTCAATCGAGACAAATGTCGGCTGGCTCGACAGACGCAGTCAGATACGATGTGAAACAACCAGGAAGGCATATTTACCATTTCGCCGCAGATGTTATATCTCTCTACTTCTGATAAACTTTTATCCACAGCGGTATCAGCACTGGGCATATTCCCGTAGTTTGGTCGGTGAATGTTACAAACAAAGTTACAAAGTGTCCATCGTGCTCACAGCTCTCTCTCTCGCCACCGGCGTCTCCCGCGGCAATCCGTTTCAGAAGAACAGGACACAGTGCGAAGCGAATAGACTCCTCCCTCTACTCATTTATCTATATATATATATATTTCTTTATTTATTATTATTATTATTGTTGTTGTTGTTTTTTAGTGTAGCCAGAGAAATAAACAACCATCCAAGATTAGAAATAGGAATATACAGCAAGTAGCCTAGAAATGGAGAGAAGGCATCAAATGCAATTATTCCCATACACATGTTGCTGCCCATGGGTCGACTTAACATTTTACTGATGGCAAGTCGAATGAATATAGCACTGGACTCTGATACAATGAAGTTCAGGGTCATTTCCCACCGAATGCGATATTTACATTTAGCACTGTCCAGGGCATCGGCGTAGCCGCACGTCTGTGACTGGCACATCTTTCCACAGAAGCCTCAACAAAGCCCCATGCAGGTGCTTCACTACATGCATGTGTGCTACAGAGATCGGCTTGGTAAGACAGCTGATAAAAATAGAGCATTTCTCTAGCAAGTTAAGCGAGATAGCCTTGACCTAAGCATATCAGCCTTTGGAGGAGGTAGTGGATACCCCACCATTGTCTCCAAGGATAAAAGTCACCATAAATGATTCAATAAGAAAATCTCTTTCGTTGTGCCATCCATTTTTAAAGACACAGTTGGCAGCCCAATGTACTGCTGGCTAGCTGATTAGTCCAGTATCTGTGTCGTGTGACCCAGGCCCAGGAGGTTGTTGTGACCCATAAACAGAACAGGACATTTCATCCTCAGCTCATTCATATGCAGTCTCCCCCCTGTCAGATCACCATGTCGCCTTCACAAGGTAAACCAGCTATAACATACCTGAACAGTAATCAAACACACATAAAGTACATGCATATACGCATATAGGCCTACATATTGGACGTGGAAATGGCAGTGGACCAAAATGCAAGGCAATATGGGTGGAAACTCATTCATTGTTTTTGAGGCAGCGAGATAACACATAGGCCTATACACAAACATATAAAGACACACACACACACACACACACACACGCACACACACACGCACGCACTCACACACACACGCACGCACGCACGCACGCACACACACACCCTGCATTGATAGTTTACCCTAAAGTCCCTGTGGAGTCAGATGTGTCTAGCTAAGCGCAGAGCTGGCAGAATGAGAGCAGCTCCTCTGGAGTCCAACGGAGAGAGAGAGAGAGAGAGAGAGAGAGAGAGAGAGAGAGAAAGAATACTGAATGAGTCACACAGCCCGAGACAGAATGAATCAGCCTGGAGGGAGAGAACATCACATTGCACAGAGGGCACGGTGGGCACAGAGAGGGGTGGCATGGGTACCAAGATTGGATCAGATCGAATCTGGCTCTGGAGTAACTCATTCATTAAATATGGAGTCAATTGGAGAAGGGAGAAAGTGTTGATTCATTTGGTGGGGCTGAATCGTTAATAAGTTAATTACATATCGGAAATGCTGCAGCCAGAGACAGTACAATTCCATCAGGAGAGTAGTCATCAGGTCTTCTTTACCTTCTCACTCACAACACCAGCCTGAAAACAGACCCTAGCCCGGCCACACCTAGTCCTTTTACTGTTGGCAGATCTGAAGAAACCCGGTAAACCACGTGGTGATGGTTCTATCAAGTTCTCAAATGGGTTTATGGCAGCTTCAACCATACAGTATCTATCGGGTTCATTCCATGCTAGAAACACAAAATAGACTTATTGGGGCAGCAGGTATCCTAGCGGCTAGTTCGAAATCCCCGAGCCGACAAGGTGAAAAATATTTTGATGTGCCCTTGAGCAAGGCACTTAATCCTAACTGCTTGAGGGTCGCCGTTAACCCTGGCTGTGACCCCACTCTCAGGGAGAGTTATATATTTATATATATTATATTAAAATTATATATTACATTATATTATTATATATTTTATCACACTTGTACTTGGAATAAGACAAATAGCCAAATTATTATTAGTTGTATTATAAATAAGGTCAGAGAGCTAGAGGGTGTTTTGAGGGGACAGATATCAGACCATATAACTAATCCTCTTCTACACCAAACCACCTACAGTATGGAGGCCTGTTGATTAGTTAAATGGCTTTGTTTTCTAATGAGGAATGGAATGTTAATTGGTGTTTGGCGGCATTGATTTGGCTTGGAGCGTGATGTGTGCCCAGAGAGAATAGCTTTAGAACAAACACAGATGTACGCAAACACACACACACGCACACACACACACACACACACACACACACACACACACACACACACACACACACACACACACACACACACACACACACACACACACACACACACACACACACACACACACACACACACACACACACACACACACACACACACAAACACAGACACTCTGCTCATTTAACCCACTTTGATCAGAGCACTAATCAGAACTTCACCAGCCATAAAACTCTAATACAGCTATTTCACTGGTCTCAACTGCAAAACCAAGTCAATGATTTATTCCTCTCTCTCTCTCCCTCTCTCCCTCCCTCTCCCTCTCTCCCTCTCCCTCTCTCTCTCCATCTCTCTCTCCATCTCTCTCTCCCTCTCCCTCTCCCTCTCCCACTCCCTCTCCCTCTCTCTCTCCATCTCTCTCTCCATCTCTCTCTCCCTCTCCCTCTCCCTCTCCCACTCCCTCTCCCTCTCCCTCTCTCTCTCTCTCTCTCTCTCTCTCTCTCTCTCTCTCTCCCTCCCTCCCTCTCTCCCTCCCTCTCTCTCTCCCTCTCTCTCTCCTTTCTGCTGCTTTCTTAATCACACAGAAGTCTCCTCCCTACCTGCAGTGTGTTTGCACTTTATAAATACACACACACTCTCCTTTTCAGCATTATATTATCTAAATTCCACTGGTGGTCTCGCTTGATAGTCCAGCTCCTTTGAGTTGATAATGCAATTAGTCTGGAAGATAAGGTTGTCCAGTTTATTAATATTGGCTTTGCATTGAGAGACAGTGGGCTATAGTTAATCTGGTGTGTGTGTATGCGTATACTGTTTATTGTAACGCTGCTATTGTTCCACTTCCCCTGACGTTGTGTTCGTTCTACCCTTCCTGTGCTTCCTGTCTCTGTCCCAGACGTCACCCCAATCTGACCGCTACCTTCCCAAATGGTTCCGGAATGGAATATTGAATATATAATATAAATATATATATATATATGTATATATATATATATTATATATATAATATATAATATTCAATATTGAGGTGGAGTTATGGAATGTTGATGTAGAGATCTGGAATGTTTTGGGGGGATCTTGAGTTATGACTCTATAAGAGTCCTATTGGCTCATAACCGACCCCAAAGCTGCCTTCTGAAGACAGTAGTGTGTTTGATAATCTTACGAAGAACAAGGAAATTGAAACAAACAGACGATTCCCGCTGGTAAGTAACTGTGGAACTCCGTCCCTTCTCCTTCCTGTGTGACTAGATTAGGTCACACACTTTCTGGGTCTCTGTCTCACAGACACACACACACACACACAGACACACACACACACACACACACACACACACACACACACACACACACACACACACACACACACACACACACACACACACACACACACACACACACACACACACACACACACACACACACACACACACTCTACACACACACACACACACACACACACACACACACACACACACACACACACACACACACACACACACACACACACACACAGACACACACACACACACACACACAGACACACACACAGACACAGAGGCAGACACAATCTGTATTTACTGTTTCAATCCTGTGTGTACCAGTGTGTGTATGGAGCATGTGTGACAGACAGTGATTGTGACAGTGTTTGTGACAGTCTGTGTGACCACTTCCCTAGCACGGAGACTCTGAAAAGCAGAGTGAACAACACACACACACACACACACACACACAGTAATTGGGGCAGTGTGGTTGAACTCGTTTTTGGGATTACCTAATTCTAAACCCTAGTTCTGTCCAGAAGAAAAACAACCTCATCTCTCTCAAACCCTCATGCATCATTCTGCCTACCCTTTAAATCACTCTCTTCTCCCTCCAAAGCTCTCTCTCTCTCTCTCTCTCTCTCTTTCTCTGGAAGTGAAGCTGTGTGTCAGTGAGTGTAGCCATCACATCACATCTCCTTCTCTTTCTTCTCTCTCCATCTTTTTAATGCTGACAATTTCCCACCCAGTCCCTTTCAGCTAATGGCCCTCACACAGTCTCTCTCTCTCCCCCACCCACCCACCCACCCACCCGCCCTCTCTCTCTCTCTCTCTCTCTCACTTAACACATTTTACATTAGTTCCAGCTGTAGTGCTTCCTCTCCACTAATTTCTGACACGAGCTGCTGATTTTAGACTCAGTGAAAACGCACACACACACACACACACACACACACACACACACACACACACACACACACACACACACACACACACACACACACACACACACACACACACACACACACACACACACACACACACACACACACACACACACACACACACAGTGTCTATAGAGGAGGCAGTCTCGTCGGCATCATACCTCAGCCATGTGTAATAACAAAAGCAGCTTGCTCGCTGCCAGACATTATTAAACGCACTCAGAGGACAGGCTGGGAACGGATCAACACTGGGGTGCTAAAATTACATCATAAGTCATAACAGGACTGTAGTAAACTGGAATGATATTTGTGGGGACCAGTAGGGAGAGGCTGTAGAGAGGAGAGGGCATGGAGTGGAACAGACAGCAGCCTGCTTCCCCCAAACAGCTCTACTTTTCAGCCAGACTTACTGAGAGAGAAAACAGCATAGTAGGGTTCATGGTTCATGGACGCAAACACTCAACCTAATTGTACTAACTATGGTGACCTCTGACCTATGGTCATGTGACTGCTCTCACAGGCCATGGGTCGGTTTCCATAGGCCACTGGGAACTGAAGCAGCTTTCAGAAAGAGATCTGATATGTCACTCCCTTAGTGGGGGTCCAAAGTGACGCAGAACACACCCTTTCATGTATACCTACGAACAGAACACACACACACGCTCTGACACACACACACACACACACACATAACTCACCCACACACTCATGTCTAAGCCCAAATATCAAGCCGGTGGCATTATGACCTAAGTAGTCTTTTTGAGTGTTATAAGGTCTATTTTCAGTGTGTTTATTGACCGATGGGGAGCTGTGAAAGCATAAAGAGTTGGCAGACAGGGCTGTGGTGTTAAGAGAGGAGAGTGAGAGAGAGAGAGCAGAGCAGAGCCACTGTCAGATGGAGATGGATTGATAATAACAGACTGACATATCCTGCCTGATGTGACATCATCGCTCAGCGAGCGGAAACACACTCAACTGTGAATAAGACGCGTGATCACATGAAATAAACGATAGAGAGCGATTAAGGGAGAGGGAAAGAAAAGATGGGCTTTTTTAGTTTCATTTTCACTCCATTCACACAAACGATGAGTCAGGCGCTGGCCGATAGAGTGAGTGTTGCCATACGAAGCGAGTTTCGCTCTGCATCCACATTCAACTTCTTTAATTTGGTTAAAAAAAACAGACCTCCTGCAGGAATATGAGAGGTTGTTTTCAAATACAACTGTCTTTTCTGTTGACTTGAGGAGAGGAGGAGGGGGTTTAATTGGCTGGAAAGTATCACCCTGAGACAAATAAAAGGAAGTAGTTAATGTTGTTGCCTATTTGAAGTGTTTGTTTGGTAGTTTGAATTGTACGATTAGTAGGGTTTATTGGGATTAAGTGTTTTCATTCAGTTTCACGTAATTAGTTTCACAAATGTGTTACTTCACTTTATACACTCACCAGACGCAGCCAATTTCAACACAATTAGGCGGTCAACCGGCACGCACACACCCGCACCCTAACACACCCTCTCACCCATCATACGACCGTAAAGGTTGGCTGGGTTGTGTATTGTAGTACCCTGCTAACCCCCGTGTGTGTGAGTGTGAGCACTGGGTGGGGCGAGCACTAAATGTTTACCCAACACCTTAATTCACACAATCTCACAGAGGCACGCACACACACACACACACACACACACACACACACACACACACACACACACACACACACACACACACACACACACACACACACACACACACACACACACACACACACACACACACACACACACACACACACACACACACACACACACAGCCCTAACATAAAGGAAATGGTATGTCTCCATGGTACAGAGAGACAGCAACAGGATAGCCAGGGTCAGCATTACCAGACTACTACTGACAAACTATATGCCTAACCTCTCCACCATACCTCTCTTTCGCTTTCTCTCCCTCTCTGTCTCTTTTTTCTCCTTAGTGGTCTCAGTAGGACTGACAGGAAGAGAGTCACTATCCACACAAACACACACACGTACACTCTCAACACAATGACAACAAACACCACAAAGCCATAGGCCAGTCAGGAGGCACTGCTCCGCACTCACACAGGAGCCAGGAATATGATCTCATTCTAACACAGAGACAGACAGAGAGAGAGAGAGAGAGAGAGAGAGAGAGAGAGAGAGAGAGAGAGAGAGAGAGAGAGAGAGAGGTTAATGATGAGGTCTGGATAACTAAAAGCAGATCACTGATCTATGACTGACTGGTTTTAAAGACATCTCTCTGGCATTACGCAAGCAGCATAGTACAACTACAGGTGCACACACACACACACACACACACACCATACACACACACACACCATACACACAAACACACCATACACAGGGGCATGAAGCAACACGTCTGACACGACAGCAAACTGTCAAACACAACCTCTCCCTGCTTTGGTCTTTTTCTGTAACACTACCGTCCGTTTACCTGGTGTTTACGTTCACACACACACACACACACACACACACACACAGCTCCTCGTGTGGTACAGGTCAAAGTCTGCCCACTCGAGCTCTGACTTCATTTAGACTGGAAATAGCTTGGAGACTGAAGTGCTTTCAGTCTGTCAGCTGAAAGCACTTCAGTCTCAATCTCAGACATACACACACCCTACCTCTGTGACGTGGATAAGTGGGATGGTCGTGAAGTGCTTCCTCATCTCTCCTCTTCCTCAGCGTTAAGGTTCAGAGTGTGTGAAGTTCATTCCCACGAGCTTCAGACGACGCTCAGTGACCATCAAAGACCTGGCAGACTTTTAGAGGAACAACCACTGGGGGAGGAGTGTGTGTGTGTGTGTGGTTTCCTTCTGGCTCTGGTAAAATACCTTCCTTCCTGTCAGTGGATATAAAGATGTGCTGTCACAAGGCCTGGCTCGGACTTCCCTAACAAACACCCTAAAAATCCAAGGATACACTCCTACACACACACACACACACACACACACACACACACTCACACACACACACACTCCTACACACTCACACACTCCTGCACACACACACACTTCTACACACACCGCACCAGGTGCTACTGAACTGCTGTCAGTATGCTGTCTTGTTCTGTCCTGTCCTGTCCTGAGGTGCGTTCAGCAGTCCGTTCTGTACTGTTCTGTTCTTCATGGTTCCTGAGGGGTTGGGAGAGACGCCTTTATGAGGCAGTAACAATCCCCAGCCTGAGGTCTCTGATTCTTACCACCCTCCCCCCTCCCTCCTTGGCCCGCTTCACCACGGCAATCATTCATTACCTCTGGGGCCAATCAGGAGTCAGCAACCAGAACAGAGGGAGGGAGGGAGGGAGGGAATAAAGTACCTCCAAATACTGCTGTTGGTATAGAGTTGGTAAAGTTAGTGAAGTCCCCCTGCTCTGTCTCAGTGGTGAATACATTCAGACAGAGATGTTAATATGCACAGCCCTAGATAACAGCCCGGGCCTCTGTGTGTGTGTGTGTGTGTGTGTGTGTGTGTCTCAACTGGGCTCTGCTCCCACACATATTCAAATATACGCCCCCACCTCACGGGTAAAACTTTTGGTGGTCGCCCTCTTGATGGTAAATAGATTTTTTTTTAAACTTTTCCTGTAATTTTCAAAATTTGGCCAAGAGGCTTTAAAGCAAATTGGAGGGGGGTTTGGGGCCCGCTAGCGGCTGGGGGCCACTTAACCATACAGGGTGTCTTTTTCACTCTCTTTCTCTCTCTGTCTCTCTCAGAGCCCATTAAGAGCTGAGACACACAGGGGAGGTGAGCAGAACAGGGCCGGCGGGATTTTAACAGCACTGTGCTCAAGAGGGAGTTTAAAGGCCTGAAAAATATTTGATTAAACATCTACAGCGTCGGGAGGCTCGTCTACCTGTCCAGGAAATACTACAGACTCATCATATATGATCTCCAGAGGAATACAGACATGAATAAGATATGGACAGAAGGAACGACAGAAGAGACAACATGAGGAGTGGGGGAGGAAGGAGAGGGGGAGGGTGATAAGGAGAGAGAATGTAGGAGAAACAAAGGGAGGAAAATAAAAGAGGGAGTGGGATAGAATGGGGGCAGACAGACAGGTGGTGAGATGATGGGAGAGGGATGAGGGAACCAGGGGGCAGAGGGGAGAGGGATGAGGGAACCAGGGGGCAGAGGGGAGAGGGATGAGGGTACCAGGGGGCAGAGGGGAGAGGGATGAGGGAACCAGGGGGCAGAGGGCAGAGGGGAGAGGGATGAGGGAACCAGGGGGCAGAGGGGAGAGGGATGAGGGAACCAGGGGGCAGAGGGGAGAGGGATGAGGGTACCAGGCGGCAGAGGGGAGAGGGATGAGGGTACCAGGGGGTAGAGGGGAGAGGGATGAGGGTACCAGGGGGCAGAGGGGAGAGGGATGAGGGAACCAGGGGGCAGAGGGGAGAGGGATGAGGGTACCAGGGGGCAGAGGGGAGAGGGATGAGGGTACCAGGGGGCAGAGGGGAGACGGATGAGGGAACCAGGGGGAAGAGGGTACCAGGGAGCAGAGGGGAGAGGGATGAGGGTACCAGGGAGCAGAGGGGAGAGGGATGAGGGTACCAGGGAGCAGAGGGGAGAGGGATGAGGGTACCAGGGAGCAGAGGGGAGAGGGATGAGGGTACCAGGGAGCAGAGGGGAGAGGGATGAGGGTACCAGGGGGCAGAGGGGAGAGGGATGAGGGTACCAGGGGGCAGAGGGGAGAGGGATGAGGGAACCAGGGGGCAGAGGGGAGAGGGATGAGGGTACCAGGCAGCAGAGGGGAGAGGGATGAGGGTACCAGGCAGCAGAGGGGAGAGGGATGAGGGATGCACCTGCTCTAAAATGAGCCCCTAAATTCTCTCTGGTGCCCAGCTGGCATCACCACCAACACAGCTGCTACCTCATTATAAACACACACACACACACACACACAGGAATAGAGAGATGGGGGTAGAGAGAGAGAGAGAGAGAGAGAGAGAGAGAGAGAGAGAGAGAAAATGGAGAGCGAGATGAGAGATGCGTTGAGTATTCACTGACCTTATCATTAGCCACAAGGAAGTGTCGCCATGGCAGTGCAAGTCCTCTCATTTTACTCCATTTACACAGACGATGACTCAGAGACACTTAGCTAAAACACCAGTGACACAGCTCTGATGTCCTAAACACACTAAACCTAACCAGCCAAACAAGGCAGACTCCTGTTACTTTACAGTAGGTTCCAATAAACTCTAACCCTCTATACTAATGCTATAGACCTTTAGCACCAGGACCTTCAACCCACTGAGATACAGTTGAAGTGGGATGTTTACATACACCTTAGCCAAATACATTTAAACTCAGTTTTTCACAATTCCTGACATTTAATCCTAGTAAAAAGTCCCTGTCTTAGGTCAGTTAGGATCACCACTTTATTTTAAGAATGTGAAATGTCAGAATAATAGTAGAGAGAATTATTTCTTTCAGGTTTTATTTCTTTCATCACATTCCCAGTGGGTCAAAAGTTGACATACACTCAATTAGTATTTGGTTGCATTGCCTTTAAATTGTTTAACTTGGGTCAAACGTTTCAGGTAGCCTTCCACAAGCTTCCCACAATAAGTTGGGTGAATTTTAGCCCATTCCTCCTGACTGTCACGGTTGCGGTTAGACAGGACCCGAAGCACAGAGCTGTGGTGCAAATACATTCCTTTTATTAAGCAAAAATAAAACCAAAAACAACAAAAGGCGATAATGCGACCGTGAACCGGTGCAGCAAAGAAAACACACACAAAAACCCACAACACGTGGGAATAACTCAATTTAAATAGGCTCACCAATTAGAGGCAATGAGGCGCAGCTGGGGACCAATCAGAACATAGAGTTATCCAGAGAGGTCTCTGGACACTAAACCTGAACACCATAAAGGTTTCCAGAGACCTCTCTGAACATAGATCCTTACACTGACAGAACTGGTGTAACTGAGTCAAGTTTGTAGGCCTCCTTTGTTCGCACACGCTTTTTCAGTTCTGCCCACAAATTTTCTATAGGATTGAGGTCAGGACTTTGTGATGGCCACTCCCAATACATTGACTTTGTTGTCTGTTAAGCCATTTTGCCACATTGTCTATTTGGACCAAGCTTTAAATTCCTGACTGATGTCTTGAGATGTTGCTTCAATATAGCCACATAATTTTCCTTCCTCATGATGCCATCTATTTTATGAAGTGCACCAGTCCCTCCTGCAGCAAAGCACCCCCACAACATGATGCTGCCACCCCCGTGCTTCACGGTTGGGATGGTGTTCTTCGGCTTGCAAGCCTCCCCCTTTTTCCTCCAAACATAATGATGGTCATTATGGCCAAACAGTTCTATTTTTGTTTCATCAGACCAGAGGACATTTCTCCAAAAAGTAGGTTTTTTTATGGTGGTTTTGGCTTCTTCCTTGATGAGCGGCCTTTCAGGTTGTGTCGATATAGGACTCGTTTTACTGTGGATATAGATACTTTGTACCTGTTTCCTTCAGCATCTTCACAAGGTCCTTTGCTGTTGTTCCGGGATTGATTTGCACTTTTCACACCAAAGTACGTTCATCTCTAGGAGACACAATGCGTCTCCTTCCTGAGCGGTATGACGGCTGCATGGTCCCATGGTGTTTATACTTGCGTACTATTATTTGTACAGATGAACGTGGTACCTTCAGGAGTTTGGATATTGCTCCCATGTATGAACCAGACTTGTGGAGGTCTACAATTGTTTTTCTGAGGTCTTGGCTGATTTATTTTGATTTTCCCATGATGTCGAGCAAAGAGGCACTGAGTTTGAAGTTAGGCCTTGAAATACATCAGAAGCTTCTAAAGCCATGACATAATTTTCTGGAATTTTCCAAGCTGTTTAAAGACACAGTCAACTTAGTGTATGTGAATTATAAGTGACATAATCTGTCTGTAAACAATTGTTGGAAGAATTACTTGTGTACAAAGTAGGTGTCCTAACCGACTTGCCAAAACTATAGTTTGTTAACATGAAATCTGTGGAGTGGTTGAAAAATGAGTTTTAATGACTTCAACCTAAGTGTATGTAAACTTCCGACAACAATTGTACATTGAAGTTGGAAGCACATTTAAACACTCCAGTCAATTCAAACAACTTCCAGTCAAAGCTCCACCGCAAGGCGCCAAAAGATTACTCAAGATATTTATTAGATTGTCTCCCGGTCACCATCCTGGTGCCTATGTGACTGTCAGGCTTCCAAATGACAGCCGGTCCCATTCTGGTCAGATGTAGCTGGATATATTGCAACACCAGAAACTGGTGGAATTGTTATTTCACATCAGCAAAGTGCTTCTCAAAAACAGCCATTTACATGCTCAAAAGCCAAGTACTCATGAATTTCGTTTGCCTGAATTATGATATAGCTGAGGTTTGAGTGGAATACCAACTGACTTCAATGACAGAATAAATGAGGAGACATGGTGACCCCTAGTGGATGGATCAGTCATTACAGGTCTTCCTGAGAGCGATAGATTTTTTATTAAACGTTTTTATTGAACCTTTATTTAACTAGGCAAGTCAATTAAGAACAAATTCTTATTTACAATGACGGCCTACTCCAGCCTCCCCTAACCTGGACGACGCTGGGCCACTGGTGCGCCGCCCTATGGGACTCCCGATCACGGCCGGTTGTTATACAGCCGCGGATCGAACCAGGGTCTGTAGTGACGCCTCTAGCACCGAGATGCAGACCGCTGCATCTTTTGGGAGCCCAAAAGCGGAAAGCGGAAAGAAGAAAATTATGTGTCCCCTTTGAAATAACTCTTTAAAGGCCCAGTGCAGTCCAAAACGTGATTTTTCCTGTGTTTTATATATATTTTCACACTATGAGGTTGGAATAATACCGTGAAATTGTGAAAATTATGATAATGTCCTTTTCGTGAAAGAGCTGTTTGAAAAGACCGCCTGAAATTTCAGCCTGTTTTGGTAGGATGCAGTTTTGGCCTGGCTGGTGACATCACCCGTTGGAAAATTAGTTAATAGACCAATAAGAAAGAGAGTTCCAAACCTCTCTGCCAATAACAGCTAGTTTAAAATGTTCCCCTCCCAACTCAGACCACTCCCAGAGAGTCCTAGCAAAATTCTTGCTTCAGAAATTGATCTTTGCTAAGAAGCTATATTTCATGTTTCTGTTCACAGGTTCAGGAATGGCTGAAAAATCACAGCATTTATCTCAAATTAACCCTTCCAATAGCACTGTTGGTAGATTTGGAAAACCATCGTCAATCAATCAACAATATAATTATACTTTTAGTAAAAATATTTATCTTACAATCTGTATATACTATGTGATTAGACAGGTTCTGAATTTATGTGAAACATGACAACACAGTTGAAAAATATATGGCTCATGGAAATTACTTTATTCTTGCTATGTAACTACAGTAAAAAAAAAGAAGAAAAAAAAGTGATATACAGTGGGGAGAACAAGTATTTGATACACTGCCGATTTTGCAGGTTTTCCCACTTACAAAGCATGTAGAAGTCTGTAATTTTATCATAGGTACTCTTCAACTGTGAGTGACGGAATCTAAAACAAAAATCCAGAAAATCACATTGTAATTAGCATTTTATTGCATTCCTTCCTCTCCCTTGAAGTAACCACTTAAGTAACACAACTGGGACGGTGGCTATGTATGAGTCTTTCTCCCATCCAGCCATGTCAGTTCAGTGAGGGTCATTTAAAAATGATTCAAACAGCCATAAAAAGGGATAGAGAGACTGACCTCATCCTCTTCCTCCTCACTGACCCCACGGCCGAATAGCGTTGACAGCGTAAACCTTCTCATCTAACAGCCCGGACCGCTGGAAGCAAAGGCAGCATTAGCATACCGGTAAATCCTGAGTAAGCAAGCTGCTTCTGAATATATACATGTCCTTACTATGGTACAGACTACAGTAGAATAGCTATTATGACACCTTCAAGTATTTTTTCCAGTGCTATGGTCAAAGATCTATTTAAATGCCATATGAAAAGATTTGCCAGGGACTAATACAGTATTTATTTTCTGCACCACCAAGGATAGTCAAAACTATGGTCTTAACTGCACATTCACAGTAGAGAATTGTCTGCCAACTCACCGACTGGTACTGGATTGAGAAACACTGCTCTTATATATTGCAAATGGCTTTGATATAACATACCTTCAGTCAGTAGTCCAGAATGGGCCACAAGCTGAGAAGAGTCAACTCACCTCTCATAGCGCAGCAGAGTCCCTGAGAGGACAGAGGGACTGGAGCTGGGAGTGTGAGTGTCTGTCTGCCTGTGTGAACATGACAACATTCTACACACACTATCACCCTGATGTGATGGTCAACTGATAGCCAGTCAGCACAGACATGCTCCTAGTACCCCCATGTGAAATACTGCAGCCTTTTCTCAGCTAAGCAATATCCACACACAAATTAGACCATCTAACAGCCTCAGAGAAACTCAGAAAAATATGACCTCAATCTACCCCTCAATTATGGGCCAGTCTCAGTCAGCATGTCTTAAAAAACCTCTCAAACAAACTCATGTTGCTAACATTTTTATGTCAGACTCGTGGAGAGCTGGCCATTAGCCAGCCAACTAGTCATTGGTGACATAACACCCCACAGTTTCACACATTAGGACTGAGTCATCACTAGTGTCCATATAGATTAGATTTTATTTAGAAGCAAAGATGTGCTGGTGAATGCACACACAGGAAATCACACTCATCGTTTACAGAACGTCACAGGTCAGAGGTTGAAGGTCAGGTCAGGTCACAGCGGGGTCACTGAACCTTGGGGGGCACCCACTCGTGGATTTTCTTGCAGGTGGTGGAGTAGGGCACATACGCCTGGGCCGAACCACTCACGTTGAACTGGTGGACCTCCGCCAGGAACTTCTTGGGCGTAGGGGGGTGTGTGGTGGGGGGGTTGTCTGTCATACAGTGCAGCCAGCGATGCCTGAACAGATTTAGATTCAGAGTTAGCATCAGGTACTACTTTTATCAATAGGCTAGTTCATCAATATATGGTTCATAATACGGTAAAAGCTTCATTAGGACACCACACAGATCTATTACAATACCATATTCTTAACTTCAGGTCAGCAATTTCACTATAAAGGCCAGTATCTCCAACATGGCAATGGCCCCGTCACTGAGATAGAGGCCACTCCACCTGTGTCACACCAAGTAAGATGTATTTACCATTCAGCGGGCACCATGCTGCCATCCACCTCCCACATGGTGTTCTTTCCATTCATCTCCGTCGTGTAGATAACCCAGCGGTGACGACCTGACAAGGAGAGGTGTTAGTCTGGGTACACAACAGGTCTTTGATTTCCCCACAGTCTGACCAATCAACCACATATGGAAAATATAAAATGTGCTTACTACATTCAGAGATAATATAATGATTGTCACTGCAATACATAGTCGAAGGCCATTACTGGTGATGTGAGCAGAGGTTTCGGTCAGTTCAACCTTACCAAAAAAGTAACGTGTGTCCTCAAAGTACTTGTTCCCATACTTGTCCACGCCAATCAGCGCTCCCGTTTTCACATCATTTGCCCTGTAACAAAAAAAACACGGCCACCACAAGTTAGATAAGTTATCTAGTCCATCCACTAGCACTATGTCTAATTTGTCAGACCGGATAGGTCAGAGATCACACAGTCAAGTAGTCTTAAAACAGTTCCATGTTAAGTCACTGCTATTTTTTTATTAGTTTAAATGAGTATTCAACGGAGCGTGAGCTTTTAAAACAGAGCAGGAAGTCCGTTTGTTTGACCAATTTAGCCAGTTACAGTAGTTAACTAGGTAGGAACTTAGTGATAGGAAGTAAGCTGGCAGGTTTAATTATTTCTCTCGAGTAAATGCATTGAAAGTAACGACAACCACCTCTATAGTTCACAAAGGACATATATCTCGCTCTTATACTGACCTGAATAACTGAACAAATAAGCCTTTGACACCACCGTGACCTCCTAACTGTCCCAAAGCCCTTCGAACGACATGTATATACTCCGCCATTTTTTAGACGGGACTGATTTGGGTAACGGAACGGACACGGATTCGTGCTGAAACGCTCCCCGGTCCACAATAGTTCCGCCCATTGTTTCTAGCATTGTTTTATTCTGTGATGACAGATTAAACCGTAGTAAGAAAATGCTACCACCTAACTGTCCATTTTGAAGTGTCTCAATATTAGAAACAATTTGATGACAAGCCGGTAACCTATTGTACACAATAATAATAACAATAATAATAATAATAATAATGCAACCATGCTTTCCAGGCTGTATCACAACCGGCCGTGATCGGGAGTCCCATAGGGCGGCGCACAATTGGCCCGGCGTCGTCCGAGTTTGGCCGGGGTAGGCCGTCATTGTAAATAAGAATTTGTTCTTAACTGACTTGCCTAGTTAAATAAAGGTTAAATAAAAATATATAGAATTGTCCCAAGTGTCTCTTACTTGGGAGAAAAATGTGATGACTATTATAGAAACATTCAAGAAGCTAACTGTTCTGTTTCAAGTATCTTTAGAAGCTAAATGTAATGGCATACTAATTCGTTACAATAAAATGTTACCAAAATATGGATAATAGTAATACATTTAAAAAAAAATACTATATTCAGAAATTATTCACACCCCTTGACTTTGTCCACATTTTGTTGTGTTACAGATTTTGTGTCACTGGCCTACACACAATACACCACAATGTCAAAGTGGAATTACATTTTTTTTGGACATTTTTACAAATTAATAAAAAATGAAAAGCTGAAATGTCTTGAGTCGATAAGTATCCAACCCTTTTATTATGGCAAGCCTAAGTTCAGGAGTAAAAATGTGCTTAACAAGTCACATAATAAGTTGCATGGACTCAATCTGTGTGCAACAATAGTGTTTAACATGATTTTTGAATGACTACCTCATCTCTGTACCCCACACATACAATTTATCTGGAAGGTACCTCAGTCGAGCAGTGAATTTCAAAAACAGATTCAACCACAAAGACCAGGGAGGTTTTCCAATGCCTCGCAAAAGAAGGGCACCTATTGGTAAAAAAGCTGACATTGAATATCCATTTCAACATGGTGAAGTTATTAATTACACTTTGGAGGGTTTATCAATACACCCAGTCACTACAAAGATACAGGCGTCCTTCCTAACTCAGTTGCCGGAGAGGAAGGAAACCACTCAGGGATTTCATCATGAGGCCAATGGTGACATTAAAACATTTACAGAGTGAAATGGCTGTGATAGGAGAGAACTGAGGATGGATCAACAACATTGTAGTTACTCCACTGTACTGAATAAAAATATTACAAAACATTCATCATGTTTGCATAAAGTCACTAAAGTAAAACTGCAAAAAATGTGGCAAAGAAATGTACTTTATGTCCTGAAAACAAAGCGTTATGTTTGGGGAAAATACAACACATCACTGAGAACCACTCTTCATATTTTCAAGCATGATGGTGGCTACAGCATGTTATGGGTATGTTTGTCACCGGCAAGGACAAGTGAGTTTTTTGGATACAAATACATAGAAGAGAGAAAAGCAAAATCCTAGAGCAAAACCTGGTTCAGTCTGTTTTCCAACAGAAACTGGGAGACAAATTCACCTTTCAGCAAGACAATATCCTAAAAGACAAGTTGCTTACCAAGACGACATTGAATGGTCCTGAGTGGCCTCGTTACAGTTTAGACTTAAACCGGCTTGAAAATCTATGGCAAGACTTTAAAATGGCTGTCTAGCAAGGATCAACAACCAACTTGATAGAGCTTGAAGAATTTAAAAAATAATATTGTGCAAATATTGTACAATCTAGGTGTGCAAAGCTCTTAGAGACTTACCCAGAAAGACTCACGGCTGTAAACGCTGCCAAAGGTGATCTAATATGTATTGACTCAGGGGCGTGAATACTTACAGTTGAAGTCGGAAGCCAAATACATTTAAACTCAGTTTTTCATAATTCCTGACTTTTGTGGTGTGGTGTGACTAGAATTTTAATCCTAGTAAAAATTCCCTGTCTTGGGTCAGTTAGGATCGCCACTTCATTTCAAGAATGTGAAATGTCAGAATAATAGTAGAGAGAATTATTTATTTCAGCTTTTATTTCATTCATCGCATTCCCAGTGGGTCAGAAGTTTACATACACTCAATTAGTATTTGGTAGGATTGCCTTTAAATTGTTTAACTTGGGTCAAACGTTTCGGGTAGCCTTCCACAAGCTTCCCACAATAAGTTGGGTGAAATTTGGCCCATTATTGCTGACAAAACTGGTGTAACTGAGTCAGGTTTGTAGGCCTCCTTGCTCGCACACGCGTTTTTAGTTCTGCCCACACATTTTCTATAGGATTGAGGTCAGGGCTTTGTGATGGCCACTCCAATACCTTGACTTTGTTGTCCTTAAACCATTTTGCCACTACTTTGGAAGTATGCTTGGGGTCATTGTCCATTTGGAAGACCCATTTGCGACTAATCTTTAACTTCCTTACTGATGTCTTGAGATGTTGCTTCAATATATCCACATAATTTTCCTTCTTCATGATGCCATCTATTTTGTGAAGTGCACCAGTCCCTCCTACAGCAAAGCACCCCCACAACATGATGCTGCCACCCCCGTGCTTCCCGGTTGGGATGGTGTTCTTCGGCTTGCAAGCCTCCCCCTTTTTCCTCCAAACATAACAATGGTCATTATGGCCAAACAGTTCTATTTTTGTTTCATCAGACCAGAGGACATTTCTCCAAAAAGTATGATCTTTGTCCCCATGTGCAGTTGCAAACCTTAGTCTGGCTTTTTTATGGCGGTTTTGGAGCAGTGGCTTCTTCCTTGCTGAGCGGCCTTTCAGGTTATGTCGATATAGGACTTGTTTTACTGTGGATATAGGTACTTTTGTACCCGTTTCCTCCAGCATCTTCACAAGGTCCTTTGCTGTTGTTCTGGGATTGATTTGCACTTTTCGCACCAAAGTACGTTCATCTCTAGGAGACAGAACGCGTCTCCTTCCTGAGCGGTATGACGGCTGTGTGGTCCCATGGTGTTTATACTTGCGTCCTATTGTTTGTACAGATGAACGTGGTACCTTCAGGCGTTTGGAAGTTGCTCCCAAGGATGAACCAGACTTGTGGAGGTCTACAATCTTTATTCTGAGGTCTTGGCTGATTTTTTTATCAGAACTTTCTAAAGCCATGACATCATTTTCTGGAATTTTCCAAACAGTCAACTTAGTGTATGTAAATTTCTAACCCACTGGAATTGTGATATAGTGAGTTATAAGTGAAATAATCTGTCTGTAAACAATTGTTGGAAGAATGACTTGTGTCATGCACAAAGTAGATGTCCTAACCGACTTGCCAAAACTATAGTTTGTTAACATGAAATCTGTGGAGTGGTTGAAAAATGAGTTTTAATGACTTCAACCTAAGTGTATGTAAACTTCCGACTTCAACTGTATGTAAATTAGATATTTTTTTATTTAATTTCCAATAAATTTCCAAACATTTCAAAAAATGTTTTCACTTTGTCGTTATGGGGTATTGTGTGTAGATGAATGAGAGAAAAAAATAGATTTAATCCATTTTGAATTCAGGCTGTAACACAAGAAAATGGTCAAGGGGTATGAATAATTTCTGAAGGCACTGTTCATATGCAAAATTATCTTATTCAGAGGAAGAAAAGAGCTGAGTAAACCCACAGAGTGAGCGTTGGAGTTGGGGGTAAATATGAGTCATATCTTGAAACACTCTTATCTCCCTCAACACAGCGCTTTGATCACTGAGCTCAAAGCAGAAATAAGACAGCCGAGGGAGACTTCTTTATCAGTGTCAAACTTAAACACACAACCACACAAGCAAAAATCTACAACCACAAAGACATGTCTGCACCCACACGTCAATCAGTACTATGCAATGAAATAACTCTGTGACAGTTATCTGAGGCTGAAAGACTCCCTGATCCCTTGATGTCTCAGAGCATGAAATTAACTCCAAGACGCAAAGTCATTTTCAGAGGTTTTATTAAAAAGTGGTGCCTGATAGTTCTGCAGAAATACTCTCTAGTGATTGTGTTTTAGAATGGAGGTACATTTAGTCACTGTATAATATTATCTGTTTTGCGTTATTCCCAATCTCTGTGTTATAAACTTAATTTCCCATAAGGCCACCTGCCACAATGGTGTAATAGTGCAACCTGATTAGTACATTTGAAGTACAAAATGTAAACAAGTTTAAATTTAAATACATAATAAATATTTACACTGTTAATGTCAGATGGGCTGTGATAATATAATAATTATTCAAATGAATAATGAATTAAACCACCACATAATTAAAATACTGTTTTCAGTATCTATATTAATACAAAATAATTGAGCACTTTTAAGGCACTGTCTGGATGTTCCTTTATTGCCAGGGATACATTTAATTCTCCATTCCATGTCTAGCTCAAAAGACAAACATTATTTTGTAATCTGTCCACTTTAAATTATTCAATACAAAATTATACAAATGAGGCCTGGATTAATATATTCATCCTAACGAATCCAACAAGTCTGCTGTGGCAGTTTAAAACAAACTAGTGAGGCATTGATTACAACATGTGCTTTTACAACCATCATGGAATACAAAAAGGTAGCTACTTCTTATCTTTTTTACAAAAGTGACAAAGATAGTATCTGTTATCAAATAAATCATATTTCTAAAATCACATAATTACGGACAGTGAGAAATGTCCAGTTCTATATAAAAATTATCTCTTGACTTAAAAAAAAATGTTTACTCTCCCAATTCTACATATTACCCAAGCACCACTTCTGTTGTCCAACAAATACTCTTAAAAAGGCATTTGTTTTATAGGTTGTGTAGTGGAATATTGACACATGCCATTTCCAGTTTTATCCAGTATACATGTGGTAGATGTACTGAGTTAAGCCTAACAGAGAATAACAATATAATACCGACTCCTATAATTTTGCTATATTTCTAAGAAGCAAAATGCTCATCTCCTGTGTCTCCGTGGCACCCTGTTTTATCACAGTTGAATCCAACCCCCTACAGTGCACCAGAGAACCTTCCCTATTCAGAGAATTCACTGCTTTCTCACCCTTCTTTGTAACTGGTATCCCATCATGCAAGGTTCCATAATTCATCAATATTTGAGTTTAAACTTTTCTTACAATGTGTTACATTTCCCAAAGAAAATCACAAAATCCTTTAACGTTTCAAGGATGATGTAAATCAATAGCAATTTACATCAAATCATTTTCAATGACTTCCAAGGCTTTTCGTGGACTGTGGGAACCCCTGTATAAGGTAGCAGGCTGTCCACAGACATTCATTCTGTTAACACTTCCACACACACACACACACACACACACGCTTCAGGACATGACCTTTGACCCACAGCTGTGACACATAACTGTTCCATCTAAGATCCAGAGCAGATAGATAGATCTGCAGCCTGTGAGGCTCAACTCACCCATGACCTCAGAACTCCACTGGCAGCATGGTGGTTTGAAAGGCTTGACCAAAGGCACATTTTGTTTTTAGAATGATTGTAATGTAGAGCTGACACAAAAGTCCATATTTCCACCAGAAAGACAGCGATGTCTGCTCTTCACACCACTGACAATGTGGTCTGCTCTTCAAACCACTGGGACTCCGGGATATCCTGCCGGGCAGCTGGACCGGTTCATCGGGGCGGCATGGCTCGGGGTGTGGAGAGTGCTTCCTTGGCTGCTGACCCCTTAAGTGTCTAGAGGTCAAGGATGAAAACGTGTCCTTCAACTGGCTCCAGGGGTAGGACATGTGTTAAAGAAGGTGTTAAAGAATCATGGCCTCCTGGAAAGCCTCTATCCACCTGAGAGAAAATTGAGAGACACAACATGAACCTTATTGGAAAAAAGTAATCAATAAACGTTATATTCCTAAAATAACTATATGAACGCTTTCACCCTCCCACGCTCCAGAGTTACCGGTTACTTCCTGATTGATTAATACTTCATTGATCCCTAAACCAAAGGGAATCCCCATTACCTCTGTGCAGTGGGGATGTCGTCAGCCTTGAAGATATAAAACAGGGTATTTTTGTGGTACAGTTTAAACTGCAGCTTCTGGAAAGGGCCACACTTCTCCTCCCGCAGGAAGAAGCCTAGCAGAGGCTGGCTCTCTAGAGCGGCTACGTCCTGGAGAGGGGGAGAGAGAACCACGCGTCACACGCCCACACACACCGGCACAAAGCAGAGATGTGTGTTCGTGGCTAGAGTGGAGCAGGTATGTTACCTCGCTGGCGGCGTAGGTGTACACAACTTTGTTCTTGATGACGAACCATAGCCTCTTCCATTGCTTCTTGTTGCCCTTCGACCTCTGTAGGTAGCCACTCATGGAGGAGTTTTCTGTGTTTGCAGACACCTCTTTGAGAGCAGCTGGGATCTTCTTCTGTTTCCTGGAGAAAGAGAATCCCGTGGACCTGCCACTAGGAGACAGCGCCCCAGAAGCAACACGGTCACCTAGGAAACACGCAAACACACAGCACTTACAACCTCTTTACATACATCCTGAATTTACAATAACAAACAATACCGGGTTTAAATCATTACTTACCTTCAACTCATTCCATCTTTAATATTTGAAATAGCTAAAATACTTGAACATTTCATATGTACTCATGTAAAAGACATACTGTTCTCCTGCAGCTTGGCGAAGCAGTGGTCACACACGCGAGCCGGCTGGTTCTTCAAGTACTCCAGATAGAACTTATTGGACGAGCACGTCTGACACACCACCTGCAATACACACACAGTGAGTGAGAAAACCCCTACACACATGCACACACGTACATACGCACACTATGGAGTATAGTAGTGAGCCATCTAAATTAAGGCCCACGTCCTCTCCTTACCTTTCCGCAGGCTCGGCAGTGGTGGCGTCTCCAGGTGAGGGTGAACTCACAGGTACAGACCATACACATGGTGGCCCTCAGGTCTGGGATCCAGATAGGGGCCTTAGAACCCAGCGGGGCCCCACTGTCGCACACACCATCAGCCTACACAGAAAGAGACAATTGTGGAAAACATCCTGCCTGGTCCCAGTGCCCAAGGAGGCGCACCCCACTGTCCTGAATGACTTCAGACCTGTAGCGCTAACATCCCACATCATGAAGACCCTGGAAAGGTTAGTCCTCGCTCACCTCAGACCCCTGGTGTGTACATCACTGGACCCCCTGCAGTTTGCATACCAGCGCAACATCGGGGTGGATGGTGCAATCATCTACCTTCTGCAGAGGGCCTACTCTCACCTGGACAACGCAGGTTGCACTGTGAGGGTTATGTTTTTTTGACTTCTCCAGTGCCTTCAACACCATTCAGCCCATGCTACTGGGTGAGAAGATGAAGAGGATGAAAGTGGAAGAACCCAAGGTCTCCTGGTAACACCGGGTCTCTGTACAAAAAGGGCCAGAGCCGACTCTACTTTCTGAGGAGGCTCAGGTCCTTCAAAGCGTGCAGTAAACTACTGCATACCTTCTACCAGTCTGTGGTGCGCTTTTTTGCAGTGGTGTGCCAACATTAAGGCCAGTGATGCTTCTTGGGTAAATAAGCTGAACAGGAAGGCTAGCTCTGTTCTGGGGATTAGCCTTGACACTCTAGAGGAGGTGGTGGAGAGAAGGATCATGGCCAAACTGCTGGCCATCATGGACAACATCACCCACCCTCTGCATGCCATGGTTATGACGCAGAGGAGCACCTTCAGTCACAGACTGATCCCACCACGGTGTGCCAGAGAGCGCTACAGGAGGTCTTTCCTGCCGGCGGCTATTAGACTATTTAATGCCTCACCGGGGTGCCATGCCGTCGGCAACATAGACCTGGAACTGTTGGGGTGTTAGGACCTAGTTTAACAATTAGGCATCCATCCATCCGTGAGTAACTCTCTGGTCTGTAATCACTCATTCACTCAGGACTTATTCATTCAGCACTCATTCATTCAGTACTGTATGTACACATTCACGTACAGTTGTTATATCACATCACATGCAATATTGTAAGTAATTATTGGACTGAACTTGCGTAGTCATTCACTCAGGACTGTATACTAGTATTCTGTCAGTAGTACATTTTTTTCATTGCATTTAGTATATCGAATGTGCAATATGTGCATTTATCTGTAATTAAACCCTGTTCTAAGGACTTTATTTTAAGGGGATTAGTATTATTACCCTAAATTATCATAAACACATTTAGCTATTTAAGTATCTCTTCCTGTCATTTACATGTACAGTTAATTTAACCATGCAAATATTATTTTACCTGTACATTTAACCAGACTGTGTGAGGGTTTGATTGTGGTAATAGCCTCTTACTCCCACCAGGGGGAGTGGTAGTGCCACAATCAAGCCCTCACACCCTAACTAGGGGAGCAATGATCCTTAATCAGAGACAGCTGTTCAGGGTTGTCTCTGATTGGGGATTGTATTTAGGCTCCCCACACATCCAGCTGTGTGTGGATCATTGTTCGTGTTAGTGCATGTCGGCCTTGAGCCAGTACTCACGTAAGTCACGCTGTTTTTGTTTCACTTTCCTTTCGTATTGTATGCTTCGTGAGAATACCTCATATAATAAAAAGACACTCCACCAGCGCTCCGTATATCGTCCCTTATAGCCTCAGCACCATGAGAGACTGTATATTTAAATTAACTTTATCATATAAGCATTTTTAGCATTTCGCTTTCTCTGCCATCGAACCATTTTTAAAAATGTATATCAACGTGCTATAACCTAACACTATAACAATGTATAGTGTACATATTCAGTCATTCACTCACACTATGCAATGTGTTTCTATAGCTTTTTGCACTCCAGACTTTGTGTATTTTAATACTTTTTCATACTGCCGCACTATGTATATTGTATCGTGTATCTGTCTTTTGTGTATTTCGTTCTGGCATTTTGCACCTGCGCTGTGTTTTTCGTAGCTGCCTGATAAATAAATTTCACCACGGGGATCAATAAAGTATCAATCTGCCTGCCTGCCTGCCTGCCATTTACAAATGGATTGTTGAAAAATTATACTGACTATGGTAAGAGTGGGATTGGAGTGTACCCATATTCAGTCAGTCGAAATAGCTTTTCATGCTCACTCACACAAACACAGGCACACACACACACACACTGCCTCACCTCCTCCTGACTGCGGCTGGAGATGAAGGTGATCTTCTTCCTGGTGTGGTCGTCTATCGCCGTGGCGATGGCCGCCAGCCACTCATCTCTCTCTGTGGCCGAGCTGCCAGGCAGAAACAACAACAGAAACTTCCGCAACCAATCAAAAGCCATTCAAACTTTTCCCCACAACCAACTGGAAGGTTAACTCATCAGAATGTCCGTAAGGAGCAGGTACTGTGTCGGTTAGGAGCAGGTACTCACCTGGCAGACAGGATGAAGGAACGCTCCACACTCTCAATGTTCAGTTCGTTCTGATATGCCTCCTGACTTGGCTTACTCACCTGAACACAACAGACAAATGTTTCAGATGAGACTTTAGAAGAATCCAGGGTAAATGTGTGTTCAGCCCTGCCTGTACTCACCTTCATGCCTGCCAGAGAGAGCATGCTGTTGAGTTTATACTGACCAGACTGAACTGGAGTGGTGTACAGAAGAGTGTCATTGAACTATGGAGACAGATACACATACCACATCAACATACTGATACTTAGGGGGCAATGTTCTAGTCTACAGACTGTGTTGGAAGTGAACTAAGCCAGACTTGACTCTAAATAAACTGCAGAACTGTAACGGTAATGGGTCAGGTATCCCACTGAGACCTCCACTACCCCATAGGCTTCAGTCAGTACTCACCAGGAAGAACATCCGTGGCTGCATGACCTTCCTGGACAGCTTCATCAGAGTGCCCTCCTTAAGGAAGACCTGGAGACAGTGATCCCAACAGATGAGATCACAGGTGTGTGTGTGTGTGTGTGCGTGTGTGTCATAGTGCTGGATACTCACCTTGCCGGGCTGAACAATCTCATGCTGTCCGTTCAGACTGTACTGAATGTGCAGCAGCTTCTGAAAGTTATCCTTAAAGAGATAGACAGACAGACCAAGGTCAGAGATAATGCAATGGGATGCCTTTGGCCGGAATATCTCATGTGGATGGACATGGTGTGATGTCTCACCCCTTGTTTCATGATGTCGTTGGCATGGTTGGCCACCTCCTTCACTATGCCCAGAGCAGCTGTAAAGGTCAACAGACACAACTTAATGGTTAACATGCTGTGAGAGTGTCTGTGAGAGAGAATGGCATCCCACCAGACACTAACACGCAGCCTGACCGGCATTGTTCCACTCACCCTGTGTGTCTTTGTAGTCAGACGAGTCCTCAGGAAGGTTCTTTAGATAATCTGTAGAAGAGCAGGAAGTTACATCAGTCCCAGATCACACTAAATCATGCTATATACTGTATGTTTTACATAACCAGTTTATACATGTATAGAACGGTGCATGCTGTTACACTCTGTGACCACTAGGTGGCAGAGTGCTGCCGGTGCACTAAATAGTGGGGTGAATCTACTGAGTGCAGGCTCCATGGGATGCCACAGCGCCATAGCCTCGAGAAGTAGGGGTGCTGGGGATGCTGCAGCAACCCCTGAAAAATCTGAATAATACAATTTTTTATAAAAATTATAAACACAAATTGAAAAAACATTTTTTGCACAAAAGCAGTGCACTGGGCCTTTAGTAATAGCGGACTGATATATAAAACTGCAGCAACGGCAAAAAAATATTTATATCTGCTTTGGCAGAAAAGGTAGTTGTATAATTAAGAACAGTATCTTGCAGGATTCAATAGTTGGAATCGTGAGACTTGGTCGCCCCGTCTCTTTCTCTGAGATGTCATTCTAATGGAATCTAGAAATATCAAAACAATTGTCCTCAAACAATTAAATCAAAAGGTGCAAAGTTATGGGCAAAGATACAAAACATCCACATCAAATGTAATATTTTTCTTGATCGTATATTATGGAAAACAACCCCTTTTAGTGAAGTATTAATTGACCATCCTTACAAACCACTTGATGTAAATGTACATTACTGTATCGTACAGAGGCTGGTCATCTAGGTTTGTACCTGTAGACTTTCCATCACCATGAAGAAAAATATGCACAATACAGTAATTGACACTACTGTAGGTTCCTCTGGATAAGAGTGTTTACTCAAATGTAAAAGGAGTGAATAGACCCTTTCAGTTTTCACATAGAAATAAGTTGCAACAAACTGGAAAACAGTCAAGTTACAAATGCTGGTGAACACTCAAATATATTTTGTTTTTTAAAAAATCACAAAAGCAGTGCACCGGGCCTTTACTAGTCCTGTATTAGCACAGCGATATAGACTCCTGCCCCGTGTGTGTGTGTGTGTGTGTGTGTGTGTGTGTGTGTGTGTGTGTGTGTGCATGTACCTGTAAGCAGTAACTGATACTGGGGGATTCTCTGGACAGGTTTCAGCAGGTAGTGCTTCAGAGCCAGGCTGGCACATCGAGGACTCATCTGGGACAGAGTACAGGAGAATTATCACACACATTTGGATACAGTACTAACAGTATACATTCACCAATCTAACTCCAAGTCCTTAGCGCTAATGTAGTCTCCAGACTATGTCTGGCTTGTTACATCTAAACACCCACACACACTCTACCACTCTATCATCAGCTATGCGGATAGGAACTTACTCTGACACACACACTAAGCTGTTTACCTCAAACTCCCGGACCACAGCGGCGAAGCCAGGGTTTTTCTTACACTGTTCGTCCAGCATGTCCACATTGTTGTCAAACTGCCGGATGTAGGTGGAGTACATCTTCAGGTACGGCCCCTTCTGAACAAAGATGTCTGCCAGCCTCTGGTGGTCCCCCCTAGACAGGAGAGAGAGCGGTGAGAGGGGCAGGGGTAAGAGAGGCAGAGGGAGGGAGATGGACATTGTTAGACCTCATATCTGGGGTCTGGGCTGAGTTCAGGTGTCCACAGCTTGGCACGGTCAATTGAGCTTTATATCTCTGCGACGTGCGTACCAGTGGGCCACTCTCTTCTCTAGCTCCCGGAGCAGGTCTCGGTTGAGCTGGTATAGCTGGGGCAGGTAGCAGAGGACCTGGGTTAGAATACGCTCTTCAACTACCGGCTTGCCATTCTGGCGTGTCGCCTTGGCAACTGCGTCCCGGAAATCCTGCCGGGAGGGAGGGGATTAATATCGACAGACGAATGAGGGGAACTGACACAGCGACGACAGGGTGGTGGGAGACCAACACACACACACACACACACACACACACACAGCTGCAGGGCGGAGAGACGTTACACAGTACAGCACAGGAACACCTGGTTATCACCTCATAAACATGCCTCCCACTGCATCACACACACACACACACACAACTGAGTCAGCACTCCCACACTGCCCAGTGAGCCAACACACACATCCAGGTGGAAGGAAGTGGTGAGAGAGCCAGGGCAGGGTCCCAATGTTCTGGTCAACACTCTCACACAACCACAGCCCCACTCTGATTCACACACAGCTGCAGTGTGTATAGGATCCCTGGAAAACATGTCAAATGTCAGGTCAAAATATAATGCGACAGGTTATTGTACACAACATATCAAATGAGAACCGTCCTATAGCGTATAAGGGAGGACTAAAGTGTGAAACCAAAATAAACACTTTTTGCATAGCAACAGGCACACACTAACATACAGACACAGGATTAGCTGAGGCATTTCTAAATCTGGGGGTCCTCCACTCTCTCACTGCAGGAAGCAGCTGTTCTGTGGTCAGGGGCAGCCATGGAGACTGGAGAATGTGATTTGGCCTCTTTCTTTAAGTCTCCCTCTCCACACCCTACTGTGTATCCCTCTCCCTCATCTCTCTTTCTCTCTCATGCCCAGCCTCATATTCAAAATGAATCCCATAGTGGGTCCTGCTTAAGGCAGACTGGCAGGGGGACACTTGACCCTTAGTGTGTGTGTGTGTGCATGTGTGTACCTGGGATTCCCTTTTCGGGCAGTCTGAAAGCCACTCCCAAGAGGAAATCTAATGTCGACCCTGCAGCCGTCTCAGACAAATAGTGGGTTTAGAGAGATTTTAGAGACTAGGCTATGCGAGACAAATAAAGGCTGGATTAAATCACCTTTCCTTTAAATATAAAAACATTGAAATCCAACACACAGTCTATCTTCCGCTGCAAAATCAAATCCTTTTTAAGAGCCCAGGGCAGCTTGAACAGGCTGGCACAGTTGACCACCTCAGCCTGACACAGCCCAGCACTGCCCAGTAGGCCAGACCAGTACAGTAATCACCACAACACCACCACTGTGAGTGAACAAGCCTCGACAACCTGTCACCTCCCCCCGAGACCAACATCAAAGCACCCAGCTCTGTCGTCACGGTTACCTGCTCCACTTTTCACCCCAACAGGCACAGAGCAGCGACGGTGTTCCTCCCATCAAGCGGGAGTAGTGAGCTAGCTAGCCGGTAGTTAAACGTAATGAAATAACGCTAGCCTATGTTTCCACTCCATAAAAATCCATCACTTGAAAGTTCAAACTAGCAATACATGCTTGACTCCTTGGCTTCCTTTATGATTTAAACAACTAGAGTCTCAGTGTTTGTCACTGATCCTTCTAAGTGTAATACCTCCCAGGAACAACAACAACCACAACCACAACAGTGCTACCAGAGACAACTCCACTGCTGAGTCCTGCTGCTTTTAGGGGAGAAAGGCAACACAGCACAGCTAGCTGAAGGCTTCCTGAGTAACACCATAGAACATACAGATAACACACAGGTTTGGTCCTCATCAAAAGCTCAGAGGATTAGCTGATACTTACTATGTGAAGAAGCTTCAGGACGTCAACAAACCTGGAGGGAGAGGAGATGAGTGCAAAACATTGTTATATGACAAAAAAAATTTGATTCTGTGGAATATTCTCATGATAAAGTCCTTTTGATGTGTGTGTGTGTCTGTGTGTGTGTGTCTGTGTGTGTGTGTCTGTGTGTGTGTGTGTCTCTGTGTGTGTGTCTGTGTGTGTGTGTCTGTGTGTGTGTCTGTGTGTGTGTGTGTGTGTGTGTGTGTGTCTCAGGTACTCACACTTTCTCGGAGCTCATGATCTCCTGGACAATATGCACTACCTTTTTCCTCTTCACCTCATCCTCCTGCTGGAACAACAGACAGTCAGACAGACAGACAGACAGTCAGACAGACAGACAGACATATAGACAGACAGATAGTCAGACAGAAGGACAGATAGATAGTCAGCCAGACAGACAGACAGACATACAGTCAGCCAGACAGATAGTCAGACAGACAGATAGTCAGACAGACATATAGACAGACAGACAGATGGACAGTCAGACAGACAGATTGAGAAAAACAGCATTCAGTCATGACTAGCTAGCCATATTCTAAACAGTACAGACATACTTCTACTTACAAGGTCACTGCAGCCCACCATCTCACAGTCCTGCTATAGTATGCATAGGCACAATGATCTGGCCATTTGCTGTTTCTAAACAGACACACAACAGAGAATATGTCTGAAAGCAGACCTGCCTTTTCACACGTCTCTCTTTCCCTCGCTAATCTCTATCCACTTCAGCTATCTTCTCTGCCCTCGGCACTCTCCCTCCCTCCCTCGCTCTCTCTCTCCCTATCTTCTCTGCCCTCGGCACTCTCCCTCCCTTGCTCTCTCCCTCCCTCGCTCTCTCTATCTTCTCTGCCCTCGGCACTCTCCCTCCCTCTTTCTATCTTCTCTGTCCTCGGCACTCTCCCTCCCTCGCTCTTTCTATCTTCTCTGCCCTCGGCACTCTCCCTCCCTCGCTCTCTCTCCCTCTTTCACTCTGATAGTGAGTGGTCTGGGATGGAAATGAGGTGTTCTCATTTCAGTGTCTTAATTTGGACAGTGGCCTTGCCCCTGCGTCACTTTAGAGGCCTCCTGCTCCTACATGTGTGTGTATGTGTGTGCTTGTGCTTTTGTGTGTTACAGACACAGGCTTTTATTACACAGGAGTTATTCCTGCCCCCTAAGCCCTCTATGTCTGACACCCGAACCCCCCACTCACACAGAATGACAGCTACGTCATCACAAGCAGACAGTGTGATAAAGCCTGCCCTTCTTTCCTCCATAGAGCCCTGTGCCAGACCTGTTTTACACCCAGGGCCCAGCACCCATTTTGGTTCCATGACGCCTGTCCGATAGTGTCGTTATCACTCGCGTTACGCCTTCCAATGTCCTTCCTGTTATGCCACCTATCATCACTGTTGTTACTCTGGCTCAGTAACATCACCTCTGTTATCACTCAGGGCTCACTGCTTGGCCAGAGGACCTTCCAAAGCAAACAGATCTAAAGAGCTCTACTGTAACCTTACTGACAAGGCTACCACATCCACTGTGTATAGGGGTGTGTGTGTGTGTGTGTGTGTGTGTGTGTGTGTATGTGTGTGTGTGAAAGCTAGCTACCTGTCTGTCTTCTTCTGACAGCTCCAGGTGTTCCTTGCTGGAGATGGAGCTGTTGTCATCCTCGTCAGAGCTGTGGACTTCCTCCTCAGAGTGAGCATCGTCCAATCCATGCCAGCCCCTGCAGGCAAAACAGGAAGTCCCGGTCACCGCATTATCCTCATGGTTATCAGCCGGAGTGTGTGTGGTTATCAGCTGGAGTGTGTGTGCACTTACACATAGTATATCCGTGCAATCATACCACGTACACACACTTCTGAATGGACTTTTTAATGTGTTATGGGAACAGTAATTGGCACGATGTCTCTATAGCCATGGGACTAGGATGATCACCAGCCAGAAGCACGGATGTCAATACTTTGTCCACAGCTGTATTCAGGTAAACACAGTTGCCATGGACTCCACAGCCTGTCTGCTGGCAGCAGAGCACCAGCCTGCTCTCCAGTCAGCTGATACAGGCCTGTCTGCTGGCAGCAGAGCACCAGCCTGCTCTCCAGTCAGCTGATACAGGCCTGTCTGCTGGCAGCAGAGCACCAGCCTGCTCTCCAGTCAGCTGATACAGGCCTGTCTGCTGGCAGCAGAGCACCAGCCTGCTCTCCAGTCAGCTGATACAGGCCTGTCTGCTGGCAGCAGAGCACCAGCCTGCTCTCCAGTCAGCTGATACAGGCCTGTCTGCTGGCAGCAGAGCACCAGCCTGCTCTCCAGTCAGCTGATACAGGCCTGTCTGCTGAGTGGCACAAGTAGCAACGTGTTTCTGCCACTAATGTTTTCATACCTCAGGAAATGTTATCGCAGCTGGATTTTGAACCAAACAAACACAAAGTACTGTCTACTTTCTAATCTGGAGGACTCATAAAATACTGTCACTCTCTTTATTTGGACTACTATGTCTGTCCTATTCATCCTCTCTCTTCCCCTCTCCACTTCTCTCTCCTCTTCTCTCTATCTATACCCTGTTTCTCCTCTATACCCCCCCCCCCTCTCTTTCTCTTCCTTCCTCACTCCATAGTCAGTTACAGAGCGCCTCTTGTTTACTGCCTGAGGCTAGTTACATAAACTAAACAGGCTCAGATGCTTGGGAAACTACAGATTCACACACACACACACACACACACACACAAGCATGCACAAACGCATGCATCTTTCAAACGATGAAACACACATAAACACAGTGATAGATAAACACTAATATTATCCAACCGGAGTAGCAGATCTGGGCAGCTAGACGTGTGTGTAACTGTTGCACGTGGCTCTTTAATGCTGAACTCTGAGTCTACTATGTCCACCTGCCCTTCCTTGTGCCTCTACGTAATCTGACTCTGATCTGCCTCTACGTTAGGGCCTCAGAGTGGCTTAGCGAAATACTGGTCTGAGCACGCATGTGCACTGCACACACACGGCTGCACACACACACACGACTGCGCGCACACACGAAAGCCTTTTGATATATGATGTTAACACACACACAAGAACAGAGGGAGAGAAAGAGATGGGAAAGCGAGAGCAAGACAGTGGGAGGGAGAAGGAGAGAGAGAGAGAGGCTGGTGGTTGGTGGAGGTTTATTTTCCCTGTTCAAAGTGCAGTGTGGCGTTTCTGTGATTTTCAGACATTTCCTGCCCTTGCCACTGAAAATAACCCACAGGAAAACAGCCCAACCTGCTGCACATAAATGCTCTATTCCAGTGGTCACCAACCGGTCGAGATCTCCAAGGCATTCCTAGTCGATCGCCAAGGCATTCCTAGTCGATCGCCAAGGCATTCCTAGTCGATCTCCAAGGCATTCCTAGTCGATCTCCAAGGCATTCCTAGTCGATCTCCAAGGCATTCCTAGTCGATCGCCAAGGCATTCCTAGTCGATCGCCAAGGCATTCCTAGTCGATCTCCAAGGCATTCCTAGTCGATCTCCAAGGCATTCCTAGTCGATCTCCAAGGCATTCCTAGTCGATCTCCAAGGCATTCCTAGTCGATCTCCAAGGCATTCCTAGTCGATCTCCAAGGCATTCCTAGTCGATCTCCAAGGCATTCCTAGTCGATCTCCAAACATTTCTGTAAAAAATCCAATGATAAAGCCTTGGCGGTAGGTGCACCTGATTCAGCTGCCCTGCGTGCCCGGTAGGCAAACTGTTGCTATTTTGAACAATTTCATGTGTCTGAAGGTACAAAATCAAGTGCACTATAGGCCTTCCGCTGGCCAATCGGATGTCTCAGAATACCATGTCTGCAGTAACGTTACAGCCATAAAAGAAAGCTACAGCAAAGTTGATACTGTGAGATTTAAAAACGTTTAAAACCATGACTAGAGAGAGACTGTCAATGAATACAGCAAATAGCTGCTGTTTGTACGAGTGAGTTCATGTTTAAATTCTTACTCATCACTGTCAACACTTTGTATTCAACAAATGCGTGTTCTTCCCATTTCCATTCAGCGCTACAAGAAGCACTGCAGCGGTAATGAATGAGTAGGACAGTGTAGTGATTGGCTTGTGTTGTTGTTATTAATTCAATTCAATTCAGCAGCTTGGGTCTTTTTTAATAGTAATATTTCACATTTTCGCTGTTCAAAGGAGTAACGACATGAATTTCTGCATGAGGCGACATGGTGCGACTCGAGTTTTGTCATCAGCTGGAAGACGATGCCCTTTTTTGGTCAGTGTCAGTGGAGGAAAGGGAGCGGAGGGATGTTGAGAGGCGGACCCTCAGTCTGCTGCTCTCTCCCTCCGCTGACTGACCGTCAGATGCAGGCACCATCAAAAAATAAATAGCTAATAATTTAAATGTATAGTCGCTCAGCTGTGCCTTGCAAATAATACAACAACGGATCTATTACTAGTAAAAACAACGGACCTACTACCTCAACTTGTTAATTATAAAAACAATAAAAAATGGCACAAACAACAATGCATTGGCAGAGCAATTCAAGCAAAGCCAATATGAGGTGATAATGTATTGGGTCTATAGTTTACTATTCAAACCTCATCGCTACATTACCGTTTCTTTTCATATGCTTACGTTTTTTAAGTCATGTTTAAAAAAATCTGAGCGGTAGATCTCGGTTTGCATTTTGACTCAGAAAAGGTTGGTGACCACTGCTCTATTCACAGCCTGGAGGGCTAACTTTCACACTCGTACGAGCACAGCCTGCTAATGCTAACTTTCACACTCGTATGAGCACAGCCTGCTAATGCTAACTTTCACACTCGTACGAGCACAGCCTGCTAATGCTAACTCTCACACTCGTACGAGCACAGCCTGCTAATGCTAACTCACACTCGTACGAGCACAGCCTGCTAATGCTAACTCTCACACTCGTACGAGCACAGCCTGCTAATGCTAACTCTCACTCAAGCACAACCTGCGCTAAAAACACTGGCCTAAATACTAAAATACTTTTGGCCTCACTGTGACACAGTACACACACACACACACACACACACACACACAAACAGAAACCAATGAAGACAGTACACTCACCCTTGGCATTGTTCTAGGTTCAAAATCAAAACATTTACTGTAAACTGCTTGAGTCTCTCTTCCAGGAAAATCTTATTCACTAAGCAATAAAGCTCAATCAAAGTGACACATCTATGACTGTAGTGGTACATTAACATTAGGTTATCAATAAGTATCATGATGTAATAACTGAGTTATTTACTGTAGGCAACTAATGATCAAAGGATTATGATCAGCTCTGTAACTCTGGATTCTTTGAAACATACAGTTGAAGTCGAACGTTTACGTACACTTAGGTTGAAGTCATTACATTTCAACCACTCCACAGATTTCATGTTAACAAACTATAGTTTTGGCAAGTCGGTTAGGACATCTACTTTGTGCATGACACAAGTAATTCTTACAACAATTGTTTATAGACAGATTATTTCACATATAATTCACCAGTGGTTCACCAGTGGGTCAGAGGTTTACATACACTAAGTTGACTGTGCCTTTAAACAGTTTGGAAAATTCCAGAAAATGATGACATCATTTGAGTCAATTAGAGGTGTACCTGTGGATGTATTTCAAGGCCTACCTTCAAACACAGTCCCTCTTTGCTCAACATCATGGGAAAATCAAAATAAATCAGCCAAGAATTGTAGACCTCCACAAGTCTGATTCATCCTTGGGAGCAATTTGCAAACGCCTGAAGGTACCATGTTCATCTGTACCAACAATAGTACGCAAGTATGAACACCATGGGACCACGTAACAACAGCAAAGGACCTTGTGAAGAATCTGGAGGAAACAGGTACAAAGGTATCTATATCCACAGTAAAACAAGTCCTATATCGAAAGGCCACTCAGCAAGGAAGAAGCCACTGCTCCAAAACCGCCGTAAGAAAGCCAGACTACGGTTTGCAACTGCACATGGGGACAAAGATCGTACTTTCTGGAGAAATGTCCTCTGGTCTGATGAAACAAAAATAGAACTGTCATAATGACCATTTGTCACGAGTGGGTATTGAGAGAGACCAAGACGCAGCGCAGGGATAGTAGTTCGACATTTTTCTTTATTTATACTATGTATAATTCAACTCAAATGACGAACTAATTCACCAAACAAAAACACGATATACAACGTCTCGTTAAACAAAAAACAAACACGAATGAATAGACGTAAATATTGAAACACACTACTTCCCCCGTGACTGGAGGAATAACGACCCACACAAAAGTGAAGGACATACAAACATATATAGGATCCCTAATTAGAGACAATGCGGTGCAGCTGCCTCTAATTAGGGATCCAGCCCAAATCCCACACAGAAACAGAAAGAATGGACACTGTCAGACTCTGACCCTAGCTTCATAGAGAAGCAAATAGGCTTCTCTATGGCCAGAGCCTGACAGTACCCCCCCCAAGGTGCGGAATCCCGGACGCCAACTACAACCACACAACTACATGGGGGGGGGTCAGGGAGGGAAGATTAGCTCACCGGTGGCGGTTCTGGCTCCAGCGAAGTTGAGAGTGTGGACTGTAGCTGGAGGTTCCAGGCATTGGGCCGTGGATGAAGGCTCAGGGCTGCGGACCTTCGCTGGAGGTTCCGGGCTGCGGACCTTCGCTGGAGGTTCCGGGCTGCGGACCCTCGTTGGAGGTTCAGGGTTGCTGACCTTCGCTGGAGGTTCCGGGCTACGGACCTTCGCTGGGGGTTCCGGGCTACGGACCTTCGCTGGGGGTTCCGGGCTACGGACCTTCGCTGGGGGTTCCGGGCTACGGACCTTCGCTGGGGGTTCCGGGCTGCGGACCTTCGCTGGGGGTTCCGGGCTGCGGAACTTCGCTGGGGGTTCCGGGCTGCGGACCTTCGCTGGGGGTTCCGGGCTGCGGACCTTCGCTGGAGGTTCCGGGCTGCGGACCTTTGCTGGAGGTTCAGGGTTGCTGACCTTCGCTGGAGGTTCAGGGTTGCTGACCTTCGCTGGAGGTTTCGGGCTGCTGACCTTCGCTGGGGGTTCCGGGCTGCGGATCTTCGCTGGAAGCTCAGGGTTGCTGACCTTTGCTGGAGGTTCCGGGCTGCGGACCTTTGCTGGAGGTTCAGGGTTGCTGACCTTTGCTGGAGGTTCCGGGCTGCGGACCTTCGCTGGAGGTTTCGGGCTGCTGACCTTCGCAGTAGGCTCAGGGTTGTTGACCTTCGCTGGAGGTGCCCGTCTGTCCCATAGCCTCAGTACAAGTGCCCGTCGGCGCTCGAAGTCCTTCTCCTCCTCTATCTCCCGTAGGAATGGGTCCTTCTGCGCCTCCAGCGGAAGCGCAACCCAGGCTCTCCACCACCTCATCTGCTCCTCCTCCGGGTATTTATGAAACCACTCGGGCTTCTCCCGATCATGAATCGTGGGCAGACGAAGTGGTGTGCGATCCCCCTCCTTCAGCCTCTCCGGGCTCTGGCTGCGCACCGATGGTGTGGTGCTCGAAGCCACGACGGACCTTCGTTGGCTCCGGGCCGGCGCTGGACGGTCCATAACCCACACAGAAACAGCAAATAGGCTTCTCTATGGCCAGAGCCTGACACCATTGTGATGTTTGGAGGAAAAATTGGGAGGCTTGCAAGCCGAAGAACACCATCCCAACCGTGAAGCACAGGGGTGGCAGCATCATGTTGTGGGGGTGCTTTGCTGCAGGAGGGACTGGTGCACTTCACAAAATAGATGGCATCATGAGGAAGGAAAATTATGTGGATATATTGAAGCAACATCTCAAGACATCAGTCAGGAAGTTAAAGCTTTGTCGCGAATGGGTCTTCCAAATGGACAATGACCACAAGCATACTTCCAATGTTGTGGCAAAATGGCTTAAGGACAACAAAGTCAAGGTATTGGAGTGGCCATCACAAAGCCCTGACCTCAATCCTATAGAAAAACTATTTGCTTCCAATGTTTGTGGGAAAAACTGAAAAAGCGTGTGCGAGCAAGGAGGCCTACAAACCTGACTCAGTTGCACCAGTTCTGTCAGGAGGAATGGGCCAAAATTCACCCAACTTATTATGGGAAGCTTGTGGAAGGCTACCCAAAACGTTTGACCTACGTTAAACAATTTAAAGGCAATGCTACCAAATACTAAATGAGTGTATGTAAACTTCTGACCCACTGGGAATGTGATGAAAGGAATAAATTCTGACATTTCACATTCTTAAAATAAAGTGGTGATCCTAACTGACCTAAGACAGGGAATTTTTACTAGGATTAAATGTCAGGAATTGTGAAAAACTGTATTTGGCTAAGGTGTATGTAAACTTCTGACTGTAAGTCGCCCATGACACATGACAACAAAACGACACACACGCTCTGTTGAAACCTGACCCAGACCCTTTGTGTGAGTAGAAAGAGAAAGAATTTGCACGCACGCACAAACACACACACACTGTGACACAAGTACTGTACCTTTCATAGTCAATGGAATGGGGTCGCTTATAGTCGCAGTGGCTCTCGTAGGGATCCTGCACCTCATATACATCTGAATCACTGTGTCTGTGTGTGCTTGGGTCCAGACTGTGTGTGAGTGGCCAGCCCAGCCGTGCACTGAGGAAAGGCAGGTTCATGTACTCTGGTATCTCCTCATACAGGGGAACGTTCTCATACTCCACCGAACCCTCTCCATCCCTGCCAGACACCCCCGCGCTGCTGTCGGACTGGTCCTCCATCCTCTCCCCCCTGTCCGGCTCCACGCTGGTACAATCCAGAGACTGGCCGCTTCTGGCCAGTAACCGTGGCAACATCCTGACAGACAGCCGCAGCTCCAGAAGCTTCCGGAAGGAGAGGCTCCTCTTGGTGCCGTCGGCGCGGGCCAGCAGGTCAGCCGAGGAGAAGGACTGGGCCCTCTGTTTCCCCCCTAGCAGAGCTGCTTTCCCCTGGGGGGGCCCTCCGCTGCTGTGTCTGGAGGAGCTCTGCCTGCTGAAGAAGGGCCTGGGGAAGCGCCAGGCTGGTTTCTCCTGTGGGGTGGCAGGCAACTCCCTCATGGGGGTGTTGGTATGGTGCGGAGGGGGTGGAGGGGGGGTGATGGACGGGGGGGCGCCCGCTGGCAGGCTGTGTCTCTGGGGCTTCCTGGGCGGGGCCCTGGGTGACCCCCCCTCTTCCGCCGAGCTGGCCTTCATTGTCGTGCCGATGGGGGGTGGGCGGCAGCTGAGCTTGATCCGTTTGGGCAGACTCCGGGTGATGGGGTAGCGCTCAAAGTCTGCATACCCGTCCTCAACTTCCTCTTCCTTCTCCTCCTCCAACCCTCTTCCTCTTCTCTCTGAGGTCAGTGCGTTAAGCTCAGGCTGAGAGAGCAAGTCCAGAGAGTGGGAGGTGTTTCGGTTGAGGGGGGGGGGGCAGTGGACAGCTCTGTGGAGGCGAGGGGAGAGGGACTTCTGCCTAGGCGGAGGCACAGGGTGAGGCTCCTCTTCAAATTCAGGGTCCTGGGAGGGTGAGGGACTATGATACACTCCCTGGGTGTGTTCTTCCTTCTCTGAGGTGAGACATCTCCCCCCACTCCCCTCAGTCTCCCCCACTTCTCCCTCCTGTGTGCGGTTCTTTGTCTCCCCCTCCTGGGTGCTGACCTCCAGGCCGTCCTGCCTTACCAGGGCTGGTTTGCGGGGCTTCCGTGGCAGCGGCACGGGCAGGGGCTTACTGGGGGCGGCAGGGACTGAGATGTCAGTGGGTAGCCTGGGTATTCTGGAACACTGTGTACTGCTGTCTGTGTGGGAGGGAGTGCTGTCAGGCTCACTGTCCACCTGGGAGGGCGTGAGGGTGGGGGGTAAAATTTGTGGGGGGGTGCGGGTGGGCGGAACAGTCTGAGAGGGGGTGCGGGTGGGCGGAACAGTCTGAGAGGGGGTGCGGGTGGGCGGAACAGTCTGAGAGGGGGTGCGGGTGGGGGAGACTTCCAGTGGGAGGATGAACGGAGTGGGAATTGTGTCGCTCTCATTGCTGTCTATATTACAGCTGTATGTTAGTTCTGCATTAAGTGCTTTAGTCTCAGTAAGTGTCTCTGTCACCTCCAGAACGTTACATGATTGTTCTCCTGACCCAGTCTGACACGGTTGACCCTCCTGACCTTTCTGGTTCCTCTGTTTATCCTCTTTGTTCCCCTGCAGCTTTTCCTCATCCCTGTTCCCCTCTCCATCCCTCTGCCCCTCCTGTCTCTGGGGATTGTCCTTGAGGCTGAGATAGAGTCTGTTGGTCACTCCTCCGCTCTTCCCACCGTCTCTGTTCTCCTTTTGATCCGGCCGATTGGCTACCAGCGTTCCAGTGCTTTCCGTGGAATTCCCATTTGGCCAGGAGCCGAGTGTATCGCTTCCGACCTCTGTAATGTTCCCATTCCCAAGTCGTTTGCATTGGGAGCAGTCCTGGAGTCCGCAGGAGCACGTAGGAATGATGTAGTCCGAGTCGCGCAGGACGGGCTGCGACAGGATCCCTTTTCTGGAGTTGAGGAAGGAGAGGCTGTCGTCCCCAGCCACCTGGCACTCCTGGGAAGGGGTTTGGGTTACTCTGGGTATGGGGGGTGGGGGAGAAGCCGGGGCTGCAGGGGCGGAGGTTTTGGAGAGGCATGGTTTGGGCGCCACAGCAGGTTTGGCTCTCTTTAGCGTGGCAGGGGAGGGTTGGGTAAGGAGGGGGGAGGGTTGAGAAGGCTGGGAGAGGAGAAGATCAGGTTTGGGGGCGATGGGAGGAGGCTTCACCGAGGGGGCGAGTTTGGGTTTGGGAGCCACTGGCGGCTTCTTCACACCTGCAGAGCATTAGAGGAGGAGGAAGAGAGAGGTGCAGACATTAGACAATGCTGGGTAGGGGGGCTGCTGAAAACACACGCGTCACAGGAGGCAAAGAAAGAAGTGACCCTTTAACCTTTTACGGCTGCTTAAGGCACAAACAGGGGGAAAAAAGCTCAACAGAGCGCGTTCCACTGCCCTGCATCTCCCTTGAACCGCGCCCACCTCCTCATCGTCACATACCAACCAGCCAGCAGCAGCACACAGGCAGCTGGTGGGGTAAGAGAGGGCAGGGCAAGGGTCAAAGGATCAACCCCAGGAGGTCAATGGGATTTTTAGCTCACTAAGGATGGTTTGGCGCAAGTAGTCAGAAAGTGAAGGAATGAAAGAACCAAATGATTCCTGTATTCATATATCCAATCATGAGCCTTCACTTTGTTCAGACCATAGAGAAAAGAAAAGATGGAGAAAAAATACAGTGGGGAGAACAAGTATTTGATACACTGCCGATTTTGCAGGTTTTCCTACTTACAAAGCATGTAGAGGTCTGTAATTTTTATCATAGGTACACTTCAACTGTGAGAGACAGAATCTAAAACAAAAATCTAGAAAATCACATTGTATGATTTTTAAATAATTAATTTGCATTTTATTGCATGACATAAGTATTTGATCACCTACCAACCAGTAAGAATTCCGGCTCTCACAGACATGTTAGTTTTTCTTTAAGAAGCCCTCCTGTTCTCCACTCATTACCTGTATTAACTGCACCTGTTTGAACTCGTTACCTGTATAAAAGACACCTGTCTACACACTCAATCAAACAGACTCCAACCTCTCCACAATGGCCAAGACCAGAGAGCTGTGTAAGGACATCAGGGATAAAATTGTAGACCTGCACAAGGCTGGGATGGGCTACAGGACAATAGGCAAGCAGCTTGGTGAGAAGGCAACAACTGTTGGCACAATTATTAGAAAATGGAAGAAGTTCAAGATGACGGTCAATCTCCCTCGGTCTGGGGCACCATTCAAGATCTCACCTCGTGGGGCATCAATGATCATGAGGAAGGTGAGGGATCAGCCCAGAACTACACGGCAGGACCTGTTCAATGACCTGAAGAGAGCTGGGACCACAGTCTCAAAGAAAACCATTAGTAACACACTACGCCGTCATGGATTAAAATCCTGCAGCGCACGCAAGGTCCCCTGCTCAAGCCAGCGCATGTCCAGGCCCGTCTGAAGTTTGCCAATGACCATCTGGATGATCCAGAGGAGGAATGGGAGAAGGTCATGTGGTCTAATGAGACAAAAATAGAGCTTTTTGGTCTAAACTCCACTCGCCGTGTTTGGAGGAAGAAGAAGGATGAGTACAACACCAAGAACATCATCCCAACCGTGAAGCATGGAGGTGGAAACATCATTCTTTGGGGATGCTTTTCTGAAAAGGGGACAGGACGACTGCACCGTATTGAGGGGAGGATGGATGGGGCCATGTATTGCGAGATCTTGGCCAACAACCTCCTTCCCTCAGTAAGAGCATTGAAGATGGGTGGTGGCTGGGTCTTCCAGCATGACAACGACCCGAAACACACAGCCAGGGCAACTAAGGAGTGGCTCCGTAAGAAGCATCTCAAGGTCCTGGAGTGGCCTAGCCAGTCTCCAGACCTGAACCCAATAGAAAATCTTTGGAGGGAGCTGAAAGTCTGTATTGCCCAGCGACAGCCCCGAAACCTGAAGGATCTGGATGGAGGAGTGGGCCAAAATCCCTGCTGCAGTGTGTGCAAACCTGGTCAAGAACTACAGGAAGCGTATGATCTCTGTAATTGCAAACAAAGGTTTCTGTACCAAATATTAAGTTCTGCTTTTCTGATGTATCAAATACTTATGTCATGCAATAAAATGCAAATTAATTACTTAAAAATCATACAATGTGATTTTCTGGATTTTTGTTTTAGATTCCATCACTCACAGTTGAAGAGTACCTATGATAAAAATTACAGACTTCTACATGCTTTGTAAGTGGGAAAACCTGCAAAATCGGCAGTGTATCAAATACTTGTTCTCCCCACTGTATATATAAATTACGAACTATAACATTCGCGACATCACATACAAAACACCTTGATGGCTTGTAATGCAATTTCTGTATGAATTAGTCTCTAAGCTGGCGCCACACACGCCTGTGGAAGGCTGAGGCTGAATAAAATGGATAACTGGATTATGAACACAGACCTCCGCATCGAATGTGAGACACTCGTTCCTGTATTGAAGGTCCTTCAATATAAGGTGTTAGGAATCAGTGGTAGACTAATGTTACATACAAGGTAATCTATGCCATTTCCAAGAGTTCTCTTAATATACAGTTAATCCACTGATTTGCTAATATATGGGTTCACAGGTCATTGAGGGCAGCTGTCTTACATAGTTTTTTTTTTGTCCTAGTAGGCCTACTTAATATATCAAATGGATTAGGATAATGCCACCGATTTCCCAGAAAGAGCACACACCTGGATTATATCCTAAATCGGTCAAGTGAGGAAAGAGCCTGGCTACTGCAAATCCTCGGAGGTTGCAGAGAAGCTTTACAGGCAGCTCCTCACGATTCCTCACGAAACTCGAGCAGAAGAAGACTATGATTTGTAATTTATTCTTCACAAAATGTAATCCATAGAAGGGTCTTTTTGAGGATGTTATTTTTTATTACATATATTTGGCCTTTGTAATATAGAAATAATTAATTGAAGACATTTTGGTCTTACCGATGCCCCCTTTAAGAATCCATAATATTTCATTTGTAGGCACTACAAAGTAAAAGTTGGTGTCATATGAAGCTTTACTGCTTGCTCTGTAATATGAGTAGTATTTCCATTTCAATAACACATTTTCTTACATACATTGCAAAATATAAACATGAATATTGAAAATATAAATGTTTGATTTGGTGTATTTTTCTATATATTGTTGAATATCATATTCTCTACAGGCACATCACAGTTCCAGAGTGGGATCTCTGACAGTTGTATAGTTATGGCCCATGTTATACAGAGAAATTGGCATAGGTAGAATACTTTTGGTTGATTCCTCACGAAACTATGACAAAACAAAAATTGTTGGAATTTTCACGAAATGTAATTCATAGAAGAGTCCTTTGGAGGAAGGATTGTTGACATATTTGACATTTGTATCTTAAAGCATAAATGATAAATAATTATTGTTTTTTTCTTAACGTTATCCTTTACGACTCCATAATGTAACCAAATCACAGCGGGCGATCATTTTTTATCCATTTTCACATTCACTCTGTTGGTAATGTTTACAAATTGTATCATAACTCTAAAAGTAGCAGAGATCCCATTATGGAACTTGCAAATGCAGGTAGAGTATATTATGTTTAATAATGTAATACAATTAGCCAAATCAAAAAGTGAATATTTTCAATATTCATGTTTTTCAATATTCATAAATGTATGTAAGACAATGTGTTATTGAAATCCAAATACTACTCATATTACAGAGCAAACAGTAAAGCTTCATATGACACCAACTTTTGCTTAGTTGTACCTACAGACGAAACATTACGGAGTCGTAAAGGATAACGTTAAGAAAAATTAAGAAAAAATAAACAATAATTATTTCTCAATTATGCTTTAAGATACAAATGTCAAATATGTCAACAATCCTTCCTCCAAAGGACCCTTCTATGAAATACATTTCGTGAAAATTCCAACAATTTTTGTTTTGTCATAGTTTCGCGAGGAATCAACCAACAGTATTCTACCTTGGTCTTTGCCTATTAACATTTAAGTTTTTCCAGACCTTAGGTTTTGTGAATTGTGAGAGAACCATCGTGTTTTTTTTGGGCTTGTTTATTTTCGGTAAAGGGAAATATGTTCTCAGCTTCAACGGTACCAACCCGAGTAGAATCATCCTGGTCCTAGTATGTTCACTCTGGTCCAAAATGTTTTTTTGCTGTGTATGACATGAACTATTTCATGGCACTGACTGGTTTTGAAGTAGGCTGTGTGTGTTGTGAAAGATGCCTAAAAGGATATGGCCGAATTTTCTCCTTGACTGGGGCTGGATCAGGGCTCCTGACTGGCCGGGCGAGTGCGACACCACGAGAAGCGGAGTCACCTAGCGGTTGACCCTCTAGATACTCATGGAGAAAAAAAAATCTGTAAACCACAGTGCCAAATTCATTTAGCCTCAACGGTTTAGTGGTTGACAAATGCTGCTTTAGGTTATATAACCACGTTTGAAAGTTTCAAAACATCAATTGCGCATCGGACTGCATCTAAACAGGACAGATGTTACACAAAGGAGTTGGATGTATCTGCCCTTCTCTTACACGCTCTCTCTCTCTCTCTCTCCAAGTTCGGCTAATTCCTCAATCGTGTTGCATGTACGTTTGTTGGAGTACTCTAACCAGAATGACTATTCTCCCTAAATCATGAGCGGGTTAAAACTGCTCATCTTTGCCACTACTACGCCTTCGGAGATGTAACGTTATCATTATGAAAAACAGTAATTATAATGTAATAACTTGGAAAAAGCTGGGATATGTTGCTGCAAAAGTAACATAACTTAAAAGTTATTGCTTTTCTTGATTTGCCTGGTAACTGCAAATGCACTCAAATTAACTGCTTTGTCGACAAAATGCAACTACTTAGGTATCCAGGAAACAAACCTGTGCTCATGACTCCCGACTTGCTCCTTTCCTTACTCCATGAGTAACCTTGCTTTCAATGGGATGGCATGGAATTTCGTGAATTTTCTTTTTTAAGCGCCATTGTCAGTCCGTTTTAAAGAACACCAGGTAAAGAGCATTTCAAAAAATAAAATAAAAAGTTACAACATGTCGCTTATATCGCCGACTGAAACGTGAATAAACGGTTTCCTCCCCTTGCTCCCCAGTTGAGGACGTTGCATTGCCCCGCGTGACCACTGCAGGAGCCTGTCGCTCGAACACCGTGGGTCGCGAGGAAGCGTTGGGCGATTTGGATTGTGGGAAGTGTGGTTCTGCCGAGGAGTTCGTTTCGTGCAGTTCACAGGCGCTAGCAACTTGCTTACAGTTTTCCCACTTATTGTCGTTTACAAACGACTACAATCCCAGAATGCGTAACGGTTGGATATCGATGGCGGAGAGCAATGACCGAGGAGTTTGATGAAGATGTGGTATTTGAGGTTTGTGTTTTTTTTTTTTTAATTCAAGGCGCATATGTTCCATAAACGCGCAGTGCACTGTGTCAAACCCTAGTGTGTATAGGTTTTCTGATTCATTCTGCGTGCTGAAATTGGCGTGCTCGACCAGCCTGTCAGAGTATCTGGCTGCCTAACGTTATCTATCTTATAAGCATGGCCATGAGCAACGTTTACCCATTGGCTTTTAACCCCGTTGTTATGTGTAGCTGAGACATAAATCCGAGCAAAATTGGCCGTGTAGCTTATCCAATTCTGCCTGGCTGCTAAGTAGCTTTTCTTATCATGCGTTGCTGTTTCATCAGCATATCTGACGTGGAGAGTGTGTGTCTGGTCGGTGCTTTATGCGACGTAGGAAGGGAATAGCTGTTCGAAACATCTGACAGCCTGATGTGTCAACATGTGCGCCGCCGATACCGGCCGATCATGCAAGTGAGTAACGTTAGCCCGTCATGTCATGCTTGGATCGGGGTGTGTCATCGCGATAATTTATTATAGATGGATCTGTCAAGGTAGGCAAATGGCTTGCTATCCTACGGATGAGGAGCGTCGGCAGCTGGTTGGGAATTGGGTCAGGTGTCTCCATGGTAAAATCGGAGTATAATGTTTGTAGTTTTTTTCTTAATTGTGTGCAAATTGTTGTTATGCTAGTGCCGAGTGCCAGTACTGTGTCCTAGGGGGAAGCAGGAGAGGTATAGATCAAAAGGCATATTAGGACAGTGACTTGCTCATTCCTGCGGGCGACACACACACACACACACACACTTCCAGTCAGTCCCACTTTAAGATGAGCTGTAACACACGATCGTGATGAACACTCTTTTTATGCAAGGTTTTTAGGTTATTGTGTTTAATCCCATCGCTGGATTGGACTAATGGACTTTGGAGCAGATTAGGTGTAAGAAAAGGGTATTGAAAGAGGCAAGATGCTTAGGGCCAGGGGGAGATTTAGGGATTGGTAGTGCACATACAAGGGTGTTCTGTTCTCTTCCAGGCTTTTAACGTTCGCATATATTTGCTCAGCTGAAGTTTAGCCCTTAGCTAACTCCTCCCATGTTTCCCAAAGCCATAACGAATTTTTAAAAAAAACATCTAAAGAAAACAAGCAGCTGCACACAGTAATACAATTAGTTGCCCATGGTGACCAAGACTTAAGCAGAGATAATATATTATTTCCTTTTCTAGCTTGTCATCTGAGTGGCTGTTGCGCCTGCAACACGAATGTCTCTGTGTTTATGTATGGAAATCAAGTGTGAAAGAGCGTGACTGAAAGTCCGCATGGAAGGGTAAGTTGAACGGGAGAGAGGGTGGAGAATGACCGTATGATTCCAGACGGTAATTGGGATGTAACGCTAAAGCCGACCAGGGATTCTCTTCCTGCCACTCGCAGTGCCGGCGGGGTCGTGACACTTCTTACAATAGCTGCCTGTATATTGGGAAATCTGTAACAGAGAATTGTCAAGAGCGGGAACAAAAAGCTGATATTTGTCTAAATCGCTCTCTCCTACCCCATCCTCCTTTCTCTCTTCTCCTCTCTCCCCCACACACACACTTTCCCCTCTCTCTCGTTCCAGAACTCTCCGCTCTTCCACTACCTGCAGGATCTAGGACACACAGACTTTGAGGCATGTCCCACCGTGTCTCAGGAGGACGAGTGTGGAGGAGGAGAGGGGACGACGACCACCCTCCAGGATAGCCTGTCCAAACCCACAGTGAGTGACCCCCCCCCCCCACACACACACACACACACACACACACACACACACACCCCTCACTGCTACCATAAGGAACCCCCACTATGATTGCATAGCCTTGGGGGGTTGTGTCTGTGTGTGTGCTTGACCAACTGTACATTCATCCAGGCAGACAGAAAGTAATTACATCTGCTATTGATTCCAAACAATGAAACATATCACACACACACACACACACACACACACACACACACTCACTCCTTCACACTCCTACACGGCTGGCAGACAGACAAGACAGGGATCATGGAGGAAAGAGAGCAACAGTTTCAGAGCAAGGTATTTGTCTGTTCTGCATACATACACACACACACACACACTATTGTCCCCGATTCCAGGGATAGGCTCTGTCTATTTGGTCAGATGTCTCTATTAGTGCTGAGGGGAATTCCTAGTCCGGTTTAGGAAACTCTGTGAAAGGAAGAGAGTCCTTCTCTCTCTCTCTCTCTCTCTGATTCACTGGGGCTGAATTAGATTACTGATATCTGGAGTGCATTAAAGTCTTCTACTGTCATGCTGTTGTACATGTATTTGTCTTACCTTGTGTTTTTACTTGTGTGAACATGTGTATGCCTCTGTGGGACCTGAATGTGTGTGTGAGTGGCTTGTGTGCTATGTACTGTAATATACATATGCACAATCATAACTCTTTACTTTGCTAATAGTTCTCAGCAACTGTACAGTATGCATTCATTTAAATAACACTTTAGCAATGTTTGAAACATATTGAACGCACCCCTGTTTCTATATAAGGGGACAGGGTTCTGGCCAGCGCGTGGTCACATGACTGAGTGCATTCCTTTTCCTGTTTCTGTATTTTTTTTCTCCCTGTGGGACAGGAAATGATGCCACATTAGCCTCCTCCAGGAACTTACCGTCCGTCCGTGTCATGCTTCCTCCCCGAGAGCCTGTTATTCGGAGGAGCGTTTGTGAATTCTTTTCATAGAGGACTCAAAATGGATATAACCTGTTTTAACATGGACATTGACATTGCTATTGGGCATTGCCATCACCCACCATTTTAAAGTAGTTAAGTAGTCAACTGGATGGTGATTCCTATGGGTTAATGGCGCAAAGATATAGTTATTCTGTGTCCAACTTCCTGTAGCCCAGATAGAGGCCTGTTTAACACACACTGGGCCTGTGTAACATACCGTGGCATCATGGGCCATCTGCAGTGAAAATGTGTGTGTGCACGTGATGCCGATGTGTATCAGACCAAGGCCTACAGATTTGTTGAAAGGGTTTAGTTTCGGCATCGTACAGTTACACAGCAGTTGTTTGGAGTAGAATTTAAAGTGCTATTTCAAAACAGAAGTGGTCCTATCTATTTAAACAACTGCACTGCTTCTATTCTCTGTGCAAATGTCACCCCTGTTCTTCAAAAGAGTAATGCTGCTGGAGGTGTGAAAATCATCCACATTGGTGAATTAAATAGGATTTAAAAAAGGTTTGATGTCACGTGGGGCACATTGAAGTTGTCATTTATATATGTCACTAGACCGGAGCGTTGAATGCCATCAAAGGAGGTTAGTGAGGGGAGAGAGAGGGAGAAATATGGGAATCTTCAGGTTGCCATCTGAATACAAGGCTCTTTGTGCCACAATTGCCTGCTGACGGGAATATGTGTATTGTCTTTTTGCATGTGTCATGTCAGATAAGTCACAACCGAGACAACTAACTGAAGAGAGAGAAGGCAGGATGAGTTCAGTTGGAAGTTTATCGGCAATAAAAACGTCACTGCCGGCCTGCCTAGTCTCCTCCTCGAAGTCCTGGAGTCATAAGAGAGTGAGATGGAGAGAAGATCCAGCGTTGAGGATTGCTTCATGGCAATGTGCCTATAAGATTTAGAACACCTACATAATGTCACAGAGTCTCTCTTCCTCTCACTCCTCTCTTTCTCTCCCCCCTACTCTCGCTCTCTGAGTGTCACACACACACACGTCTTTGCAGAGTGTTTTTTTCCATTCTCTCACACGGCTGACGGGGAGCACAAAGACTCAGGAATGTTCCCTGGGTGATGCCAGCGGAATACCAAAGAGCAGGAGCAAGACGGGACCAGGAAATGAACTGTACTGACTAGTGGTGTGTTGGTTGTTTGTCACTGTGTTTGCGTTCCGCTGTCTGTGTGTATGTGTGCTTTTCTGCGTGGCCCGTCTCTGTCTCCTGCCTTAATGTTCCGATAGGGGATATTAGATTGAGATGAGTGAGCAGTAGAGAATGGAAATGGTGGTTTAGACGCCGTGTTCTGTTCCCGCTGTTGTTGGTTGTTCGGTCAGTGTAGCGTGAACACCCAGTCCTGCAGCTCAGCCTCAGACCCATAATCAATAGCCCTGCAGCCTGCTGGCCAATAAAACATTGCGTCCCAAACTCCCAATAGCAGTCAGTCAGGATAGAGAACACACCTAGGCCAGTCTGGATCAATAGTAAGGGTGAAGTTGCCCCTAGACGCTGATCTTGGTTCATTTTAGCATTTTCTACACTAATGGTTAAGGTTAGGATTGGTAGAGGGTGAGCTGATCCTGGATCTTTACCTAGTGGAAACCTTTTAGCCTGGCTGGAACACTGAATCCCTACAGGTAAAAAATAGTACACTATTTATAGAGAATAGGCCGCCATTTGGGTCGCAGGCTGAAATATGCCCCCTTAGTGGTGATGTTCCCTGATAGTACCAATGACTGTATGGGATAGTACTGCTAGTAGGCATTTTAATTCACTCACTCTTCACACTATTATTGCTAAAGGAAGGGGATCAGGATTTCTGATATAGACATTTGGGAGAATTGTTTGATAAATAGCAGCATATGAAATTAGTTGGGATGCTCATAATTACTGTTTACTTTGTTTGTTTACACACACACACACACACACACACACAATCAGGCACTCATTTTATGACTTGCTGGGATACGACTTGGAATGAAGAACATGTTAATCCGGAATGTGTGTGTGTGTGTGTGTGTGTGTGTGTGTGTTATGAGCATTATTTGTGGTTGATGATGGCCAGATCTCATTCCCCAGTGAGTTTGCTCTCACAGATGTAGTAGGCTGTGGTGTCTGCTGTTCCTATGAAGGATGTGTGACTTATTCATTTGCAGAATTATGTCTGGTTGGTTACTCTGACCCATCCTCCTCTCTGTTATTGGCAGGGAGGACGTCTATGGAGATTGGCTGATGCCTTGTGGAGGCAGAGCCTGTTCCGCCAGGCCGCCTCTGCCCATAGGCTGGAGCAGCAGCTGGTAAGGGTCACCGTGGAAACCACGAGACTAACCATAGAACTTGAAGTGACTTTATCCCATACGTAGACGCATGTTCTTCTATTCTTTCTCGCTGTGTCCTCTTCCTCTCCCTCCATCCCTCTCTCTCTCTCTCTCTCTCCCTCTTTATAGGATGGTGTGTTTGGCCAGTACACGGTGCGGTGTATCCTGGACCAGGATGTGTTGCTCCAGGAGGATGTGGAGCTGATCGAGCTGTTAGACCCCAGCCTGCTCACCCTGGGTGCCCCGCCATCCGGCTCGCCCAGACCAGACAACTCCCTGCCCTGCCCGCGCCTCCTCGCCTCACCCTCACAATGGTACGCCCCAAACACAGATCCTAACATGGTCACACACATAAATATCCACATGTACTGTACACACAGTAGACACTAACATTCTCTCTCTCTCTCTCTCTCTCTCTCTCTCTCTCAGGGACGTAGCAATGCTGGTGGGCCTGGCTACAGTGTTACTAGGCCTGTCCTCTCTCTCTGCCGGGGCCTGGTCTCTGGCTGTGATCCTGTGGTGTGCCGCAGTCATGGGTTGGGCGGGGCTGCGAGGGGCGGGGCTGTGGAGACAGGGGAGGATGCAGAGGGCAGCACACGTCCAGGCCTCCGAGCTGCAGTCCATGGTGCTGAACAGCAAGGCTCTGACCAGCCTGGCGCGCAAGTCCCTGAGACTACTACAGGAGACAGAGGTCATCTCTCGAGGGTTCACCCTGTAAGTGGACCATTTGATCTACTATCTATCTACTTAATCCATAGTGGTAGTGTGCATCCTCCCCTTCTACTCCTAGTGTAATTGTGCATTCTAACCCTGCTGTAAGTCACACACTCTGTCCCTAACGTTATAGTGTCCACTTTCACCCGCTAGCACTTTCATCTACCCAACTACAGTGCCTTGCTAAAGTATTCCTCCCCCTTGGCGTTTTTCCTATTTTGTTGCATTACAACCTGTAATTTAAATTAATTTTTATTTGGATTTCATGTAATGGACAAACACAAAATAGTCCAAATTGGCGAAGTGAAATGGAAAAAAAATAACGTAAATAAAAAACAGAAAAGTGGTGCGTGCATACAGTATGTATTCACCCCCTTTACTATGAAGCATACAGTATGTATTCACCCCCTTTACTATGAAGCATACAGTATGTATTCACCCCCTTTACTATGAAGCATACAGTATGTATTCACCCCTTTACTATGAAGCATACAGTATGTATTCACCCCCTTTACTATGAAGCATACAGTATGTATTCAACCCTTTACTATGACGCATACAGTATGTATTCACCCCCTTTACTATGAAGCATACAGTATGTATTCACCCCCTTTACTATGAAGCATACAGTATGTATTCACCCCCTTTACTATGAAGCATACAGTATGTATTCACCCCCTTTACTATGAAGCATACAGTATGTATTCACCCCCTTTACTATGAAGCATACAGTATGTATTCACCCCCTTTACTATGAAGCATACAGTATGTATTCACCCCCTTTACTATGAAGCATACAGTATGTATTCACCCCCTTTACTATAAGGCATACAGTAGTATTCACCCCCTTTACTATGAAGCATACAGTAGTATTCACCCCCTTTACTATGAAGCATACAGTATGTATTCACCCCCTTTACTATGAAGCATACAGTATGTATTCAACCCCTTTACTATGAAGCATACAGTATGTATTCACCCCCTTTACTATGAAGCATACAGTATGTATTCACCCCCTTTACTATGAAGCCCCTAAATAAGATCTGGTGCAACCAATTAACTTCAGAAGTCACATAATTAGTTAAATAAAGTCCACCTGTGTGCACATGATCTCAGTATATATACACCTGTTCTGAAAGGCCCCAGAGTCTGCAACACAACTAAGCAAGGGGCACCACCAAGCAAGCGGCACCTTGAAGACCAAGGAGCTCTCCAAACAGGTCAGGGACAAAGTTGTGGAGAAGTACAGATCAGGGTTGGGTTATAAAAAAAATATCTGAAACTTGCTGCAAAGCTCCACAGCGGAGATTGGAGTATCTGTCCATAGGACCACTTTAAGCTGTACACTCCACAGAGCTGGGCTTTACGGAAGAGCGGCCAGAAAAAAGCCATTGCTTAAAGAAACAAATAAGCGGGGGATTCCCCAAACATATGGAAGAAGGTACTCTGGTCAAATGAGACTAAAATTTAGCTTTTTGGCCATCAAGGGAAACGCTATGTCTGGCGCAAACCCAACACCTCATCACCCCGAGAACACCATCCCCACAGTGAAGCATGGTGGTCGCAGCATCAGGGACTGGGAAACTGGTCAGAATTGAAGGAATGATGGATGGTGCTAAATACAGGGATATTCTTGAGGGAAACCTGTTTCAGTCTTCCAGAGATTTGAGACTGGGACGGAGGTTCACCTTCCAGCAGGACAATGACGCTAAGCATACCGCTAAAGCGACACTCGAGTGGTTTAAGGGGAAACATTTAAATGTCTTGGAATGGCCTAGTCAAAGTCCAGACCTCAATCCAATTGAGAATCTGTGGTAGGACTTAAAGATTACTGAACACCAGCGGAACCCATCCAACTTGAAGGAGCTGGAGCAGTGGATCGATGTGCCAAGCTTATAGAGACATAACCCAAGAGACTTGCAGCTGTAATTGCTGCAAAAGGTGGCTCTACAAAGCATTGACTTTTGGGGGGGTGAATAGTTATGCACGCTCAAGTTTTGTTTCACAATAAAAAATATTTAGCATCTTCAAAGTAGTAGGCATGTTGTGTAAATCAAATGATACAAACCCCCCAAAAAATCAATTTTAATTCCAGGTTGTAAGGCATCAAAATAGGAAAAATGCCAAAGGGGGTGAATACTTTCGCAAGCCACTGTATAAATTTGGCACTTAGGCTAGTACCTACTATTATTTATCTTTACTTTAAGTGTCCACTTGAAGTGTCCACTTGAAGTGTCCACTTTTTACCTTTCCCTGCCTGTTCCTCCCCACCCTAACCTCTGTTTTACTGTTCAGTCGCTGGAGTATTGTCGGTAGGACTGCATTGTCACTGTATTCGTCTTCATATGTTATCGTCTTGTTTGTTTTGTGATAGCATTTTGTCATAACTGTGTCATATGTTGTTAGCGTGTTGTTAGCCTGTCCTGTTGTGTCTCAGTTAGTCATAAACGTGTTGTTAGCATGTCGTTAACATGTCGTGTTGTGTCTCAGTTAGTCATCAACGTGTTAGCATGTGGTTAGCATGTCGTGTTGCGTGTGCTGCCCTGCCTCTCTGGGACGTCTGCACAGTTGTATCACATTTCACTTGTCAAGTCTACTCGACAGGGTGAGTGCGGCCAGCTCCTTTAGCAGGGCGGGGGCACGGGGGCAGCAGCTGATTGGCCTTCGGAAGGCGGTGTACCGGGCACTCCGCTCGGCCTTCAGAGCCTCCCGCCGAGCCACCTGCCACATGCTCAAAGCATATCCTTCACACACACACACACACACACACACACACACACACACACACACACACACACACACACACACACACACACAGAGAGAGAGGAAAAGGGGTTTTCAAATAGAGAGGGGATATTGCCAGACTCAACTTATGCAGGAAGTAAACAATGCAAGAACTAAAGATTTGATTTCTACCAGTAACCTTTTGGTGTTACCCGGGTCGTTTAGTATAAGAGTGTCAATCTGTGAGCTGATGGGCTCCTTAACTTGTACCTACGTACCCCCTGAACTCTGAGATCGACAATGTGACCAACTACGTGTCTGCAGTGCCTCTGAAGGAGCTGGGGATGGGCCTGGGGACAGAGCACCTGACTGACGAGGAGGCACAGGAGCTCACCGATGACTACAGCCTCCCTGCCCTCAAGGTAAGACTACCGCCTACCTGAACCACGAGACCGACTAAGAGATCGAGAGGGAGGGAGGGAGGGAGGGAGGTGGAGATTGAGTTAGAGAACTTCAGAAGGGTCTTGCTTTTATAGACACAGTGGAGGAAAGATAGAAGGAAGAGATCATTTAGATGCAGGTCGATGGTGAAATGACAGGTTCAGGGCATTGTCAGAGTGAGGATGTCAGCTACTCTGTTTGTCCCTGTGGGCTTGCTGTCCTCCAGGTGCTGTTCCAGCTGTGGGTGGGGCAGAGTTCAGAATGTTTCCGGCGATTGGCCCTGCTACTGTCGCCACGACGACTGGAGGAGCCCAGGGAAGACTGGGTCGAAGGTGAAACGCCTCCTCCGCCCATACATTGCTCTGTCGCCACGGTGACACAGCCTCTCCACGGTGCCCTGGCCGGTTGTCTAGGCGACCTGCAGCGTAGCTACGAGTTCCACCGGTACTTTGAGACGGAGCACCGGACACAGGGCTCGGACAGGGTGGGGCGCGCTCGACAGAAATGCAGAGAGCTCAACACACTGCACACGTCTGTACGCAGCCTGCAGCTGCATCTCAGGGCCCTGCTCAACGAGTGAGTCAAACCTAACCCCTTAGTCAACCCTTACCCTCCTAACCCTAACACCTGTTACTACCCTCCTCACCCCTCAGTCTAAAGGCGTCAGTATGTTTGCTTCAGAAATGTGTGCTTGCATACTCCCTTACAAGACCTTTGCTTGAAAAACGTGAAAAAAGCGCCTATAGTATTGTTTGTCCATTTTGAGACGCCGTAGCCAGTATACACTTCCTCAAAATAGTCAGGAATCTTTAATGAATTTGGATGTTTTGCAGAGGAAATTTGCATTAAAACGAGTCGTCTCTTGTTGAATGACAACAGACTTTATTGAAGAATCTCTACTGTTGACCAATCACTGACGAAGGGGCGTAGACTTCGACTATCGAGTTTGGCTTGCCTCGAAAAAAATGTGTGTGTGCCCGAACAGCCAAAAAAACTCTTACCTAAGTCCAAAACGAACAAAAACGTCCCAATGTTCTAATATATGCACAAACTCGTCGAAATTGTTTCAGCTTTAGCTCCCTTTCCTTACCCCACTCACCCCATCCTCTCCTCACCCCTCCTCTGCTAACCCTCCCCTCTCCTCATCCCCCCACTAGGATGATTATCCTGGAGGATGACCTGGAGAAGCTGATGGTGACCAAGGAGGCGGTGGAGGTGACTGTGGAGGGCTACCAGGACCTCCAGGAGCGTCTCAGCCACCTGCAGCCCCACATGCAGGCAAGCGCTGGATGCTGGGAGGACACCGTGGGTCAAGTGGAGCGCATGCTGAGGAGAGCTAACACCTGCCCAGGTAAATAAAGGCGGCAGGTTTTACACACACACACACACTACCTTTTATTAGGCTTAGGTAGTTAACACAGCTGACCAGTTGAAAGGTGAGAGGCCTTGATATTGGGTCGGAATACTGGAATACCGGAATACCAGGTTTCCATGGTTACAGTGGAGGGGTTATTTTTAGTCAAGACTTGCTCCCCACACCCAGCCCAGAGACTATTCAGAGTCAGAGAGGAAGCGGCTCCTTCAGATATAGGATAAGAACCAGACCTCGCAGGGAGAGGGAGAGGGAGAGAAGGAGAGAAGGAGGGGAGGAGGGGACAATGGCCTAGTTTCACCACCGACTGTTTCAGCACATTGTAGAGGTCTAGTCTTTGGGAGCAGGCTGACTGACTTAAGTTACAGGGCGGCAGGTAGCCTAGCGGTTAGAGTGTTGGGCCAGTAACCGAAAGGTCGGTGGTTCAAATACCCGAGCCGACAAGGTGAAAAACCTGTCTGTGTCCTTGAGCAAGGCACTTAACCCTAATTTGCTCCAGGGGCTGACCCTGTAGGTAGGCCATCATTGTAATAAGAATTTGTTCTTAACTGACTTGCCTAGTTAAATAAAGGTTAAATAAATACAATAAAAGAGAGTTGATACACGGTTGAAACAAACAGATAATTGTATAGAGTGGTGTGTCTGCATTAGAGTGTGTACTTACCTGTATGTGTGTAATAAGTTCTCTCCATCCTGTCTCTTTCAGGAACTCCTGAGGGTCCAGAGCGGTGTCTCCCTCCTGTGCCCTGCACCCCTGCCCCAACCTACACCCTCATCCTGGACAGGGACCCTGTGCCTGAGGAGCAGGTACTGAGCCTCACCACTCACAGTGGATCTACACACACACTCTCAACTAGGTGTCTGTAGTGTGTGCCTTTATGTTTAATGGGTCTTTCCTGACCTCTGATTGGCTAGGAGCTGGAAGCGTACGTGTCGGACTCAGAGGATGAGAACGGTTGGGCGGGGTCGGTGGTTGACATGCTGTCTCCAGAGGAGCGAGCGCGCCAGCGGCAGGAGAGGGAGGAGTCTCGGCGCGTCCTATCGGAGCTCAAAGCCGTGCTGAGCCAGCGGGCGTCCGAGTGCGAGAGGAGGAAGTGGAAGCAGCTGCTCTTCAACGACCAAGGTCTCGCTCCGCCTACCCACAATGCACCTCTCTGCTTTTGCCACTCCTTTAGTTCTGTCTCTCCCTTTCTCTCATTTTGCGTGATCATTTGACGATGATGTGTTTCTTTTGTCTCCTAGCGGCGGTGATGCCTATCGTTTCCGTGGAAACTTCTACAGGATCTCAGACTCCCTCCGACCCATTGGACGCTCTGAGCCATGTGGGCGTGGCCAAACCAGGTGTCGCTGAAGAAAACCACCTATCGGAAAGGCTGAACGACGAGGAGGAAGAGGGGGTCATGGACGAGCGCCCCCTCACAGAGGCAGAGGAAAAAGCACTTATAGAGTTCTGCTGTGGTGAGGTGGAAGAAAAAGGGGAGGATGAAGGTGGGGCTTCTGTCCCAGACGGGACGGCCGGGGCACAGCTCTACCAATACGACGGGCTGCCTGACGAGGGGGCGGGACTGAACGGGCCCGACCTTCTATTGCAGCTCCGGATCCCTGCCATCACAGTGATGGACAGGCTGACGGAACTGCACGGCTCGGCGGCGCTCAACTTTAATTCCGCCCTCGCCGCCCAGGTGGCGGCACGTTCGCACACCTTCACCAACATGGAGGAACAGACGTTTGGAGACAGCGGAGAAGAGGATGAGGGAGAGATAGAGAAGCGTTCGCTGCCTGATGGACAGACATCTGAGAAGGACTAGAGCCTAAAGCTTTACAGAGCTTTGAGTAGAACAGATATGGATAGGCAGCCAGGGTTTCTGTATTTATGTCTGACCCTACTCCTGGGTTATTTATTGCAGCTGTCTGTGTCCTTGGCTCCATGGGTCTCTGTCGTGTGTGTGTGTGTGTGTGTGTGTGTGTGTGTGTGTGTGTGTGTGTGTGTGTGTGTGTGTGTGTGTGTGTGTGTGTGTATGATTGGGTGAGTGCCTGTGTGTGATTGAGAAATCGTGTGTATGCGAGAGAGCGTTGTGTATATGCGAGAGATGTCTGAGTGTGTTTTGTGAGTTTTAAGAAGAGCACTACACCTTTCTGTTACACTCCTCCACCCATCCGTTCTGGTACCAGAACCACAACACACACTCTGATCTCACAGTCACAAGGTCTTCAGTTTCTCCCTAAGGATCCCATGTAGCCATTAGAGGCAGAGAGACTTGACATGGCATCAAATACATTTAATCTAACTATTGACCAGTACCTTTCCATGATATGTCAAAGTTGCCTAACAGTTTAGCATATTGATGTCTTGATTCAAAAAGCCTAATTAGCTAAATAATTTTACCACATCACTCCCTATATGACTCGTGTATTGACAAGCAGAGGCCGGTGTGTGGTTGCTCTGTTGAATGTGCTCACTGCCGCCCCGGGTAGAGTGATCAGGTTCTGAATCACTGACCCAGAGGGCAGAATGTAAGATGTTACTGCACACACACACACACACCACGCTGTAAAAGGGGAAGCAGAGGTAGATTTCAAGGAGAGCATGGCTATTTTTATTACCACCGTTTTATTTCTGGTATGCCTCTGAGTCTGCACTTAAACTCACTCCCCGCCTCACTGGGAATGGCCCTAAAACTGCAAAGATGTGTTGGCTAAAACACCTGTCACTCAACCCACAGCAACCAATGAGCAGACGGAGACGTTGGAGAGACGGATGGACATAGTTGACCTTGTGAAATGGACTAGCTTACCAGATTTGGAAATACTTTTGACATATTGAGTGGTGTTTTTATTTGAGAGATAAATATGGGTCAGGCTGTGGATTGCTGTGAAATGAAATTCATCCCCATCCACTAATGAAGCAAACACATTCACAGTGTTTATTTCCCCAATGGTCTCGTCAAGTGCTCGTCTCATGCTCTTCTGATGCAGGATACAGGATCAATGATTCCCCAATGAAGTGGCCATGAGGGGATGATAACTGGGTGATTATTGAGGTAAAGTGTTGTTCTGTAATGCCCTACCTACTACATGTATCTCAAATCTGAATGGTCTGCTGTGTCAGAACGTCCTGGTCCTCTCTTGTGTATATCTGTAAATGTTTCAATGGAGATTGTACCACTGTATCTCTCTCCCCTGTCTCGGTATCTGTGTTTCCATAATGCTCACTCACTAGATTGTGATCCAACTCTATTGATTTGGGGATTGAGTTTGGGACAGTTGTTACGGAGTGCCCTGGAATACTACTATCGTTGATTTCAATTAATTAGAGTGATGATCGATGATGATGATGATGATGATCGAAGGACAGCATGTGCTTATTGACTGCACTGATAATTCCACTTGTGTGTGTCGGGCTGTCTGACCACCGTGAGGTGCCCTCTCCCCGTCCCTCACCATGTCTGCCTAGCCTTGTCTTGTCCTACAGCCCTCCCCATATGTCCCCTTCCTGAAGTGATTTCTGTCCCTCCTACATTTCATTTGTAAAATAAAATGCTATTCCGGAGCTGACTCTGTATTTTGTCTCTCTCTCTGTCTCTCTCAGCTGCCTGAGACTGACCCTAACCCCAGGGGGAAGGGTGAGGAGAGGAGTGATGGGGGGGGGAGGGGTCAGGGTAAGTGTGCGGGTTACTTGATATCCAAAATTTGTCTGACCTAGAACAGCTGGTGATCCCTGTACCACATGTAAGACCCTGACCCAGCGTGCATACACACACACATTTAAATGCATTTAGCTGTTGTGAATAGTCCCAGGTTTAAAATTCTATACAATTAGTGTGCGTTTCTGTGTGAAACTGAAACCTCAACGGTCTGTCTAAGGTAGACAAAACAGCCCCTCTAGCTCTCTCCCGTGTGACCCTGTGGGAGTGTCTTTCCCCATTCTCTTGGACAGGCCCCCTAGTATCAGCCACCCTGTGAAACACAAGCCCAATGATAGACAGACTGCTGGAGAACAGAAAGTGAGAGGGCTGTCTGACATACTTAATGAGGATGGTTTCCCCTGGTATACAGAAGGAGGTATTATTAGGGGCAGAGCAAAAACGTCCATCCTTGGGACTGAACAGAGCAGCAGCATGACCCTACTCCTGAGGGTCACACAACCCAGCTGTCCAATCATTTTAGAATTATGTACTTCCATTCATCTCTTTCCCAGATCAGGGAAGGAGCATAGGGCAGGGAGCATGGAGTCGGCTATTCTTGAGAGAATTTGGAAGCTGGTAGTTATAGAGTTGTGTGGTGACTAACGATTATTAAATTGCTGCTGGTCCAGGAATGAATGTATGGAAATATATGGGCCGTTCTCCAAATACCTTGTGACATAGGATTCATACAATGCTGCCATCTAGCGGCCAACATTTTCTTAATCGTAATAATAAAAAAGTAAGGTTATTAAAATGTTTAGTACAACACACATTCAGATCTTGTTATAACAAATCATCCAGGTTTTATCTCTGGGGATACACATTTTAGCATAATTGTAATGAATGAATTCCTAAATCAATGTTGCGTTCAGCAAGTTTCCTCGCTCAGCTTTCCCACAAACCACCGCGCTTTCCTTTCCCACTAGCGCCTGCAATCATGGCGAATGTGGAGCCGGAGCAGAAGCTCGAAGAGGAGACGGTCCTGAACGGAGATGCGGAAGAGAAAGAGGAGGTAGACCCTTCCGAGGAGACAGCCAAGAAGAGGAAGAGGAGGAAGAAGAAGAGGTCGGCAGTCCCCGGTAAGAGTTACGGTCAGCCGCCTTGTGACGCGTGGATCAGGCCTTTATGAAACACCAGATAACTAATCATGGGGCGAGACTTCTATCAACCCGACCAAGAGGCCGAAATGTCAGTAAACAGACGGAAATAGTCATACAAACAAACATAGTTAGTTAGATATCTTGATATCTTAACCGCGGATCGTAGTCATTTGTTGGCATCATGTGCCGCAATGTAACGTTAAACGCCTGAATACCGTTTGACTTCGTCGATCTTGAGGTTGTAACTTATCATATTCATAATAGCGAATCTATTTAACACGAACTAGTTACGCACGATTGACACCGAAGATTGGCCCGTTGTTTGCTATCTATCTATATGAAACGTCAAGATACTGTTTTGATTCGGACAGCATGCTCACTGAACTCTGCGAACTTACTGCTGACATAACGTTATCCTCAGCATGTTATATTTAGAGCGACCCATCTTCTTGTAACAACTTCTAGCTACAACTTGCATGACTTATTCTATTGGGTGTCAGACAGTTGCCCTATTAAATGTATATTCTCAACATTTAGCTTGTAATGGCCCCTCGTTCGTTACAGCGTGTTTACGTCAGTAAATCAGGCTTAACTGCGTGTGCTGGCCCCAAGGTTAGACACAGATGTTAATACTCTCCCCTCTCCTGCCAAGTCTCTGACCTCAGGGATACACTTTGCAGAATGGGATCGTTGTCAACTGTCCAAAAGGATCACTTCCCCCGCTGGACAGTACCTTCCCTTGCACGCAGATAAGACATCTCTCGTCCTCCCCCTTCCCTGTGTCTCCCGGATGCTCTCTGTTGTGTGTGCGCGATGGAGCTGTGGTTGCCACAGCCGCCATGTTGTGGGGTAGTAAGGTATCTAGGATGAGCTCACCCATGTGTATCTGTCTCTGATTGCGTTTTTTTTTGTATGACTGCAGCAGCCGGCGCCGACGCTGAGGGCGATGGAGTGGCCGACGTGGCACAACAGCTGGAGAAGCAGGCTCTGGAGGAGAAAGAGAGAGAAGAAGACGGGGAGGATGGTAAGACACCGTAACAGTACTCTACCTTAATACTAGTACTGGGCAGCCCCTGAACTAGAACCACATGGGCCGGAGCTGCTGAGCTGGGTTCATTCCTGTCGTTGCTCCCCGTGACCCAAATCCTAACAATCCTGAAACTTAACCGTCCCCATATCTGACCCGTAAGGACATAAAGTCTCTCCAGTACAAAGAGGACCTCACACAAAAACGACATACCATTACATGGCCTGCTGGGAGCTGCTAAACAACATGACATCAAATTCCTCTCTATTTCTCTCAGACGGAGACGAGGGTGAGAACTCCGCAGGCAAGAAGAAGAAGAATAAGAGGAAGAAGAAGAAAGGACGTGAGTTGTTCCTATTTCGTTTGAAACTTGAGAGTTATGGCTTTCGCTTTATCTGGTCATGTATAGGGTGCAGTGGGACAGTAGCCTGGATAGTGATGGTTATGACTGGCTGGCTCTCTGCCGTACTGCTGCACTCTGGAGCATTACCATAACCCCGCAGCCCTCCTCAGGCCCATGGGCTCACTTGGCTTTGCCCTGACTATTGCTGCGTCACCTCTGGAGTTACAACTCCGACCTTCTAGCTAGTTTATGAACTGGTAATGAACGGTTACGTGACTGATTTGTTTCTTCCCGTCTTTCACAGCCAAAGTTCAGACTGACCCTCCGTCTGTGCCCATCTGTGACTTGTATCCAAGTGGAGTTTTCCCAATCGGTCAGGAATGTGAATACCCCCCATTACAGGACGGGTAAGATTCCTACACGCACTCATACACCGTCTCACAAACACCTACTCCTGGCTCGGTGTGTTAGCGTACCTGGTTAGTGTGTTAGCGTACCTGGTTAGTGTGTTAGCGTTGCCCAGCCTCTTACTTCCCAAGCACTGTGTTATACTAGTGTCAGCTCCTCCGATCAACATGCTATACCCGTCGCACCTGCAACACAAACTTGTAGCTACCACAGAGACCGGGGAGGGAGGTTTGAGTTAGTTCTGAAATAAACAGTGCTGCCAGGCATACAGGCATCAGTCGGTGTAGTCATCAAACAGAAGTGACAGGGTGATTCTTCACCTTGGATCTCTTCGCTGATGTGAAACTCATTGACATAAAGGGCTCTTAAAGATGCGCTATACAGAAATCGCCATTTCCTGGTTGCTTAAATTCTAAAAGTTTGCTTAATTTCAGTTTGTGCAAAACAAGCGAGTATAGTGTAGAGAATCATTGTACCATCTAAACCAAAAATATTGTGATTTCAGCTGTTTGAAGCTGGTGTACAAAACCAAAAGTCAAAAGACGTGAAAACGAAACTTAACGGGAAGCATAGAAATAACGCACATAGAACAGATCTACCACTTCTTAGACTTGCGTTCAATGAGAATAACAGATCTATAAAACACTTTTCTATGTGAATTTGGTCGGGTCGCTGAAAAAGTTATATATTGCAGCTTTAACACCCAAAACACTGTTGTCGTCCTCAGCATAGTTTCAGTTGTATTTATCCTTTAGTCATGCTTGCGTTGATTCCTCCTCAGTCAGAGTGCTGGGTGGTGGAGTAAGATGTGGGCACTAACCCTGTTGTTGAGCCCCAGGGAGGTCGTGCAATGACAAAAGTTGTGTGTTTGCTAACTTCATTGCTGATTCCCCTTGTGAATCACACGCACAGTGATGGGAAGAAGTGTGTGTGTGATGATCACTAAGCTCATTGGTGCGTATTCCCCGTGGTGCAGGCGTACCGCGGCATGGAGGACCACCAGTGAAGAGAAGCGGGTTCTGGACAAGGCCAACGAGGAGGTGTGGAGCGACTTCAGACAGGCTGCAGAGGCCCATAGACAGGTCCGCCAGCACGTCCGCAGCTTCATCAAACCTGGCATGACCATGATCGACATCTGGTGAGCCTTCATCATCATCATCACAGCTGAGATGTTGCTCTATATTTTCTTTCGGTTTGTCAGTCTGGTATCTCTCTCTTTGGCATTCCATCTCTCTCTTTGGCATTCCATCTCTCTCTCTGGCATTCCATCTCTCTCTCTGGCATTCCATCTCTCTCTCTGGCATTCCATCTCTCTCTTTGGCATTCCATCTCTCTCTCTGGCATTCCATCTCTCTCTCTGGCATTCCATCTCTCTCTCTGGCATTCCATCTCTCTCTCTGGCATTCCATCTCTCTCTCTCTGGCATTCCACCTCTCTCTCTCTGGCATTCCACCTCTCTCTCTCTGGCATTCCACCTCTCTCTCTCTCTCTCTCTCTCTCTCGCTCTCTGGCATTCCATCTCGCTCTCTGGCATTCCATCTCTCTTGCATAAATCCGTTCTTGCGCTTTCATCCCTTCATTATCAATTTATAATCTTTATTATCAATCTTTCTGTATAACTAATTTGTCTGTCTGCGTTTCAGTGAGCGGTTGGAGAACTGTTCTAGGAAGTTGATCAAGGAGAATGGTCTGAATGCAGGCCTGGCCTTCCCTACCGGCTGCTCTCTGAACAACTGTGCGGCTCACTACACCCCTAACGCCGGAGACCCCACCGTGCTGCAGTACGACGACGTCTGCAAGATCGACTTCGGAACACACATCAACGGTACACCCCTGCCACAGTACTTGTGCGGTTCAGCAGACGCACACATCAAAGCATACTTGACACATAAACATACAAACGCACATCAACACAACTAGCCACTCAGACCTGCAGGATGCTGTGCTCACTCCCACTGTGTGTTTTCAGGTCGGATCATTGACTGTGCCTTCACCGTCACGTTCAACCCAAAGTATGACAAACTGCTCGAGGCCGTGAGAGACGCCACCAATACTGGAATCAAGGTCCGACATCCATTCCCACACCATCCATTCCTGAGGCTGCTTGATATAAATTGACTAAAGTGTAGTTCAGTCTCATCTCAATCATGCTTCATCATTCTGCAGTGTGCTGGAATCGACGTGCGTCTGTGTGACGTTGGAGAGAGAATTCAAGAAGTGATGGAGTCGTACGAGGTGGAGATTGACGGCAAAACATACCAAGGTACTGAGCTACTGAATACACACGGTGAAGTTGTGGTTGTAATTTATGATCAAAGATAATTCCTCACAAATGTTATTTTGGATCATTTCCAGTGAAGCCAATCCGAAACCTGAACGGCCACTCAATTGGCCAGTACAGGATACATGCCGGCAAGACTGTCCCCATCGTCAAAGGAGGAGAAGCTACCAGGATGGAGGTGTGTATCTGTCTTACTGATGCTACAGTTGAGCAGAGGGAGAGCGAGGGAGGGAGAGCGAGCGAGGGAGAGAGCTGCTAAGTAATGATGTGCTGTGGGAAGGTGACAGAGTAATAACACTGAGTTAATGGTGTGCTTTGGGACCGTGCCAGTAACACTACCTGCACGCCTGAATTGGTTTTGTCGATGATCAATGAATTTCTATAACACAGGATTGCCTGCCCTTGTGTATTTGGTTGACTGCAGCAATGTCTTCCTACCCCAATAAGTGTCCTTTTTCAGACTGATTCCCTCTTTCGTACCACCAGGAGGGAGAGGTGTATGCCATCGAGACGTTTGGCAGCACAGGGAAGGGTGTGGTCCATGATGACATGGAGTGTTCTCATTACATGAAAAACTTTGATGTGGGACACGTCCCAATCAGGTAAGTTGGGTTGTCTGTGTGAACACTGGACTGTTGGGCAGCTCTGAGACTGTATTCCCCAGAGGTTGTAACCTCAATCTCTACCCCCCCCCCCTCTCTCTCCCTTCCTCCCCCAAGACTCCCCCGGGCGAAGCACCTGTTGAACGTGATCAACGAGAACTTTGGCACGCTGGCGTTCTGCCGGCGCTGGCTGGACCGGCTGGGGGAGAGCAAGTACCTGATGGCCCTGAAGAACCTGTGTGACCTGGGTATCGTGGACCCCTATCCCCCGCTCTGCGACACCAAGGGCTCATATACCGCCCAGTTCGAGCACACCATCCTGCTCAGGCCCACCTGCAAGGAGGTGGTGAGCCGAGGGGACGATTATTGAATACTGAACCCAACCTCATTCAAACCGCACCACAACCCCCCCCCCAATACAGAGAATAGACACACTGAACCATCTGCCTGCACTCTTAACAGAAAAACAGCATCTAAATACAGGACAGTCTTCTCCTTTATCCCGGCTTGGCAGAGAGCAGCCAGTAAGGGCTATGAAAAATGCTGCTGTAAGGTTCCCCACAATACATTTTTACTGCTACTTAAGAGTGAGCATGGAGGGACTGACTTACGTAGCAGCGGCTGAATCACTTTTCCTCTTTTCTTTTGGTGACATTGATCCACAAAGCTCAGTTGTCATGTTCCCCCTAGCTAGAGGGATCTGTAGACACAGTGGTGTCTGCAATCTTCTGAAGCCAGAACTACCATAGAATCTCAAACTGTTACAGTTCAACTGCTTAGAACCCCCAGTATGAATGAAGAAACAAACCTTACCTAAGTACGTACCCTCATCTCCCTCTAAGTATGCCTAGGGCCTGGAGTGTTTCCTAATCATGTGACCTGATTAGAAATAACTCCTGTCAGTTACTGCTTAACAGTTCTTGGTTCAGCCTGACCCTGTTCTGGCCATTTAGTAACAGTCAGGACCCAGTCACTCGGTTGGTTGGTGCTTGTCAGAACCCGGAACTCGTCCCCTTTTTGAGTTCTGGGTGGGAACGATGATGACTGGACAACCACGCTTCATACTACCACTACAGGGAGGGGACTCTCCACTCCACTCCTCCAGTATTTGTTTCTTAGATATTTGTAAAATAACTTTGAAATGGCTGCCTCCACTATGTACTGCTTCATTTTGAATTCCCTGGAAATGGTTTTTGTAAGAAGAAAATTATTGAAATAAAAAATGTTGCTCTCTCTCTTCTTTTACTAGGGAGATGTATTATTGATTGGCTGATGGGGTTGTATAATAATGATCTGTTCCTACGCAACCTTGCAGGCATCCAGTAGATTCTAGCAGAGACATTTCACTCACCAAAATCTGTCAAAAACATTGAGTTTCTGACAACGACTCCCATTGTTACATGAGCATCTCGTCATTCTATACACACATCTCTGATTCTAGTCTAGCAGACAGCCTCTTCTCTCTCCATACTCAGCTGCGGCAGCCATCCTGTATGCCCTATTTAGACGACGCAATACGTAAGGCTGTCTGAACTAGTCAAGTGAACGGGATTGAGGGCTACAGCTCTATACAGTATGCTATGAACCTTAACTGGATACACTGGATCAAAAAAGACACTAGTGTTTTCTTAGAAAAATGAAAATATATTCTCATTTGAGGTAATTTTCTCTAAAAATTGAGGTAAGAATTTGCATAGTACCACTTCCATAAATGTACACACAACGCCAACAAACATATTGGACAGAAAAGGATGATGTGGAAATGCGCTTTGAATTCTCCCGAGAAGTGAATCTAGAGAGATGAGCAGTTTAGCTAGTACCAGCATGGAGATATTTCTTTCTTACACACACACACACACAGTCTCGCGCACACAGCCAAGGATCTACTTGCATCAGTCTGGCTATTTTACACTTACATAAAAATACAGAGCTAACTATATTGTGATAACCCATATGCTGGTATACATACACAGGAGACGGGTCAGATCTCTTTAAAGACAACACACCGTCTTAACCTGCTGGAATCAATGGATCAATTACAGAACTATAGAAATCTCTTTAACAGTCAGTTGCTGTGTTTTGTGAAAAGTCCTCTGAGCATACAAAAATACATTCAATATTCTTAATGCTTGCCTGATAAACTGCATTTTACAGTCTCTGCTAGAAAGAACTGATACAAAATACACTTCTGGCAAAGGAACTACAAAAATATATATATGTTCTGATAACGAAGGACACTTTTCTATGACACTTGCGACTGCAGCAGCCGCATCTGCTGTAGGGGTACCAACCAAAATTCAGGAGGCAACAGGCCTAAAAACACCAGCACCACTAAAGACATTTACATTCTGAAGACAGAGGGCAGCATTTAGTTAAAAATAAAACATCGCTTTGGAAACTGGTTACAAAATAGACATTTCCAAAACCAGTCAAAGTAAATGTCCTGCAAAATGTTCTGTCATTGTTTTTGGAGAAGCTGATATACTTTTTACATTTCCCTCGTGCTTTATGCTTGAGGTCAATAGCCAACCGACAGGACTTAAACCAGAGAGTGATACCAAAGGCTGTTTACCATTTTAAACAATTTTAACAGTTCTGGTCCATTTAAGTGGTGGCTCTCCCATAGGCACCAATGCATTAGCAGCTGGGTCTGGTCTGCTTAGTTATTTTCTGGTTCATATACAGTCAATTAAGAGCGAGTGAGGTGTCTCGCTTCCTCTTTCGTCTCTGGCGAAACTAAAAGGGTTAAATTCTGAAGACTATTTATGGAGGGAATTAGCTGTTTCAATCTACATTCCAGTTGAGAATTTGACTGACTGTGACATCTCTTAGTCAACTGTCTAAAGTGGCTTGTGAGAAACATTTTAGTTGATTCAAATCGTTTGTAAAAAATAAAATAACCGAGCACAGAAGAGCAGAAAGGTTGAGACCTGAATACATCTGAACTACTGATTGAGGAAACTTACACCGTCTACTCCTGTAAAGGCATGTCTATAATACAACTCACACCTCGGCTGATACTCTTGATAAAATAAACCTGTACACTATCAAACACATTTCCATTTTCTTTTAAAACCCATATAAAACACCATGTACAAGAAATTCACAAAGCAAATCCATAAAAAAAATTAAATAAAAAGTGTCCTTTGTCTCTTATTTTAGAAAAATAATGATCAAAATGATCCTTCCTCCTCCCCCCCCACCCCCCCCCCCCCCCCAGAGGTGATAAAATGTTGCGAGGGGGGTTGAGATGTTCTGGTGGTGATGCTGATGGTGTCATGTCACTGGGCTGCTGAGGTATAGAGGAGGAGGGTTCGGGGGCGGGGCTCAGTGTGTCCTGGTCCTATAGCGGCCTGTCTTTGTCCTGAGTGAAGCGTTGCGTGTAGAAGAGTATGTAGGCCTGGGCGCGACACACCTCCTCCACAGAACACACGTTCAGCTTAGAGTCATTACAGTGGACCCAGAACCCTGAGAGAGGGAGGATGAGGAGGAGAGAGAAAGGGTATTAGTTGTGGGTAAATTCTATGGAAATGTATCAAGGGAAGGTTGTGTGTGTCATCTTTATATCAAGAAAACATTTTTATTTTTACAGAAACATTTATTTTGCAAGTGATTGTGAGATGTTCTTACTTCCTTCTTTGTTGTAGCAGTAGGCAGTGTAGTGTCCGGAGCCAAAGCCCTTCCCATGATGCATCACCACAGCAGACAGCTCATACAGGAAGTGTTTGGGGCTCAGGGAGCCGCCGGGGGCGGGACTGGTGCATGGCGACCCGTTGGGGGAGGGATCTCTGCAGCAGTATGGCTCCATGTTGAGGAGCTGGTCAAAGCTGACATGGACCCCGATCTTCTCCCTGTGGTTCCTCCCAGACCACCTGACGACCAATCACAACCACAGAACACTCAACGGACACATCAACAGACCAATCACCAAATAAGACAGCTAGAGTGTTTCAAATGCATGGGTTGTGTTATGGTTCTTGAGCAATTGCTATGTGGTCAGTGGTTCCCTGCAGTGTTTAAGGTGCTTGGGTGTGTTATGGTCATTGTGTGGTTGTTGTGTGGTCATAATGCGATCAGTACCTGAAGCGTTTGAGGTGCAGGCGCAGGACCTGAGGCAGTTTGTGAACCATCAGCTGTTTTTGAGCTTCAGTCAGGATGACGGGTTTGGAGGAGAACCTCCGCCGCTTACCTAGAGACAAGAGTGAGCGTTAACCCATACTGTAATACTCAATTTGCACACTAGAGGCACACCTCAGACAGGGCCAGAGTAGTGAGTGGAGTTGAGCGCGTGGAAACCCTGCTCATCGCTCATGGAGCAGTGCGCTCCACGTCCTTTCCAACCGCTCTGCTAAAAAACGCTCCTCGCTCAAAGGGTGGGGGAAAAAAAATGCAGCTCCAAATTCGCTTCATTCATTAAAATCACAATTTAACAGATACCCATCTATTTGTTGTGACTACCTGGACCAACCATTTGGTATTGAAACCAAAGACTAAATAGGTCATGAGCCAGACAGGGAGCCTAAGAAGGAACGAAAAAATAAATTATTTAGGCTATATTATTTCAATTATTTCTACAAAGAAATAAATTGCGAATCACTAGCCTGGCAGGGTCATTAAGTGCTCAGCATTTAAACAGCATTTCATTGTATTAAATCATTAGTCTATAAATATAACTTAGAATTAATTACAAAGTAAACTAAAAATGCCTTATTTAGGCACAAACTACAGTGTCTTTGGCCAAACTCATGTTTCCCAAAAAATGTATTCAGAGTCTGTGGCTTCAGGCTCATCCGATGGAGCTTGGAGAGCAGGCCAGCAGCGGAGAGTACACTCTCAGTGCTTGCAAAGCAAACACCCTTCGTGCCACTCTTGTAAGGCAGGGCAGGGATGCGTAGTTGTTTTTTTTATTTTTCTGTAGATGGTTCTACAGGGGTTTTAGATAAAATAACCCTATCAAAACAGAAAGCTCCTTGAAATAGGTAATATGCCAGGCCTATTGTATAGGTAATAGAATGAAAATTAACTAAACATTTAACCCAAGTCTAAGCCGGGGGATTTGGGGGTTCTGCTACGTTCACCCTGGGAGTCACAGCCTCATTTAGCTATTTTATTTAGAATTTTAAGACTCCCTGAACTATAAAAAAATAAATATATAACATTTTTTGGGCCCTTACTGCTATTAGCCCATACAAACGCAATGAATAACATGTTCACTACATGGAACAACTGATAGTCGTCGTCCCCCAAAACATCAAAAGGAAGTTCTGAAGTGTCTGTCCTGTATCTGAGAGATATAACAAAGATCAGGAAACACACCTTATTTTTGGCACTAAACAGTCTCCATCTATACTTCTATTCATTTTTTCAACTGGTACAGGGGGACCTTCAGATGAGTCTTGTGAGGCCAGTGGGCGTCTTGTGAGGCCTAGAGCAAACAACTGACATGTTCATGATCATGAGAGTCTCACCTTTACACAGAGGGGTCATATTAGTGTGTAGCCCAAACTGTTTGGATGCTACAGACTAAAGTTGGCTTTACAGACGTTTGTGGGAGTTGTAGAGAAAAACGGAGAGCGCCATCACATTCGTGAGAGGGGTCATCTTTCCATAGAGGGGTCATACTAATTTGTAAGCCAAACCGTTCACACGCTACAGATGATTTTGTGAGAAGACCGATTTTCGGGATATCTCATGGTGACAAACACCGCTCTAGCTCTGTCACCTTTCACCGCAGATGCGGAAGTGCGACATAGGGAGATGTGGTGGATGGAGACAGATATACAGTTGAAGTCGGAAGTTTACATACACTTAGGTTGCAGTCATTAAAACTCATTTTTCAACCACTCCACAGATTTCATGTTAACAAACTATAGTTTTAGTCGGTTAGGACATCTACTTTGTGCCTGACACAAGTAATTCTTCCAACAATTGTTTACAGACACATTATTTCACTTATAATTCACTATATCACAATTCCAGCTTGGACAATTCCAGAAAATGTCATTGCTTTAGAAGCTTCTGATAGACTAATTTACATATTTTGAGTCAATTGGAGGTGTACCTGTGGATGTATTTCAAGGCCTACCTTCAAATTCAGTGTCTCTTTTGTTCGACATCATGGGAAAATCAAAAGAAATCAGCAAAGACCTCAGAAAAACAATTGTAGACCTCCACAAGTCTGGTTCATCCTTGGGAGCAATTTCCAAACGCCTGAAGGTACCACATTCATCTGTACATACAATAGTACGCAAGTCAAAACACCATGGGACCACGCAGCCGTCATACCGCTCAGGAAGGAGACGCGTTGTGTCTCCTAGAGATGAACGTACTTTGGTGCGAAAAGTGCAATTCAATCCTAGAACAACAGCAAAGGACCTTGTGAAGATACTTGAGGAAACAGGTACAAAAGTATCTATATCCACAGTAAAACGAGTTCTATATCGACATAACCTGAAACGCTGCTCAGCAAGGAAGAAGCCACTGCTCCAAAACCACCATGAAAAAGCCAGACTACGGTTTGCAACTGCACATGGGGACAAAGATCGTAATTTTGGGAGAAATATCCTCTGGTCTGATGAAACAAAAATAGAACTGTTTGGCCATAATGACCATCGTTATGTTAGGAGGAAAAAGGGGGAAGCTTGCATGCCGAAGAACACTATCCCAACCGTGAAGCACGGGGGTGGCAGCATCATGTTGTGGGGGTGCTTTGCTGCAGGAGGGGCTAGTGCACTTCACAAAATAGATGGCATCATGAGGAAGGAAACTTATGTGGCTATATTGAAGCAACATCTCAAGACATCAGTCAGGAAGTTAAAGCTTGGTTGCAAATGGGTCTTCCAAATGGACAATGACCCCAAGCATACTTCCAAAGTCGTGTCAAAATGGCTTAACAGACAACAAAGTCAAGGTATTGGAGTGGCCATCACAAAGCCCTGACCTCAATCCTATAGAAAATGTGTGGGCAGAACTGAAAAAGCGTGTGCGAGCAAGTAGGCCTACAAACCTGACTCAGTTACACCAGTTCTGTCAGGAGGAATGGGCCAAAATTCACCCAACTTATTGTGGGAAGCTTGTGGAATGCTACCGAAAATGTTTGACCCAAGTTAAACAATTTAAAGGCAATGCTACCAAATACTAATTGAGTGTATGTACACTTCTGACCCACTGGGAATGTGATAGAAGAAATAAAAGCTGAAATAAATAATTCCCTCTACTATTATTCTGACATTTCACATTCTTAAAATGTGTCTGAGTTTAAATTTATTTGGCTAAGGTGTGTGTAAACCTCCGACTTAGACTGACAGGTTTTTAAATGGGGATTTTTGTATTATGCTAATTAGTTTTTTTGCTACAATGACACACTTAGCTAGCTACCAACCTCGTTCCTCTCTGTTAGCATGTGCACGTACTAAGTACACCACCGTGCTTTCGGAATACCTTTTTAGATTCCACAATGATGCTTTAGTTGTGGACACTACATCACTTCCTCGTCTTTGTAAGTCGCCTTGATTTTTCACCTGTGTGTTTTATCAGTTTCTTTAGGTTAATATTTAGCATACTAGATAACAGTAGCTAAAGCAAGGGGCTATAGCAGCACACAAGTAGACTACAAATGCATGCAGGGCCAGGCATGCCCTGAGCTCGTGAAGTGAGCTCGCTCCAGCCTTTTGGGAAACTCACTCCACGCTCCAGTCAAATTCGTCACGCTCCGCGCTAGCTCCGCTCACATACTCTGGACAGGGCTGTGTAACTATAGTAATGGCTGGTAGTTTGACATGCAGGGTGAGAAACATCGAGAAAACGAACTGCTTTGGCAAAATGATTGTACCTCTAACAATCATGCCATTGAATGAATGTGTGTTTGTGTATGTGTGCCTGTCACTCACTGTTGCACTGGTCGCAGGCGTATATGTTGCCCTCCAGAGCTTCGGTCTCCGTGAACTTGGCCAGCATCTCCGTCAGCTGGCACGACACCTGCGCTGCGACCTCCCGGCTGTTGCTGTGGTAACGCTCTGGGAACTCCAGCGATAGGTCCCAGAAGGGTTCCACCGTGTTAGAGCGGTGGTCACATGCTAGACACGTCACCTAATGGAGGGGGGAGAGAAAGAGGTGGGGCAGAGAGAGAGAGAGAGAGTTGGGTCGGGGAGGGTAAAGAGAAAGAGGAGGGAAAAAGTGAAGATGAAAGATGGAGAGTTGTGTGAAGGCAAACCAAGGGCAGCTGAGCTAGCTAATGCAGTAGCACACACAGGAAGTGGATTGTCTGAGATACACAGCTTCAGAAAACACTGCCCCCCCCACACACACACTCACCCCCTTGTTAGGCAAGAGCAGGTGTGGGTGTGTGCTCAGAGGAAAACTCAAGACACTCCTCTCTTTTCATTCCCACACAAGCCCAGCTTACACTTTCTTTCACACACCAAAGCTGAAAGTACACACACGTTTAGTCAAACACACACACTCTCTCTTCTGGGTAAATCGATTTGAATTCAGTCACTTTTAGACAGCATCCCTTTAGACTTAAAAAAAAACTTTCCGTACATGTTTGCTAATGGAAAAAGTGGTCAGAAATTGACTTTCTGGACCATTCAGGAGATAAAGTTGTTCAAAGTTTTGCATACCCCACCTACAGGGTGAGACATCCATGTCTTCATCACTGCATACCCCACCCTACAGGGTGAGACATCCATGTCTTCATCACTGCATACCCCACCATACAGGGTGAGACATCCATGTCTTCAACACTGCATACCCCACCCTACAGGGTGAAACACCCATGTCTTCATCACTGCATACCCCACCCTACAGGGTGAGACATCCATGTCTTCATCACTGGAAAATATCAACAGTTGAGTTTGATATAATTTAAAAGCTTACTAACAGGGTTGTCAAACTATTTTTGAAATGTGGAACTTTTACGTCTATTTTCTAAAAACACAAACTCTGACTCTTTTCATATTTGCATGCGTTGTAGCTTAGGGTGAAATAAGGTCTAAGCTACAACATATGCAAATATGAAGAGAGTCAGTCAGAGTTTATGCGGTTTTAGATCATTGACGTTAAAAAAAGGTTAAAAAAAATGTAAAGTTATCAAGTAATTATAAAGTAGTTTGACAAACCTTTTTGTAAACTTTCAAATTATATAAATCTCAATAATTTATTGTTTCCAGTGATGAAGACATGGATGTCTCATAGTATGGTGGGGTATGCAGTGATGAAGACACGGATGTCTCATAGTATGGTGGGGTATGCAGTGATGAAGACACGGATGTCTCATAGTATGGTGGGGTATGCAGTGATGAAGACATGGAGGTCTCATAGTATGGTGGGGTATGCAGTGATGAAGACATGGATGTCTCATGGTAGGGCGGGGTATGCAGTGATGAAGACATGGATGTCTCATAGTATGGTGGGGTATGCAGGTATGAAGACACGGATGTCTCATAGTATGGTGGGGTATGCAGTGATGAAGACATGGATGTCTCATGGTAGGGCGGGGTATGCAGTGATGAAGACATGGATGTCTCATAGTATGGTGGGGTATGCAGTGATGAAGACACAGATGTCTCATAGTATGGTGGGGTATGCAGTGATGAAGACACGGATGTCTCATAGTATGGTGGGGTATGCAGTGATGAAGACACGGATGTCTCATAGTATGGTGGGGTATGCAGTGATGAAGACACGGATGTCTCATAGTATGGTGGGGTGTGCAGTGATGAAGACACGGATGTCTCATAGTATGGTGGGGTATGCAGTGATGAAGACACGGATGTCTCATAGTATGGTGGGGTATGCAGTGATGAAGACATGGATGTCTCATAGTATGGTGGGTTATGCAGTGATGAAGACATGGATGTCTCATAGTATGGTGGGGTATGCAGTGATGAAGACACGGATGTCTCATAGTATGGTGGGGTATGCAGTGATGAAGACACGGATGTCTCATAGTATGGTGGGGTATGCAGTGATGAAGACACGGATGTCTCATAGTATGGTGGGGTATGCAGTGATGAAGACACGGATGTCTCATAGTATGGTGGGGTATGCAGTGATGAAGACACGGATGTCTCATAGTATGGTGGGGTATGCAAAAGGAGTCAACTTTTTATCTCTTCAATGTTTTGGCATTGGTCCAAAGTCACTTCCTGATTGAATTCAAAATGGATTTAGCCTTCAGTTTAGTCATTTAACAGACGCTCTTATCCAGAGCGACTTACAGTAGTTAGTGCATACATTCTCATACTGGTCACCCGTGGGAATCGAACTCACAACCCTGGCACTGCAAGCGCCGTGCCAACTGAGCTACACAGGACCCTTCACAACCCGGTTTCTTGATTGGAGCCACGCACATTTAGACGGATACATTTTGGCATATTGTATTATTTTATATATATTTTTGTTATATTACTATCGAGACAAACATGTGGTAACAGTCACACACATCATGCAGTAAAACCTCCCATCCAAATCCCTCCAGTAAGCTCACTACTAATATATGTAAAGGCCTTTTAATCCCTTTTCAATCCATTATAATCCATGTCCAGACTGGTGAATCGTAAAAGCATGTGTGTATATCAGTATAGAAGTGTGTACTGTGTATCAGTCTGTTTATATCTGTGTTTGTAAACCTCTCTCTCTTACTTGGCTGAGGAGCTGTCCGTGGAAGATGGTGTTGACTACGCTGAGCACCTGCTTGATGAGATGTCTCTGTCCGGCTGACACACCAGCGGGCGGCGTGTGTGTCCCCGTGCTCTCCAGCTCGTGCTGCACCTTGTCCAGCAGCTCGCACAGGAACTCCTGGGCATCCTGCTGGGCGTAGCCCCGGAAGGCTGGGATCAGCTGCCACACAGAGTGCAGCATGGCGAAGGGCGACACCAGTGCCCACTTGCCCGACCACATCACCTGGAAGAGGGTGTGCAGCTCATGGCACAGGGAGATGTGCTTGGAGCTGGGCTCCTTGGGCTGGATCAGCTCCATGCTCCGGGCCCTGGAGGCCCCCCCGCTTAGCCCAGCGCCCGCCTGGGGGCCTCTCCTCTGGGCCAGCGGGGAGGATGACACTGGGCCCCCGGGGCTGGGAACCACCAGCTGGCCGTGGACGGCCGAGGCCAGCAGCTCCAGGGCCTGCGTCAGATCCAGCCGGAGGAAACACTCCCTGAAGATGTGAAGGTGGCTCAGCACCTGCAGGATGGAGTTCATGTAGCACGTGTTGCCTAGGTTGCGCAGGCCTGTGACACCCGGGGTGACAGTGGGCCGTCGTTTGAGGGGCGAGTCGCCCTGTTTGGAGGGGGCACGGTGGGGGGCCGGGGAGGGGGCATTCCATACTTGGGCAGAGGAGGCTCTGGGTTTACCTTTGGTGGAGGAAGAGGGGGTGGAGTAGCGAGTGGGTTTGGGCACGGGGGTTTTACGGGGGCGGCCCATTCTCTTAGGGGTGTGAGTGGCGGGGCACTGCGTCCTTGGTCGCGGGGTGAGGGGGGTCTGGGGAGTGTGAGGGGTGCTGGGGGTGCGTGTTCGTGTGAGGCGGGGGGTGACAGCGGCAGCAGCTCTCTGACTGGCTCTCCTCAGGCGGTGGCTCTTCCTGGGTGGAGCGCTCTCCAACTCTTCCTGTAGCTGCCTCTTCAACTCCTTCCTCCTCTCCCTCAACTCCTTCCTCCTCTCCTCCTCCTCCTCTCTCTGCCTCTCCTCCTCTTCCCTCCTCTTTCCCCCTTCCGTCAGGCTGAACCAGGTGTGGAACACTCGACCCATCAGTGCCCGGCGGCGGTGCCAGAGCGCCGTGAACATGCGGTCCTCGTCCCTCAGCTGCAGTTCGCTGGAGCCACAGGGCTGGGGGGCGTCGGGTGGGACGCTAGCCGATCTCAAGGTGCGTCCTGAGCGAGTGGTGACCTCGTAGCGCTGGCTCTGGATGGCGCTGAGCGTGGAGCGCAGTAGCTTGAGGTCTCCCGTCGCGTTGTCGTTGAGCACGTAGTCGTCACACAGGTAGCAGAAGACATAGAGCTCGTTGACCTCCATGGCCAACGGGTGGCGATGCTGCAGGAAGTGCTGCAGGGCGTGCTCCTCGATGTAGCGGCCGCACGCAACATGGGCGCAGCCCAGGCAGGCCCACACCGACTCTGTGGTGTTGCAGTCCACGCAGTGCCACTTCTGGGGGTTGAGGATGGAGTGGTCTGGGGCCAGCCTGAGCCGCCCCACGTGCTTACACCTGTCCATCGCACACACTTGTTGGGGGGCTCAGTCCGTGTGTGTGTCCGTGGGTAGGTGAGTGTGGGTGTGACACGTCCACACTGGGGCTTCAGATCACCATGGCGAGATCAGAAACGGGGCGCTCCCATGGCATGGCTTTATCTGGGGAGAAAGAAAGAAGAGAGTGAGTGAGAATAGGTAGTTCTACAAAACTGTCTAAACTTATTTAATCTCCTCTCAGTAAAGGCCTTAACCAAACAATATGAACAGAGCCTTTGTTTTACAAGATGCCCGTGAGTGAAAACCTTATGTATTCCTTTTTAACTCACAACCCATTGTGGTCGCACATTTAATCAGTTAGCTCTCTAACATGGGTACTTGTTGTCAAAGAAGACAGGACAATATCTTGAACGTTGACTGCGATGATCAGATGTGGTTTTCTGCCATTACAGATTGCCTTGCTCTAATTTAGAACAGTTTGCATAACCTGGGGGGTTAGGCACTTCCGGAGCACAGTTTGAAACTGCTGGGGTTGGGGATTCCTGTTTTAGAGTCTCAGCTCCATCACCATCACCCCCCAATGGGGCCAAAGGGAGACTTAAGCCTGGCAAACAAAGAGAGGCTGAGCTGGGAGGGTAGAGCACCCTTTGTATGTGTACAGGCAGCCTTACAGAGAGAAAAGAGGTGGATAGAAAAAGTGAATGGAGAAAGAGATGGATAGGGTGATCAGAAGGGATATTAAACTCGAGGATCAGAGGCTGCCAGTCCCAGCTACTGTTACCCTTCTCCGTGAACCAATCTATAGTATATTTAGGAGGAGACACAAGACAAGGCTAACCCCGACTACACGTCCAAGTTCTGACGGGTGTTTGTTATCCCCATTCCAGACTGCCGTCCTGTGATTTAAATACGTAGCTGTTACCACGGAGGAGTTTCTGGCTGGCATGCCCTGACTGAGTCTGTCTGTCAACATTGTACCCCGTGACTCCCACTGTTTTTATATAAAGACGTAATCAATGAAATTGTAGTTTTATGACCATCGATATTCGTGATACATTGTTTTTTAAATTTTGTATTCACACTATGTCTGCTTCATTTGACCCAGTCAACGCAGATAACAAAAAAAGCAAGCTTTCCCGAAGTGTTTAACGTTACAACTTCACTAACCCGACATCGGTCAATTATCCCCGAAAGACAACTTTGAAAACTAGCTATCTAGTTGGCAACATTGCCTAGCTAGTAACGTCACCAAAACACTGGTAACTAACCGCTCCGTGATGTCACTAACTAGCTATACCACGGCTAACGTTACTGCGCCTAAGGTGCCCTTGTGTTTTCTTTCTGTCTGGCGGCATGTATCTTCTAAATAAAACACACATCAAATAACTAACGTAAGACAGCTAAACACAATCGCTGGTCAAATAATAACGCATCTAGCTAGTTTGTTGGCTAACTTGGTGAGTAACGTAGGCAGTTAGCTAACATGGATAGCAGCAACCAAGCTAATCTGGTGTAAATACATTAGGGTTCAATGCGTCAGGGTGTGAATTATTCACCAAACACTCTAGTTCCTTTTCCACAGCAATGTACACCCCATAACAACTGATACGTTTTTTTTAGTTTTTAAAGAAAGGCGGAAACTGGGGAAAGTACCATACCTATCCTTCACGGCGGTTATTCCTCTGAAACTAAAACGGTCGCCATCTTGCGTCTACTTTTGTCGCGTGGTGTTGGCTCGAGCGCGGCCGCGGTAGTTGGAGCGTCAAGCGTCGTAGTTGCCTGGATCAAGGTAGAGGCTCTCCTAACATCAGTGTAGGATCCAATTATTCAACCCCAATCACAAACGTTATCAATGAGGAGATTAGATTAGAAAACATCGGACTTTGTATCAGTGATTAGGGGCAACGTCTAACCTACTCACGTGCGTGTCTTGGACCGACACAAACAAGTGTAGAGCACAGGTGGCACAAGTTTGTGACATAATCTCAGGATATTGTCATGTCAAATTCATGAAGCCAGGCCTACACGACATAATCAGAGAAAATATTTGGCATAAAAGTGAAGTGGCCCTTCACATTCTGTTAAGCACATTCTGCTTGTGTTGAGTATCACATATAGACTACTGTTTGGCACTACACTGCAAATGGCCTATTTATCTTTGATACACCAGTAAGGCTACTAATGAGTTTTTCTTTTTTTTTTTTCTTCTGGAAAAACAATTGCATTCAAAACGTATCAATGCCACAAGATGGCAGTGATGTGTCAATCAATGTTCAAGATGTGTGTGAGAATAAGTTGTAAACATTGCATGCAAGAGTATTAGGTGCAGGGGTGCCATATGGGGGGGGGGGGGGGGGGGGTGGCGGCCTGACAGGGGCCTTACAAAATTAGTAGAACATTAGGTGGTGGGGCCCAATGTGATAACTTTTCATGGGGCCAAAAATCCCTGGCGGTGCCCCTGATTAGGTGTGTATGTGTGTCTGTGTGTGTTGGGGGGATGCAGCTGTATGATTGGTTAATGATGGTTAATGAGTGCATTGGGGGCTGATGGCACACGCTAAAGAGATTATATCAGACTGAGTGTCTAACATTAAACCCCAAAACCCCTGAGACATATGTCTTAGACATGCTAGGACTGACTCACTCAAATGTACCCAATGTTCCCAAACTCTGTCAGCAGCTCTGGCCTCATGTGGAAAATGTCCTGACACAGTGAATGTGAGGATGAGGGGATATAGTCAAGACATTGCCAACCGTCACACTGCATGAAAAGGGGTACTGAGAAAGAATTGTTGATCGCTTAACACAAAAATGAAAGAATATGCACATGTAACCGGTGCGTGGGTTCTCACACACACACTTGTACGATCAATGTCCCTATCACTGATTCCTCTCTGATATGGAGAAGGGCTTAGCTTTCAGCAGTACCACAGGTGTGTGAGTGAGTAAAAGGTGAGTGTGTGTCCGTGTGGATGTGTTTAACTATACTTGTGGGGACCGGAGCTAGGGTTAGTTTTAGGGTTAGGAGCTAGGGTTAGTTTTAGGGTTAAGGTTTTGGGGTTACGGTTTGGGTTAGGTTTAGGGGCTAGGGAAAATAGGATTTTGAATGGGACTGAATTTTGTATCCCCACAAGGTTAGTTATACAAGACTGTGTGTGTGTGTGTGTGTGTGTGTGTGCGTGTGAAAGAGGTACATGTATGTGATGTGTGTGTAGATCTGTCATCCGATTCCTGTTGAATCACTAATGTTTTTCTCCCTCTATGTCCCGCGGCCCTAACTGAGTCTTCATGTCCACACACGTTCCCTCCCTCCCCCCTCTTGCTCCCTCTTTTTCTCTCCTCTCCATCGCTCCTTCTCTCACCAACACTCTACATACTCCACAAACCACACATAAACACACCTCCTGTTTGTATTGAAAAAGGTGGATACCATAGCTCTGTGAAAGTTCTATATAGTGGCGGTTTGTGGCAGGTGAAAACACAGGTGCTGATGGGTGATGGGAAATGGTTTATCAACCAGTAAATAAACACATTCCCCATAATTATGTGTGTAGCATTTATGTGTTAATTGGTACATGTCTTAATGGTTTATGTCTGCCTGCCTGCCTGCCCGTCTGTCTGCCTGTCTGCCTGTCTGTCAGAACCTTTCTCTCGTGTGTCACTCACTGTGTCACGCACTGTGTCACGCACTGTGTGTACATGTGAGTGTAATATATGGATAACATCAGCGGGTTGTTTAGCAGTAACAAAATTGGCAGTAACAAAATCAAAATCACCCTGCTATATCAACAAGGCCATGTTATGGCTTCTTCTGATGTAGGCTACTTTTGGAAATGAAGCGTTCCTGCATGTGTGTGTCAGTGTGTGTGTGTGTGTGTGTGAGTGTGAATGGCTTGATAGATACATAGCACAGAATAGCTGTATTTGTAGGATTGAAAAATGGAGTCTCTAAGTTGATAGTTCCAGTCAGGTTTCCCTTCTTTCCTGTCTCTCTGTCCCCTTATACAACACAGAGGTCTGGGTGGACGTTGGTATGTGACTCCTAGGCCTGTTTTTTGGGTAGGTCTTTCGATGGGTGCTGAAGGGGGGTATTGTGGATCTGAGAGTGTGGAAGGGAGGGAAGGGTATTGTCTCCAAGTATGCAGGATCAGGGATGCTTTGTGAGCCAATAGGAACACAAGAATGCAAACAGGACAAAGGCGTTGCGGGGCATTGTGTCCATACAGACCCACACACACCATACACACACACACACACACATACTCTTAACCTAGCAGTTAAGAGTATTGGGCCTGTAATCGAAAGGTTGCTGGTTCGAATCCCCGAGCTGACTAGGTGGGGAAAAAATCTGTTGATGTGCCCTTGAGCAAGGTACTTAACCCTAATTGTTCAAGGGTCGCTGTCAATAATGGCTGATCCCTGGCCGTGACTCCACTCTCAGGGGAAGTGGGACATGCTAAAAAAACAAATGTCCAATTCACATGCACATGTGTGAAATAGGACAAAAAAGACCAAACACACACACTAGCCAACCTTCCCACAGCATACACCCCTCAGTCCCACCACTAGAGGAGAGAGAGTGAGGTGGAGGGCAGTAGCTAGATATGAAATTACGTGGAAACAACGTTGATTCAACCAGTGTGTGCCCAGTGGCTCACTGTTGTGTCTCTGCTCCAAGGGCAGTTCAGTTCTCATCCTATATCTGCAAACCCCTTTACCCTTCTACACACACACACATGGCCTTGACCCTTGACCCTCACCTCTGCCTCCCACTGCTGTGTGCAGGGTCACCATATGAACTCTGACCTGGCCAGGAGTGGAGCTGGACTACCCATACCTTGACATGTGTGGAATACCTCAGCACCTTCAGCTCATCCACGTCGCTCTGACGAGAACACCAGGAATGGTCCGGAATGCCGCAGCAAACACCCTCTCCCTAAAGCCAAACATTCTGTCTGCTCTCTCATCTCTCTGTTTTGGTCAACATTCCCTGCGTCTGTGTGAATGTGTCAACGTGTGTTTTGGGAGAGGGGGAGTGGTATATTTTCATCCAACTAATCTGAGGTATTCCAAGGCTCCTGATGGACAAATCTAACTATGTTGTTTTAGAGTTTATAAACAGCAGTTGGTGTGTGTGTGTGTGTGTGTGTGTGCTTTTACTTATCGGTCTTGTGTCCTCACTAACCTGGAGGACAGGGTTTGTGTCATGCCTCAAAATGTCATGCCTCAACATTCCTTGGATTTGACCGGAATTACATGATTACATTAACACATCATCAAATAAAGAGACAGGACATCATATTTCTATAGAAATATACAAGTAATTCTGTACAGGAGCAGACATAGGAAGGAATACAGATTAATTCAGGGCTCTGTAGGTCACAGCAATATTACACATTGGGAGGTAATATGTGTATTGTCATATATATATATTCAGTGGTGTATGTTGTTGTGATATGACTGGTTACCAGGAACCCCTCCAAAAGAGATGCTACATCTCTAGCGGTTATCCTACCCAAATCTCAGAGTCAAAAACAGATTAGTTGGACTGAAGCTGGATGGATTTGTGCTTATCAGAAACACAAACACACACACACAACACACACACACACATTTGCAAACACACCTGGACTCAACCACCTGTAGTGGTATGTATGGCTTATTCAACATCATTCTGTGTGCTGTTATACATCTGTATCTGTTACACAGCGTGACAGAAAACGTTTGTTGTAACAGAACACATCGGGGAAAGAGGCACAGGTCACCATCCACCACAAGCTGGGTCCTTCCAACAGGGGTCACAAGGGGTCAAATGTGTAAAGCCACTCCCTCCTGTTGTCCAGTCTTGAAGTCAACATGTCTTGACCCATGATCCCATTGGCCCTTCTGCCCTGGGCTAAAGTGCTACAGTCCCCACCTCCATACGACCACTCTCCAGAGAAGGCAAAAACAAATTCATGGCAGTCTCTTCTTTCTTCTTTTCTCTCTCTCTCTCTCACGCCCCCTCTCATTCTCTCTCTCTCTCTCTCTCTGTCCATCTCCCAGTGTCCTCCAGTCTGTTTACCAGGTGCAGTCTTTCTTCATTAGTGTGAGGACCTTGCGTCCAAGGCTGGCTCTCCAGGGCTTGACGAAGCTCTTCATGTTGACGATAAGACGGTTCTGCTTCCTGTCTGCATGGCCCGCCACCAAGTACTCCCCACCTAAGTAGTCAAAGCATAAACAGAGACATCATTAGCTCAGCAGCCCTGTGTGTGCGTGTGTGTGTGTGTGTGTGTGTGTGTGTGTGCGTGTGTGTGCGTGTGTGTGTGAGACTGGCCTGGGTTGAGGATGGGGCAGGTGCAGCCCCGTGCGGTCCAGGACTCTGGGTAGAGAGTGACTCGTCCTTTCTGGATCTTCACCTTAGTGTTCTGACTCAACACCTTCTGAACCTTCACCTCCAACTCAGCATGGGAGCCCTTATCGTGGGCTGACAGGATCTTAACCTTCAACACTGAGACAGAGGGAGGTGAAGAAGGGGAGATAGAGAGAGAGGGAGGAGAGAGGGATGGAGAGAGAGAGAGAGAGAGAGAGAGAGAATGAGAGGGAGGGAGGGAGGGAAAGTGAGAGAGAGAGAGAACGAGAGAGAGAGAGAGATAATGAGAGAGATAATGAGGCATACAGACAGAGATAAGGGGAGAGAGGAAAATATATATTTAGACTTTTAACAAACCTTTATTGTACAATAAAATACTGTTTACATAGAGTTATGAATAAACAATTATTACCACCATATCTCTCTCTGTTGTTAATATGTGTCTCATTACTCACCATATGCAAACTTCATGGTGCAGAAGAGTTTGCTGTTGGCCAGGACCTGCTCCTTACACTGACATGTCTCTGCAGGGGACACAAACATATTGACATATTACACACCTGAAACGTGACTGATACCTGCTCTGTGTGTGTGTATGTATGTGTGTGGACTTACAGTTGAAGTCGGAAGTTTACATACACTTAGGTTGAAGTCAATGAAACTCATTTTTCAACCACTCCAAAGATTTCATGTTAACAAACTATAGTTTTGACAAGTCGGTTAGGACATCTACTTTGTGCATGACACAAGTAATTCTTCCAACAATTGTTTACAGACAGATTATTTCACTTATAATTCACTATATCACAATTCCAGTGGGTCAGATGTTTACATATGCTAAGTTGACTGTGCCTTTAAACAGCTCGGAAAATTCCAGAAAATTATGTAATGACTTTAGAAGCTTCTGATAGGCTAATTGACATCAATTGAGTCAATTGGAGGTGTACCTGTGGATGTATTTCAAGGCCGACCTTCAAACTCAGTGCCTCTTTGCTCGACATCATGGGAAAATCAAAAGAAATCAGACCTCCGAAAATAAATTGCAGACCTCCACAAGTCTGGTTCATCCTTCCAAATGCCTGAAGGTACCACGTTCATCTGTACAAACAATGGTATGCAAGTATAAACACCATGGGACCACGCAGACCACGCGGCCATCATCTCCTAGAGATGAACGTACTTTGGTGCGAAATCAATCCCAGAACAACAGCAAAGGACCTTGTGAAGATGATGGAGGAAACAGGTACAAAAGTATCTATATCCCCAGTAAAATGAGTCCTATATCGACATAACCTGAAAGGCTGCTCAGCAAGGAAGAAGCCACTGCTCCAAAACCGCCATAAACAAGCCAGACTACGGTTTGCAACTGCACATGGGGACAAAGATCGTACTTTTTGGAGAAATGTCCTCTGGTCTGATGAAACAAAAATAGAACTGTTTGGTCATAATGACCATTGTTATGTTTGGAGGAAAAAGGGGGACGCTTGCAAGCCGAAGAACACCATCCCAACCGTGAAGCACGGGGGTGGCAGCATCATGTGGGGGTGCTTTGCTGCAGGAGGGACTGGTGCACAAAATAGATGGCATCATGAGGAAGGAAAATTATGTGGATATATTGAAGCAACATCTCAAGACATCAGTCAGGAAGTTAAAGCTTGGTCACAAATGGGTCTTCCAAATGGACAATGACCCCAAGCATACTTCCAAAGTTGTGGCAAAATGGCTTAAGGACAACAAAGTCAAGGTATTGGAGTGGCCATCACAAAGCCCTGACTTCATTTGTGGACAGAACGAAAAAGCATGTGCGAGCAAGGAGGCCTACAAACCTGACTCAGTTACACCAGTTCTGTCAGGAGGAATGGGCCAAAATTCACTCAACTTATTGTGGGAAGCTTGTGGAAGGTTAAACAATTAAACAATTGAAAGGAAATGCTACCAAATACTAATTGATTGTATGTAAACTTCTGACCCACTGGGAAGGATTCTCTCTACTATTATTCTGACCTTTCACATTCCTTAAATAAAGTGGTGATCCTAACTGACCTAAGACAGGGATTTTTTACTAGGATTAAATGTCAGGAATTGTGAGTTTAAATGTATTTGGCTAAGGTGTATGTAAACTTCCGACTTCAACTGTAGATAAGCGCTGACTTAGGAATGTGAGTGATCAAGGAGGAATTTGTCTCCCTCAGCTGTAGGCCATGAGAAATTGTCCACAGACTCACAGATCGTTGTTCTCTGCCCTTGTAAGGATGTACTATAACTTTCAATACTTAACCATTATCGCTTGGGCACTGGGCTATGGAGCAGACCGCATACCACACACCACACACACAAACAGTGGTGACCCCATGTCTAACCTGAGTAGTGTAGGGCGGAAAAGAGCTCGTCTGCCCTAAAGATCCTCATCGGCTCACTGGAGTTACCCTCCAGATTATACAGGTCCAGATCTGACCTGCACACATATACACACACATTATAGATTTGCTGTTAATATAATCGTAATATTATATATATCATATCCAACGATGTGTGTGTATGTACAGTGGGGAGAACAAGTATTTGATACACTGCAGACTTTGCAGGTTTTCCTACTTACAAAGCATGTAGAGGTCTGTAATTTCTATCATAGGTACACTTCAACTGTGAGAGACGGAATCTAAAACACAAATCCAGAAAATCACATTGTATGATTTTTAAATAATTAATTTGCATTTTATTGCATGACATAAGTATTTGATCACCTACCAACCAGTAAGAATTCCGGCTCTCACAGACCTGTTAGTTTTTCTTTAAGTAGCCCTCCTGTTCTCCACTCATTACCTGTATTAACTGCACCTGTTTGAACTCGTTACCTGTATAAAAGACACCTGTCCACACACTCAATCAAACAGACTCCAACCTCTCCACAATGGCCAAGACCAGAGAGCTGTGTAAGGACATCAGGGATAAAATTGTAGACCTGCACAAGGCTGGGATGGGCTACAGGACAATAGGCAAGCATCTTGGTGAGAAGGCAACAACTGTTGGCGCAATTATTAGAAAATGGAAGAAGTTCAAGATGACGGTCAATCTCCCTCGGTCTGGGGCACCATGCAAGATCTCACCTCGTGGGGCATCAATGATCATGAGGAAGGTGAGGGATCAGCCCAGAACTACACGGCAGGACCTGGTCAATGACCTGAAGAGAGCTGGGACCACAGTCTCAAAGAAAACCATTAGTAACACACTACGCCGTCATGGATTAAAATCCTGCAGCGCACGCAAGGTCCCCCTGCTCAAGCCAGCGCATGTCCAGGCCCGTCTGAAGTTTGCCAATGACCATCTGGATGATCCAGAGGAGGAATGGGAGAAGGTCATGTGGTCTGATGAGACAAAAATAGAGCTTTTTGGTCTAAACTCCACTCGCCGTGTTTGGAGGAAGAAGAAGGATGAGTACAACCCCAAGAACACCATCCCAACCATGAAGCATGGAGGTGGAAACATCATTCTTTGGGGATACTTTTCTGCAAAGGGGACAGGACGACTGCACCGTATTGAGGGGAGGATGGATGGGGCCATGTATCGCGAGATCTTGGCCAACAACCTCCTTCCCTCAGTAAGAGCATTGAAGATGGGTCATGGCTGGGTCTTCCAGCATGACAACGACCCGAAACACACAGCCAGGGCAGCTAAGGAGTGGCTCCGTAAGAAGCATCTCAAGGTCCTGGAGTGGCCTAGCCAGTCTCCAGACCTGAACCCAATAGAAAATCTTTGGAGGGAGCTGAAAGTCTGTATTGCCCAGCGACAGCCCCGCAATCTGAAGGATCTGGAGAAGGTCTGTATGGAGGAGTGGGCCAAAATCCCTGCTGCAGTGTGTGCAAACCTGGTCAAGAACTACAGGAAACATATGATCTCTGTAATTGCAAACAAAGGTTTCTGTACCAAATATTAAGTTCTGCTTTTCTGATGTATCAAATACTTATGTCATGCAATAAAATGCAAATTAATTACTTAAAAATCATACAATGTGATTTTCTGGATTTTTGTTTTAGATTCCGTCACTCACAGTTGAAGTGTACCTATGATAAAAATTACAGACTTCTACATGCTTTGTAAGTGGGAAAACCTGCAAAATCGGCAGTGTATCAAATACTTGTCCTCCCCACTGTACATACATACATACATACATACATACATACATACATACATACATACATACATACATACATACATACATATAGACTCACCCAGACATGCAGTATCCCGTGAAGGGGTCGCAGTCTCCCGCACAGTCGCATGGACGGCAGCCGTAGTCATGGAAACCCCAGTATCCCACCACGCACCTGTCACAGTGGGAGCCCCCCACACCGGGATGGCAGACACAGTCTCCGTTGGTAGGGTCACAGAGAGACCCCCCGCTCAGGTGGAAGGGTATTGAACCCAGCGGGTGGCAGCCACATGCTGGGGGTAGAGAGGGAGGAGAGAGGGAGGAGAGAGGGAGGAGAGAGGGAGGAGAGACATGGCACATCAGTCACATATACAACAATAACTCCACCACATCTAATCAAATACACCGGCACTCAACCCTGGCCAATGTTATCTACTCACAAATAAACCACAGCCATTCATTTGGATCTATTTGCACCTTACCACAGCGAATCAAATCCACCCACACTCAACTACAGCCAATTAAATCCACCCACACTCAACCACAGCCAATCAAATCCACACACAGTAAACCACTGCACAGATGCATATTGAGAACCCTGTTTTTATACCTATGACTTATTAGTGATGCAGAGTTTCCCTTTGTGTAACTGTCACACAGACAAGCACACTCCACCTCATTGTAGCCAGGCCTTGAGGAGGACGTGATAAGAGTGGGAGAGGGAGACAGACCATGTAGCACAATGGTCTCTCTGTCATCCTCTTATCAGATCGCACTAGAGAGAGACAAGAGGAGGAGGGAGGGAGAGTTGGGAAGGGAAGGAGGAGGGGTCATCTCCCGACAGACAGACAGACAGACAGACAGACAGGGGAGTGGGGGGAGAGACACAGAGGGTCTGGCTCTGGTTAAATAGTAATTTACCCCCGATCCTACCCCACTGGCCGTAAATGACTATTTAACCAGAGCCAGACCCCCTATGTGTCTCCCCCCACTCCCCTGTCTGTCTGTCTGGGTATAGGGCGATGATGTCACAAGGCTCTACTGTCTGAGACCCAGACAAGGCTGTACTTTTATCAGACTTATCGCCGTGGGCAACAAATATAAGATAACATGTATCTATAGTTTCATTCATTCTTCATCTTTCATAATCAACAGACCTTGTAAGGACACACGCAAAACCACGCACACACGCACGAAGGCACGCACACTCACGAAGGGCGCGCACACACTCACTCACGGACACACGCATCCACGCACAGACACACACACACACACAATTTCTCACACACAATAACACACTCATAAAGACAGGGGAATCATTGCACTGACATCTACATCCCCAAGGCATATTTAGGGCATCTAGGAGAGACAGTCTTTCTCTTCAGGGTGAACCACAACAGTTCTCCAGATTTACGATAATAAATTTGAAGGAACAGCAAAGCCATCGGCACACACACACACACACACACTTTCCCTCTCTCTCTCTCTCTCTCTCTCTCTCTCTCTCTCTCGATCTCTCATGTTATATAATAGGGTCATGTTGTATAATAGGACATTGTTAATACAGTAATTGTATAATATTTGTTTAGAGATGAGAATGTGTGGAGGGATGTGTGTGTGTGTGTGTGTGTGTGTGTGTGTGTGTGTGTGTGTGTGTGTGTGTGTGTGTGTTGACGCAGTGAGCTCTAACATTATGGGTCCGTAGTGATATGTGACAGAGGAGCTGCCACTTAGAAAACAAACAAAAATGAATTTCACACACACACACACACACACACACACACACACACACACACACACACACACACACACACACACACACACACACACACACACACACACACACACGCTCATTGTTACTGTGGGTGTGAGCTTGCGGCTTGATTGTGTGTTTGCTTTAAAGGGCTCTGCCATGCCTGGAACGGGAAATACGTTCCTAGAGACGGAGGGAAATTCCTTAGTTTTCAACCTCGCTCTGACACTGGGGTTCCCCTCCTAAACGTGTCCTGTCTACAAACATTCCCCAAATATGTATTCCACTCTCACTTGTTGACAATGTGAAAATACCAACATGCTACAGACTAAACCTACAACACATGCACACAAGCATGCATCGACACACACACACACACACACACACACACACACACCAGCCAGCCAGCCAGCACCCCCCCAGCCTTCTGCATAACCGTGGGGCTGAGGTCACTGGGTCAAATCAGACAGATAATCTGAGAATGTAACCACTGTCATGTGTTTATGGATATGTATCTAGTGTTTACTTAAGTCTCATCACAGAGCACAAACAACAGCACACACACACACATACACGCACGCACGCACACAAACACACACACAAGGGTCTTACATGAGCGACCACTGTGTCGATTAGTCATGACAAGCCACTCCAGTGACTCACAGGAGAATGCAAACAGCCATAACAACAGGGACAGGGGCCGGGTAGGCAGTGTGTGTGTATGTGTGACACTCAGGTCCCAGGTATGCCCCAGTCTTATGATGAATCTATGTGTAACCATCAGACACACACACACACACACACACTCACACAAAGAGCCAGGTGCCCATCAGGAGTGGCGTTATCCAGCACGTCCCAGCTTGCGATCTCAGCCATCAGCATTCCGGGCAGGAATGAGTCGGCTCTGCCAGTAAGGTTGTGTGTATACAGTGTGTGTACATAGTCTGTAGCATGTTTTCTGGATTCCTACGGTGTGTGTTTATGTGTGTGAGTGTTTGTGTGATTGAGTCAGTGAGCCAGTATGTGTCAGACATTGGTTCAAATACTACTTGAAATCTTTTAAGTACTTTCATCTTTTGCTTTATCTGGAGTGTGTGTGTGTGTGTGTGTGTGTCTTACATTTACAGGAGTCCTGGGCCGTGTGTGGCCTCTGGGGGTCTCTGTAGAAGCCAGTCTTACAGCTCTGACAGTTGTGTCCCTCTGTGTTGTGTAGGCACTCACACAAACCTCCGCTGCGTTGGCCCGACTCCCGCCATACCGACCAATCAAAACTGCAGCTCTGGGCATGCCCGTTACACTTACACTCTATAGGGAGACAGGGCGGGACATCAGAATCACAGATTTCTGTAAATTATCTCTAAACAGGCACTGATTGGTCATCATGATCAATGGAAATGACATTGGCTGTAAGTGGGGGCGTGAGTTTTTCCTGTTCCTATCCTCAGATAAAACTCCTGGCCCTAGTGTATAGTGAATAGTAGCAGTGTCACTCACTCCTGCACTCGTGTGGAGCCCCTGTGAGTCCGTCCGCAGGTTGCCAGGGTCGGTCGTTGTAGAGCGCAGCGCAACGCTCACAGTGAACACCTGCAGTGTTGTGTCTACACACACACTTCCCATAAACCTGAGATAGAGGAAGAGAGGCGAGAGGGAGAGAAGGAGAGGGAGAGAAGGAGAGAGGAAGAGAGGCGAGAGGGAGAGAAGGAGAGGGAGAGAAGGAGAGAGGGAGAGAAGGAGAGAGAGAGAAGGAGAGAGAGAGAAGGAGAGAGGGAGAGGGAGAGAAGAGAGGGAGCGAAGGAGAGGGAGCGAAGGAGAGAGGGAGTGAAGGAGAGAGGGAGTGAAGGAGAGAGGGAGAGAAGGAGAGGGAGAGAAGGAGACAGGGAGTGGAGAGAGGGAGAGAGGAGAGAGGGAGAGAAGGAGACAGGGAGAGGAGAGAGGAGAGAGGAGAGAGGGAGAGAAGGAGACAGGGAGAAGGAGAGAGGGAGAGAAGGAGAGGGAGCAGAAGGGGGGGAACAAAGAGGTCAGTGTAAGGGAGAGCAGCAGCACCCCAGTCTAACCCCTGGGGGTCGGGGGCTCCCCTGCCTGTTTTCTTTCAGGTCCTGTCCTGTAATTGCTGAATGGAGATTGATTGTTTGGCTTCATCGCTGGAAATGAGCACTGGCCTCGTGACGAAAGGGGCCTGAAAAGGACACAGAGTGTGAGTCTGTGTGTGTGCGTGCGTGTGTGTGTGTGAGCGAACATGTGTGGGTGTGCGCGTGTGTGAGTATGAGCGTGTATGTGGGGAAATATGCAGCGCTGAGAGCACAATAACAGTCTCCTTGTCATTCCTGTGAGTTGGAATGTCATGCACGCGGGTTAATGATGTGCTCTATGTGGGAGGTTGACAAGGCATCTGAGGTAGCTATTTATCTGTTTGGGTTACAGTGCCTCAGCGTGGGGCACACACACACTCCAACCCCTGCGGTAGTTTCAGTTTCCCACGGTGTATGGCGATAGGGGCTGCTCCCTCTACCTCTAAATGCCCTCTCCCTATACGCCTGTGCTGCACAGACAGAGGGTTAAACACAGGCACGGGAGAGACCTGTAGCTACCGGAACTGGGACATATCCCAGGCCCTTGCACTAACCCCAGATCTAACCCTACCCCTACCACAGCCACTGTGCCAGCCCAAGACATAACCCCAAACATATTCCATCAACCAGGAGAATGGAGGACGATAAGGACAGACAGGTAAGACTGTGTGAGAAACGGAGAGGTGGTAGGTCTGGACTGAGTAGGTCTGGACTGAGTAGGTCTGGACTGAGTAGGTCTGGACTGGGTAGGTCTGGACTGAGTAAGTCTGGACTGAGTAGGTCTGGACTGGGTAGGTCTGGACTGAGTAGGTCTGGACTGGGCAAAGAAAGAGAAAATGAGTGAAGGAACCCCCCAAAAAGCTGAGTGCATCACTACAGCAATGAGAATTAAATCATCTGTAACCAGGATTGATTGTGGAACAGAGGGAAGGAGACAAGTAGAGAGGAGGAGAGGAGAGGAGAGGAGAGGAGAGGAGAGGAGAGGAGAGGAGAGGAGAGGAGAGGAGAGGAGAGGAGAGGAGAGGAGAGGAGAGGAGAGGAGAGGTTGGCCAAGTTCCAGACAGCTGGTATTCCAAATAATTTCACATAGAAAACCAATACACACACACACACACAAATACAAACCCAGGCAGCCAGGCTCCCAGGCACGCGCATATGCAAATGCACGCCTTCCTGCCCCCCCTCCCCCTGTGAATCTGTCATCTCCAAGAGTTTGTGTTTATGTGTTCTGTTTTGACAGGCCTATAGATCAAACACTCTGACCCTGTTGGACATGGACAGGGAGGGGTGGCAGAGGGGTGCTCAGGAAGACCCTATTTGGCTAAGACACCTTAGCCAAATAGGATGGGCGTCACTCTCGCCTGTTTCCCTCACACAACAAAAGCTTTATGGGCCAACGTGAAATTAAGTCATTCATCAGCAGTGTGTGTGTGTGTGTGTGTGTGTGTGTGTGTGTGTGTGTGTGTGTGTGTGTGCGTGTGTTCATCCAAACAACATGATAAGTGTGTGTTAATCCAATCAACAGTGTGTGTGTGTATTCATGCAAACACCTGTTTAGCACAATACTCTCCATGAGGTGCAGTCTTTAAATTCCAACACCTCTCATTGTCAGACTACAGTTACTGTACAGGTCTCTAGAGAGCCCTTAGAGCCACTTACTGCCTCTCCACTTGCTATGCTAATTGCTGCTAACTCTCAAGTAGCTGAGCATGGGCCTGGAGGGTTGGATGTGGGTCAGAAAATGGCTCTGTGGTCGACTCTGTGGGGCTCACACAGACCATTATCACCGTCCCATGTGGTCTGGACCTGTGAGCCCTGCAACACCACAACAACAAAAACACTGTTTCTCCCAAGAAACACTTTGGACTTCACTACACACTGTCTTGGCACTAGTAATAGCCCACTGATTACTGGGTTTACTTACACACACACACACACACACCTGAGGCAGTCAGTGACGTTTAAGATGCGGTAGGACACTTTTCTTTTTCATGAGCATGGCATTATTTTCAATTACAGCATATTGGATGACTGTCAATCATATTCCATTCACCCAGTTCAATGTAACAGCGATAGTTTTTAGGCTACTACATGATACTCAAATTTTCCCTAACCCATCATGAGGTTGCTACAACCTAGCCTATGAATAAAAGTTTACAACGTGGGTGCACACAGGTCGAGAGACAAATTTGAGGTGACAGTGACACATGGACAGACAGTGACATTCAATACCGCCTTGCAGAGTCTTGCATACATCTATCTGATCTAGGGTGTAATCATTAGTCCAACAGTTGCAAACAAGAGTTTTTATTGGACAAATTCAGGTATGTTTATCCCCGTTTTGTTCCGTTTAAGAAACTTTTTCAACAGAATCGGTGGAAAGAATACACCCCTGATCACGCGTAAACACAGTTCATTTTCATAGCAGCCACGTTGTACTCCTTCTTGCATTCATGCACTCTCCTCCTCTAACTTCTTCCCTTTGCTTGTGGACTTCAATGCACAACACATCAGCTGTATGTGACCAGGTGAAAAAACCTTTCCAAACCAAACCGCTACATCGTTGTCACCATATTAGCTAAAAGTAACGTTATAGTCAGCATAGCTAATAAAACTAATGCGGGTCCACCGCGCCCACCACACGGTTTCATTTGCTGAGGCTTTACAGACAGACTTGCAATGACCAGAGCTGGGGACTTATCGCTCAATGGGTTCGCCTGGGCATGTTCAGTAAAAAGCGTTTTGGAACGTTGCAAACTCATGTTCCATGAATAGAACTGACATGATTCCTTAATCAGAAAGGCATGTTTGTTCTACATAATACATTTATATCTAAATGTTGGCCAACGTTGTGTCTGTCCTCCTGCTGAATGTGGCACTGGTACCTGCTTATCCCTACCTATGTGAAGCTAGCCACATTAACGATTAGCCACAAAAGTGACGTTTGTGGTTGGCCTTCAAAATAATAGTCCCCAATCGAAAGCGATGCAAACATACAAATAGTGGATCGAATCATGACATATTTGGACTAGATAATGCTAAACAAGGTTGGAACCTTGTTACATAATTTAAGATTAAATACAATAATGAATTAGTTTGACAATAAACTGAAAAAACTGCTGAAATCATGGGTTTACAAAATCCGGTATCCTGACCTGCTATTTTGTGGGGGGTTTTACGCTGATCGTAAATTTTTTTGTACATAATGTTTTCGCCATCGGTTCCTATGACCGAAAAGAGTGTCTGGACATCAGATTTGCGCAGCCATCTAAGGCACTGCATCTCAGTGCTAGAGGCGTCACTACAGACCCTGGTTCGATCCCGGTCTGTATCACAACTGGCCGTAATCGGGAGTCCCATAGGGCGGCGCACAATTGGCCCAGTGTCGTCTGGGTTAGGGGAGACCGGGGTAGGCCGTCATTGTAAATAAGAATTTGTTCTTAACTGACTTGACTAGTTGTTTAAAAAATATTGTTCACACCGGACCAGATCCTAAATCACCTACACTTAGAAGAGAAAGAGACAGCAATATAGAGGCCGACGTGCGGGCACCCTGATGAAACTACGGCAGCGATTAAATAAACCGCCTCTACCTTCTGTTCTATTGGCGAATGAACAATCACTGCAGACCAAACTGAACAAGCTCCGTTTGAGACTCAGTTTCTCGGAAACTTGGCCATACAAGGCCATGGATAATATACCGTTTGTTTTTTTTCACCTTTATTTAACCAGGTAGGTCAGTTGAGAACAAGTTCTCATTTGCAACTGCGACCTGGTCAAGACAAAGCAAAGCGACAAAAACAACAACACAGAGTTACACAGTAAACAAACATAGTCAAAAACACAATAGAAAATCTATATACAGAGTGCAAAATGTAGTGCAAAATGCAATAAGGTTAGGAGGTAGGACATTAAATAGGCCATAGTGGTGATATAAATTACTGATTAGCATTAACACAGGAATGAAGGATGTGCAAATGATGATGTGCAAATAGAGATACTGGAGTGCAAGATGAGCGAAAAATAATACAAATAAATATGGGGATGAGGTAGTAGTGTGGGCTATTTACAGAAGGGCTATGTACAGGTGCAGTGATCGATAAGCAGCTTTGACAGCTGATGCTTAAAGTTAGTGAGGGAGATAGGAACCTCCAGCTTCAATGATTTTTGCAATTCGTTCCAGTCATTGGCAGCAGAGAACTGGAAGGAATGGCGGCCAAAGGAGGTGTTGGCTTTGGGGGTGACCAGTGAGATATACCTGCTGGAGCGCATGCTACGGGTGGGTGTTGCTATGGTGACCAGTGAGCTGAGATAGGGCAGGGATTTACCTAATAAAGACATAGATGACCTGGAGCCAGGGGATTTGGCGACGAATATATAATGAAGGCCAGCCAACGAGAGCATACAGGTCGCAGTGGTGGGTAGTATATGGGGCTTTGGTAACAAAGTTGAAGTTGGAAGTTAACATACACCTTAGCCAAATACAGTTAAACTCAGTTTTTCACAATTCTTGACATTTAATCCTAGTAAAAATTCCCTGTCTTAGGTCAGTTAGGATCACCACTTTATTTGAAGAATGTGAAATGTCAGAATAATAGTAGAGAGAATGATTTATTTCAGCTTCTATTTCTTTCATCACATTCCCAATGGGTCAAACGTTTACATACACTCAATTAGTATTTGGTAGCATTGCCTTTAAATTGTTTAACTTGGGTCAAACAAGCTTCCCACAATAAGTTGGGTGAATTCTGTCCCATTCCTTCTGACAGAACTGGTGTAACTGAGTCAGGTTTGTAGGCCTCCTTGCTCGCACACACTTTTTCAGTTCTGCCCACACATTTTCTATAGGATTGATGGCTTTGTGATGGCCACTCCAATACCTTGACTGTGTTGTCCTTAAGCCATTTTGCCACAACTTTGGAAGTTTTCTTGGGGTCATTGTCCATTTGGAAGACCCATTTGCGACCAAGCTTTAGCTTCCTGACTGATGTCTTGTTGTTCTGGGATTGATTTGCACTTTTCGCACCAAAGTACGTTCATCTCTAGGAGACCGAACACCGTCTCCTTCCTGAGCGGTATGACGGCTGTGTGGTCCCATGGTGTTTATACTTGCATTCTATTGTTTGTACAGATGAACGTGGTACCTTCAGGCGTTCGGAAATTGCTCCCAAGGATGAACCAGACTTGTGGAGGTCTACAATTTATTTTCTGAGGTCTTGGCTGATTTCTTTTGATTTTCCCATGATGTCGAGCAAAGAGGCACTGAGTTTGAAGGTAGGCCTTGAAATACATCCACATGTACACCTCCAATTGACTCAAATGATGTCAATTAGCCTATCAAGCTGTTTAAAGGCACACCTTCTGACCCACTGGAATTGTGATATAGTGAATTATAAGTGAAATAATCTGTCTGTAAACAATTGTTGGAAGAATGACTTGTGTCATGCACAAAGTAGATGTCCTAACCGACTTGCCAAAACTATAGTTTGTTAACATGAAATCTGTGGAGTGATTGAAAAATGAGTTTTAATGACTTCAACCTAAGTGTATGTAACCTTCCGACTTCAACTGTACATCTAGCTGGTTTTTCTATGCATCAGCAGGACAGAATGGCACCGTTGGGTAAGCTCAAGGGTGGTGGTGTGTGTCTCTTTGTTAACTATATTAAGGTATAATATTCATGTAATCTCTAATATTAAGTCTCAAGGTTATGCTTGCGTGAGTTAGAATACCTCTTGATAAGCTGTAGACCATACTATTTACCAAGAGTTTTCATCTATATTTTTCATAGCTGTCTATTTACCACCACAAACCGATGCTGGCACTAAGACCGCACTCAACAAGATGTATATGGCCATAACCAAACAAGAAAACGCTCATCCAGAGTTGCTCCTAGTTGACGGTGATTTTAATGTAGGAAAACTGAAATCCGTTTTACCTCATTTCTACCAGCATGTCACCTGTGCAACTAGAGGTGAAAGAACTAGATCACTAAAAATAAAATAAAAACTTCAAATAGATCACCTTTACTACACAGAGACGCAGCGGTGGCTTTAATTAATACTTTAATTGTATCTAAATGTGTTTTAAATGCTCATAAAAGTATATTAAATCTGTACATTTTCCTGTTTAAAAAATATATTGTTCAAAACAAGCTTTTCAGTTACTTACTACACTGCCCCTCATTGACTGCCAGCTCCGCCTCCGTGGGCGCATAAGTCATGCAAACATTGCTTCATTTGTTTTGCCAGATATTTGAAATCGCAGGATTTCATAGCATAAATGATAACAGCACAAAGTAAATGGACCGTCCTGGGGCAATCAAATGTGCGTCCGTTCGTTCAGAACTTTTGGATCTGCTCTAGTCGCCATGCAGGACCTCGATACCAGGCGGTGTCAGAGGAAGGCCCTAAAAACTGTCAAAGACTCCAGACACCCAAGTCATAGACTGTTCTCTCTCGGCAAACGGTACCAATGCAACAAGTCTGGAACCAACAGGACCCTGAACAGCTTCTACCTCCAAGCCATAAGCATGCTAAATAGTTTGTTACATAGTTTACCAAATAGCTACCCGGACTATCTGCATTGACCCTTTTTCCACTCACTTTTTTGACTTCATCACATACGCTGTTGCTACTGTTTACTATCTGTCTCTTTATTCCTAGTTATATGTACACATCTACCTCAATTACCTCGTACCCCTGCACATAGACTCGGTACTGCTAACCCTTGTATGTAGACAAGTTATCGTTACTCATTGTATATCTATTATTACTTATATTATTACGTGTTTTCCTTTTCTATTATTTATCTATTTTCTTTCTCTCTGCGTTGTTGGGAACGGCCAGTAAGTAAGCATTTCACTGTTAGTCCACACCTGTTGTTTACAAAAAAAAACATGTTTTAAATCCCACTGTGGATGTATTAGACTGTATAATTGCTTTGGGGTCATACTTATATGCACTGTACAGCGTTACCCATGGATTGTGAACCCATGAAACAGGTTATCAGCATACTTAGTGACACCCACAGAAAACAATTCTCAAGGGTTTACACAAATATTAGCGTCTTAGTTCTTATTGCAGGACTTTGATTGTGGGAAATCATTTTCACAGTCAGTCTATTCTGCTTAGTGAACATTAAAATTTCACTGAACAGCCCAACCTATGGACTGTGCACCCATGAAATTATGCAGTCTAATACATTCACAGTGGGATTTCAACCATTTTTTATGTTTATTATCAAACAAAATATTGATTGTATTTCATATAAAATTATGTAACAACATTCCAACCTTGTTTAGCATTATCTAGTTCAAATATAGCATGATTCCACAATTTGTATTAGTTTGCATCACTTTCTAATGGGGACTTTTATTTTGAAGGCAAACCACAAATTCCACTACTCCACACACAGAGGACAGGCACCGGTGACCATAGCAACGGAGTAAACTAACATTTTCGATGTGTGAATAAGTGAATTGCTTTAACAGCATACGCATGCATAAAAGTATTTACAGGCAACAGAAATTATTAACCTAAAAGTTGATTAGAAATTAATTATTTTTAATGTTAGACGTGACTCTGTAAACCTATAATGTTAGCCATCTAACTAGCTAGCTGCTCTGTTACATGTCTGTGCTGACATATCACCATGCAGAGCTAGGTGGAATGCGAATGGGCCTCAACCAATGAAAATGTGTGATGGGCGGGGCCGGTACAGGCCCGACCCCACCCACAACCGTGCTATGGCGAGGGGTACTCAGTATTTTTTGGGGGAGTAAAAATATATTCCATTCAAAATCCTATTTTCCCTAACCCTTAACCTAACTCTAACCTAAACATAAACGGCAAACCCCTAACCTTAAACCTAACCATAACCTTAACCCCTAACCCTAACATTAACCCCTAACCCTAACCTTAACCCCTAACCCTAACCTTAACCCCAAAACTTAACCCTTAAGCCTAAAATAGCATTTTAACAAATTCAGGACGTGAAATAATTCCTGACTTTTCAAAAACGTTCTTGTTTTCTTACCTTGTCAGGACATTCTGGCCCTGATTAGTGAGTTAGAATACCCCCCCACCCCCCCCTGTCTTGTCTGAGTGTGTTGACAGGCTTGTAATCTCTCCTCACTGTCTTGTCGTGCTCTGGTTGTTTGGGTTTGATAGAGACGACCATCCTGGGTCGAAACAGAGACAGAAAACAAACTGCTGAGAGCGAAAGAGAGAGAGAGAGAGAGAGAGAGAGAGTACTTATATAACCTCATACCGTCTCAACGATTGTTTACCCAACTCTCCCGCATATCACACGTCACACCGACGTTCCTACAACATTAGGTCATGTTGTGTTGTGATATAATACTAATGTTTAGAATATCAACATTAAAAAGCTTAAAACACATTCTGAGGATACTTTTGTAGCCTAGATGGAGTCAAGTCCAAACTAGGTTAACTAGGTGTAGCCCACTGGGTTACTAGATAAGCCAGTGATATTATGGGGGAGGATGACAGACAGACACCTCTGATTACAGTGGGCTCACACAGATGAGACAGAATGACCGGCTGCAACCATACAAGCTCCTAGATACTGTAATACTGCCACAGACACTGCTATTGTGGGCTTAACAAGTTATAGTTACCCACAGTCAGACAGTCTCTGTGTGTCTCTATGTCTGCAGTTAAAAGGTTCTGTTATCACACTCATCACACTCACTTTCCCTGCTCTCTGGGCCTGCTGATTGCAATAGAATAGGCACTCTGCTTCAAAAGGCGTCAGGTGGAACTGCTTGTGGAAATGGCAGAGATAGGCGTTCCACTGGCAGTCTGAAACGCTCACTGCATCTCTAATGTCCATCTACACACTGTGAATCAGCCATGTCCATTCACACCCGCCCGCACGCACGCACACGTACACACACGTACACACACGTACACACACACGCACACACACGTACACACACGTACACAAGCACACACACACACGGTTCTTTAGACTTCAACACCATCATTAGCCCAGTGCTGAATCAATATCAACATCTCCTTTGTAATCTAGATCACAGGAAAGGCAGCTCTTTATCTACCAAGACAGAGCAAGCCCAGCACAGGAAGTGGGACGGAGAAAGGTGATAGCCCTCATTACTATGACAATGACTGATACACACGACGCATGCATGCACATGGGTATGCGCGCACTTACACACACAGACAGTCAGATACGCAGACACAGACACAGACACACCCTCACACACACACACTCACCACATGGTTGGTTCTGTCCCTGACCGGGCGGTAGCCGGGCGCAGGGACACACTGCTCGGCGTGCCCGTTGCAGAAGCAGCTGCCCTTCACGATGAGGTCATAGATGGCGAAGTGCTGGGTGGGCGGGGCTCCAGCGGTGGGATCTTTGGCTTGGCAGGGACAGGACTGGCGCTCCAGCAGACGTATGCGCACGTTGGTCACCCTCAGTTGCCCCTGGCCCGCTGCCCCATACGGGTCAAGAGATTCCCATTGGGGGAGGGCACGGTAGATCACCTGTCAATCAACCAATCCAACAGTCAGTCAGTAACGCTTGAAAATTATACAAGTTAGTGGCACTATTTTATTATGCAAGACTTGTTGACAACACATGTTATTTTCTGCACCTCTCTCTCTGTCTCTCTTTCTTTCTCTCTCTCTCTGAGTCTTGCATCCCTAAATTGATGATCCTTCCATATTAACCCCCCAGCCCAAGCACAACTGCCATCACCCCTGTGGCTATTCCTATGGTAACCTGCTTACACTGCTGCCGTTGTTGAGGGTAAAGTGTGTTCCTGAGAGGGCTGTGTGTTTCTGCCACAGATATCACTGGGGCAGAAGTATGTGTGTGTGTGTGTGTGTGTGTGTGTGTGTGTGTGTGTGTGTGTGTGTGTGTGTGTGTGTGTGTGTGTGTGTGTGTGTGTGTGTGTGTGTGTTTAAGGAGAGTTAGTTGTCATTGAGGGACGTGTGTGATCATGGGAGGGAGTGTTATTGGAGGAGAGTATGTATCCCTGACATAGATATCATTGGGTTGTGTGTGTGTGTGTGTGTTTTGGGGGTTGACTGTGTGAGTCGAGCCCATGCCGTGTCCCCATTGGCTGTATGGCTGGCCTGGGGTGTGATGGGAGGAGCACCATTAAGTCCCCTGTTGTTGGAATAGGTCATAGAGTCACGTTGTTGTGTTCTGCAATTAAGGGAAGACAACAAACAGAGCGAGGGGGCGCCAGTCCGCGGGAGAGGAGGACGAGACAAAGAGCGGGCGAGAGACGCAGCCCCACATAACTCCGCCCTGGACAAAGGCTCTGCGACAGCCCGGTGACACCGCAGCAAGACTGTCACACACACACACACACACACAAACACATCCCCAATGTACAATCACAATCTCCACACACAACATCCAGTGAACATTCCCAACTACACACACACACACACATACCCAATCAAAATGGCCAAACCCCGGATGCTCCCGCTGCAGGAAAAGGGCCCAGACTTCATGAAAACCACACAACGAATGCAAACTCTAACACACACATATAAACAAACAAATCAAGACTCTCATTAAAGTTTTTTGTGCATATGAAATGTCAAGTCGTTGTCTGGGTTTGGTCTCTCTGCCAACAGAAACCTTAGTCAGTGGAGCATGTGGCATTTCTACACTCAATCTCTTCTTCCTGTTACAGTCTGAAAAACAGTGTAAATCTGGCTTTAACAGACCTAATTCCGTCAAAGCACTGTGGACTGTAATCTGGTTAACAGGAACAATGGGCATTGATTGATTGATGGATGGATGGATGGATGGATGGATGGATGGATGGATGGATGGATGGATGGATGGATGGATGGATGGATGGATGGATGGATGGATGGATGGATGGATGGATGGATAGATGGATAGAGAGAGAGAGAGAGAGAGAGAGAGAGGGAGGGGACTCACCTCATAAATAAGACAAGGAGCCCTGAGCTCTCCAACAGAGAGAGTAACTAGACCTCTTCAGTTAGTACCTGAACTCACAAGCCTCTCAGGTTTTCCCCCATTCAGACAAACATGTTCAGCTCTCAGCACAAGAGATGACATGCTTTTTAATGTTCATCAGATAAGGGGGGGGGGGGGGGAGCTGAGAATACCTGCTCCCTCACTGTATCGCTCCAAGCTAAGACACTCCTCCTCCTCCTCCTCCCTTCTTGTTTCTATCCATCACAGGTAAACACTTAACACTGACTAAACACACACACGCGTGCAAAGAACATACACACACACACACACACACACAGTCACCTATTCGACACATAACTGTTACACCAGTTAAGCTCAAACACTCAATACGTGTCACAAACACACAGTCACACAGACATGCACTTGACACATTGAGCTAGTAGGTGAAAGCCTGACAGGGTAGGCATATTTGCGTGTGCACCTTGCCCTCTGTAGGTTAGAGGGTAAAGGTCATGCTACTATGACAGTGTCTCGCTGCTTCCCTCACACACACATAAACACACATGCATTCACACACACAACATGACACTAGTATCTTATAGTAGCTGGCTCCCTCAAACACACACACTTTCACTTGCTCACACTTGCATGGACACACACACACACGCACACACATACACCACTCAGACTGCTTTTGGATGTTACGATACAGCGGGTCATAAAAGATGACAGGATTACATGTAGGGAATCCTACCGGGGGAAAGCCTGTAGAGCAGTGCTGTTACAGAGTCAACATGCACTGCATCAGGGATCATCAACTAGATTCAGCCGCGGGCCTGGAACAGATGGTCGGGGGGCTGGAACATAATTGGAAAAAATGTATAGACTTCAAATTGACCACAAGAAGCCCAAACAGATAATATTTGACCAAAATGCCATTTAAAACCTTTCTTACATGTCTCTCTATTATGCATAGGAATACTTAAGAATAGATTTCCTAATTAAATAAATAAATATATATATTATTATTATTAATTGTTATTACTTAATAATGTATTTATTTGATTAATTAATAAACTTTTAACTTTTAAATAAAACCACCAGCTGGGGAACCCTGCACTACCTTGGTAGGAGCTTAAACCCCTCACACACTGTTTCAGTTAAACAGCTGCCAGGAACAAGTAATAACAGTATCCTCTGCTATTGGCGTGGGTACTATGGACTACCCTGGCTGTAGAGAGCTGTAGAGAGGTACAGGGTGTGCAGAATGGAGTTCTAGCCCAGCACTAACACACCTGACTCAACTCATCCCGGTTTTGATTAGTACCTGTACTTAGATTAGAGATCCATGCTTTAGACACACAGGGGAATATGCAGGTTAGCTTGAGGAACGGGGGGAAGTGGAGTGGACACTCCTGTGTGCAGTACAGTAGCCAACATCTATCATCCCTCCTTCCTTCCAGCTGTTCATCCGTCCATAAGTAAGATGCCATGACAGGACACATCCTGGACGGCTAGAGGTGTGAATCTGAGCTGCTGTCTGCACTAACACCTGGTTCTGCCGCAGACTGTCTGTCTGTCTGTCTGTCTGTCTGTCTGTCTGTCTGTCTGTCTGTCTGTCTGTCTGTCTGTCTGTCTGTCTGTCTGTCTGTCTGTCTGCCTGTCTGCCTGTCTGCCTGTCTGCCTCTGTACAAAAACGCACACAAGCCCTCCTCACCTCTCCCCTGGTACAGGGGTAAACTCCAGAGTATTTGGAGGTGCAGGGGGCCCCGTCCAGCACGGCCTCTCCCTCCTTCTGTCCAAAGGTGGCGCTACAGTTCCTGGCGTAGTACTGCAATGTCTTCCAGGTCTGCCCGAAGTCCTGCGAGCGCTCCAGTGTCATGGCGCTGGGACGGGGCGAGCGGAACACCATGATCAGGTGGGTGAAGATAAACTCTGCCTCAAGATCCAGTTGCAGAGTCTCAGACTCCGCTTCCCCGGCCGACTGCCACCAGGTGTTTGGGTGGCGGAAGGAGGAGTCGGCCATGGCTGCAGCCAGGTGGGCCTGCAGGGGGAGGGCCGCATTGCACTCCCCACACCTGGCCGGGGGGCAGGGCTCTGTGGAGGAGGAGGAGTCCGAGTAGGAGCAGTAGGGCTCGGTGCCCTTGTAGCCACACACGGTCTGGGTCAGGACCCTGCGGCCTAGCGCCAGATTTCCCATTCGGGGGTTACACGCCTGGCTCTCACAGCGAGGGGCTACCCACCCTACACGACCCCCATCTAAAGGAAGAGAGAGAGGTCAGGTTATAGGAGGAGGAAGAGGGTGTGTGTGTGTGCCGGTGTGTGTGTGCGTCTGTGTGTATGTAACCTAAACTTACATCTAAAATCTTACAAGAGAGTTAGACAGAACCGGGGTGGCATTGTGCACCTACTGTTGACTTGAATGCTTCAATGTGGACTTTGACACAGTTAAAGTTTTGGGCCGATATGGGAGACGATGTGTACTCCAGACGCGTTCCAGACGCATTGCGCGTGGGATTGAAGAACACCCACTGGGCAACACTGCCATCTTTAAGAGCCCTCTCTGCTGCCAACATGCTAACAGGGTCTGTTTTGTTCACAACGGGGATTTCATGTTTTTATGTAAGACAACAATTCTGTTTATAATGTGGGCAGGTATTCAAAATCCATTTTTGGCAGTCAACAATGGATGGTAGCTCACTGTAGCCTTCATTGTTATGGGTCTTTTTAGGTTATTACATAGTTATAAAAACATATCGGTATCTTTGTGTTTCTTTTGAAAACATTCTGCATGATAGAGACAATTTCAATGATATCATGAGACACTGGTTTCACTTCCACACAAATCGAATGTTGACCCGAGTTGTCCAACAGAGCGAAGCGTGAGGAAATACCTTTGTTACCGTTGCTGCACTTGTCACGCGTATTGTTCCGAGACAGCGGGAACGCTACATTGGTGCATACAATGAATACACTGCATTTGAATCAAATTCGACTAGGAGATGTTTTTTTTTTATTTTATATAAAAAGTACAAACCTGCAAGAATACCAGATAGTCCAGTGCAGGTAAAAACAGCAAACAAAGTCCACATCATAGTTCCGACCCAAGAGCAAGTGTTCCCAAGAAGAGGTTAGCCTATGAGAGAACTCGAGAGCAGCCCTGCGGATAGGCAACGCGACACCTCGTTGGAGTTATTCAAGTGGCAAATAAATGCAAGATTTCTACGCGAATGTAAAGCCAAGGTTCAAAGCCAATGAAGGCTATACTTTCCCTTTCAATAACAATCAGATATGATTAAAGAAGTACAAAGACCCCAGTTTGTCAACACAGCCGGTTCAGACACCCAGAGAAAAGTATTCCATTATGCCGCATTTACTTGAGCAAAAGCCGAGGACTGATTTGCGTTCTCTCGTATTCGTCGGAACCATCTATCTTACAGTTGATTTGCTTGCTTATAGCCTGAATATATACTGTGAATCTACTATGGAATACTGAGAGAGTGACAGCGGGCTTGCGGCTCCGCCCAGTCTCTTCGCATTTTTCTCTTTAAAGGAACATTCCTGCTAGTCAGGAGCCAGTTAGTGTCAGGTCAGGGCTGGCACGCTACGGTCATCCAAAACTCTCCAATCCGCAGACACTCATCCCGATTAAAAATTGAGTGCGGTAAAGTGTTTTGACACTTCACGTAAACCAAACCGAAGGAACGCAGAATAAGGCTCGTGAGCTGAACAGGATTCACATTGTGGGAAATCATTTCCCCCTTTTAGAAAGGAGTCTCTAACCACGTTTCCATCCAACCTTTTTATGCGAGTAAAGTAGGCCTACGGGCCTGATGGAAACAGCACATTTTTGTCGGTAAATTTTCCAAATGTCGACAAAACAAAATATGCTTGACAGGGTTGGATATTTTTGTGTAAGTAAAAAAAATGTAATATGCGATAAATTGAGATGGAAACGCTTTTATGCGCAAATGTTGATATAACCATCATATCGAAGTAAACTTGGAGTCACAGGATGATATGTTGTGTGGTATTCCTTCTACGACTCGGGAAAGCATGCAGTTTATTAGGCTACAGATGAAATCAATGATGATGAACTTCACAGGGTGGTGTTAATCAATAAAGTACCTATCTATCTATCTATCTATCTATCTATCTATCTATCTATCTATCTATCTATCTATCTATCTATCTATCTATCTATCTATCTAGTACAAGGTGATTGATGCTAGTTATCAATAAATATCGAGGATCTTATTCTGGTGACTTGATGAATCCATGCTTGGCTGCCGTTTGACAAATTAAAATAATCTCCCTCTTTTGGCCATTATATTCTTATCGTGTAGACTATACCCACAACTGTATCTGTGAACTGTTGGCTAGAGTACACATGCCAAAACCAGAGTGGGCAAAAATCGCTTTATAACACTATAAATGTTTTGTAGCGTTGAAAATACAATGGAAACCCATTTAACTTGTATTTTTTATTCTTTCCATGGGAATTTAACCGCAACAGTTATTTGTATGTGCACACACATCACACACACATACCTTTATCACAAGTCAATTTGATGAAAACACATCAAAAACGCATATTTTATTTATGCAGGTTATATAATATTCACAAGAAAATGTGTCACCAATTGGATTGAAACCTAGATAGTGACTCACTTTAAACTAAAGTGACTGTCCACTGTTTCCAGATTTCTATGAAATATTACCTATAATTACTTACAATATGAGTTACTTTAAAAATTGTGGCGTTAGGTCACATGGCTGAATACACTTCTGCATGGGCTATGTTGACAATATGCTACTGATGGCCTATCCCAACAAAATCCCAGCTAATTGGAGTAGAATGCGAGCCAAATTAGATGAATGAATTCATTAATGAACTACCCTGCCCTATGCAGAGCAGCTTATACCAGGGGTTGGCCTTTTAATTCCTAGATACATTTTTAATAGCCTACCTAAGTCCTGCTTCTATTTCCAAAGGACTCTTAAAGGGATACTTTGGGGATTTTAACAGTTCCCCAGAGTCAGATGAACTTGTGGATACCATTTTTAGGTCTCTGTGTCCATTACGAAGGAAGTTTGAGGTAGTTTTGCCAGCCAATGAAAGCTCCGCTAGCAACTTCCTTCAAACTGCACAAAGAGACATAAAAATAGTATCCACGAGTTCATCCGACTCAGGAGAAGTCGATAAAGGGCATTGCCTAATATAACTTCTCATCATTAGGCCTATATAAAAGTGTAGTTGGTGATTGTAGCATGTTCTCTCTCTGTAATAGGCTACATACTTCCCAATATTTTTTAACTAAATCAATAACAAACAGTGTCCGTGTACATGTTGCCTGGTCAGGGCTGGTAATGAGCATTATACAGTAGTACAGTAAAGTCAAGGAGCTGCAGTCAAGGAGCTCCCCCTCCTTTAGCTCAGTGATGTCCTGCTCTAATTCTTTGACAGGCTCTTCAACTCGCCTCCTCTCTGCTGCTTTCTGCTTCATCTCAATGAACCCAGCATGGCTACTCTCCGTGGAGCACACCAGAGCAGACCTGCATGCTGTCTAATATCTCTCATTCTCTGTCTGGCTGAGAGCTCTAGTTCTCCTGGATTATATGCTGCACTTCTGTTTCCATGTTCCCAATGAGTTTTTCGTCCCTGCATATCTATTACACATTAGACAATGGGACATGTCAGTGTTATCCTAGATCATGCATGCAGCTCGTGATCTGTGATAATTTAACTATCCTTTAACAGTATAAGCGTTTTCCCATGATACATCCCCAGACAGACAGACAGACACACAGACCTGAACATGCTCACGCAAACACATTAATAATAATAGTATAATGACGTAAGAACTTCAGTATTTCAGTAATGTATTGAAGGTTTAGTGTAATTTCAGAGGAATTTCCACTGAAACCATCCCTTGCTGTTGGAAGTGTTATTCATGATCTCAAGTTCAAACTTGCCAAATGGTTTTAGTAATAGTCGAACGCTTCAAGACAGAAAAATTAACGAGAGCATCCTCCAGACTGGCAGTGCATAAAAAGAGAGCTGCCCAGAGTCCAGACAGACCCAAATATGACGGTTTGCCTCTATTCCATAAGTTCTTCGTGCAATTTCGGACAAAATGTATTCATTTACTGAAAATGATGCAGATTTCAAATCTTGTTTCAAATGTTTTTAATTCAGTCACAATGACCTTGGACACCAGTGGTTTGCATTGATGGGTCACTCCTCCTGGGGCATGGCCGAAGACTGGGTTGTGGTTTAAAACCATGCATTTGTTTATTTGCTGCGTCACATATACATTAGCAATGCTTTATATAGGTAGATTACATCCATCGATAGTAAATAAATCACGTCATAGCCCAGAGATTTTGGAGAAGTGGACCGAAGTGCAGTACTCAACACGATAACCACTATAACCGCTAGAGGGCACCATTGCCCCATACGTGTTCAGTTCACTACACATGGGCAGTCTTTTGAAAAAAAATGCAACGATTTGAAGATGGACATGGATAAATATTGCAGTTTACTATCCTTTATTTATCTATAACATTTTTCGTAAAAATATAAAATGAGCAATGAACATGGAAATGTAAATCATGTCTCATGATTTGCGCCCCTCAGTACACTAGGTGGCGGTACATAAATCATTCGAGCTCTTCATCTCAATCGATTAACCTTTGTTTTGGGTCAAAGTTGAAAGGCTCCAGCTTCCTGGTTTCGGCGGCAATGCTTGCAAGCTAACAAGGCTGGACATTTTTTGTGTCGAAAATATAGTCAATTACTAAAATATAAAAGCACAACATTTTCCACAGCGATGGTGAGTGTTGATTCTAATCAAATTGGCAGGATCTTTTGAAAAGAAGAACGGATTAGCAGTTGAGATGGTGCCTTTTTCCAGCAAGCTAACGTTATCCCATCCATTCATTGCAGTGAATGAGCAGCAATAGGAAGTCATGTTGCAGATAGAAATCTAATATGCGTATATCTGAGATGATAGACGTCTGATCTTCCCTGCACATGAGTCTGAACCGTTCCATTAAATTATAACCCAACTTTCTTCCCCTTGCTGTGTGTGTATAGAGTTTACCTCTGAACCCCAAGCCCTTCTTGAACGGCCTGACAGGCAAGCCGGTGATGGTGAAGCTGAAGTGGGGGATGGAATACAAGGGTTACCTAGTGTCTGTGGACAGCTACATGAACATGCAGGTGAGGGAGCACGCCCGGACATGGGTGCTTTTAGCAACGCCGGGTTATTTACATACACTAGCGTTGCTTTCAATTGTATTGGGTTGCACAAAAACAGTCCCTGGGAAGCCAGAAGTTAACACTTACTGTGCCTGTGGGCAGGACGGTTGGTCGTTATGTTCGGGGAATTTGAAACAAGATATCTAAAGACTTTCCAAACGTGGGTCTGTTGTAGACCCACTTCCACTCTGCTTACCTCATGTCAAAATAAAAGTCCCCCACAAGTTATTCCTTTTTTGTCCACATGTGGCGCATGTGCAGGACTTATATTTTGCACCTTACCTGGACAGTGTATGTGGCTGGTGAAGATTAATGCCGATGTAAATTTCTCATATTTGTGTTTTTGTCATCGGTTTCGACAGTTGGCGAACACAGAAGAGTATGTGGATGGAGCGTTGGCTGGTCACCTTGGAGAAGTACTTGTTAGGTAAATAAGAACCCGCTTCTGGATTCTCTAAAATGTTACCTTCTGCATCTTGTCCTTTACTTGTGAGGTGATCAAGATCTGCCTTTACTGCATTCATGAAATACCTACCTCTCTTAGAGCAGCGACCTGGGGTGTATTCATTAGTGTAGACTGTTTCAAAAGAAAGCGTTTCTTATTGGACGAGTTCAGGTAGGTCCCTCAAACTCCCACTTCGGCTCTTTTGGTTCGTAGTAAATAATACCCAGTTCAAGAAAGTAGTAGAAGTATTGTTGAAATCGGATTATGTTTTCTGCAATAGAATGCATCGCTATATTCTGATTTATTGGTTAAACTGCAAGTCAACCCTTTAATGAATACCAGTAGAAATGCATTCTCCCTGGACTTCTGTGTCCAGCATACTTCTGGTGTGACTGATACTGATTTTCATAGTGGCTGTTCTCTGTGTAATTCTCCTTAGAGATCTAAAATGCATATTCTCTACCTACAGGTGCAATAATGTTTTATATATTAGAGGAGTGGAGGAAGAAGAGGAGGACGGAGAAATGAAAGAATGATGGAGAGAATGAGACTTGCAACTGTTTGATTCATCTTTTTTTTTTGCATTTTCACTTTGGAAGCAAGTTCGCTTTTTTTTGTGTGACACTTTCAAAAAAAACATTTATTTTTATTTTTTACTGTTTAGGATCCAATATGATGTAGTTAACTACATTATACCACTGTTGAAAAAATAAACGGACGGTTATTGTACCCTTTCCTAAACCTGCTGTCTGGTATTCTTACAGGTTTGTGATTGACGTGGTGCCTCAACCTGTCAATCAATGTACAGTATTCCTAATTTCCAAAGCCCCGCCCCGGATTTGGTTTGTGCCCTTTGAACCCTTGTTGCCCACATATTTACTTTTCCCCAAACCACTAGAAAGTGACAGCGAGGCGACATAAAAATAGAGGTGACTTAAAAAAAAAAGTAATTAACATTTTTTAAAGATTAATTTCAATGACAATTTCAAAATGTCCAACAAACTTTTGGTAAAGAATGCGAAACAGGTGGTTTTAATTTGCAACAACGGTGAGAAGTTCCTGACGAAGGACGGGATGCAAAAGATGTGTGTGATTGAGAACAGTAGTTTGGTTATCGGGAGGTAAGTTGAAACATTGTATCATTAACGTCATATAGGAATGCAGTTTGCAACATTGTTTAATGCTCAGTGGTTTGGTTCCTAGTTAATGTTGGTTATAAATTGGTTAGAACGACAGCGGCTGTCAAACTTCGTAGACTACGGATTGCCCTTACGTGCTTAGGAAGTTCTGTGAACGCAACATTTAATTTTGGCTAAACCAAATGTTATTCCACCGCAAACTATTGATTACAAAAGCTGTGTTTGTTCGTGCAGCGACGGTCTGATAAAGGATATTGGACCAGCGAGCACCATTGATTTCCAATATGCAGGGGCCTCGTTTGATAAAGTCATCGATGCAACTGGCATGTGCGTCATTCCAGGCAAGTATCAGTGCATTACACCACCCTGGACAATACGGGGCGGTAGATCTATGTGGACATGGAGTATCCTTGAGACGTCCTAACCTTAACCCGTACCATTTATAATTGTCAACTTCAGGATGTCCCAATGATCCCTGATAGCAAGGACCGTGTAAACATGCAACCTGGGCAACATTCATTTGCCAAACGTTGTCGAACGGTATAGAAATGCCATGAATAGGGCCAACGTGATTCCGTATTCTACATGTCAGAGAGGCATGTTTGGTCTACGTAGCATATTTTTATTTGAACGTACCAAAACGTTAGGTCCTTCCGATCGCGCCACTGTTCAATTGATATGCATATTTTAATAATTGATATAGTGTGAGGTTTTACAGAAATGCAGCTGTGCTCATTGATTATTGCGTTTCAGGATTGGTTGACGCGCACACCCACCCCGTATGGGCTGGAGACCGGGTGCATGAATTTGCCATGAAGGTAAATATGACTTCCATGGCTCTCGTCCCCTCTGCCTCAACAGCTTGTAATCCGGCTCACCTTTTAGAGTAAAGGTTTATAGGGCTTTGTTTACAGAGGGTAGATCAGCTTTGATATGGCAGATAGATTGTGGCTCCCCTATATATATATATATATATATATATATATATATATTAAATATTCTGAAATTCTTTCCACTAGTTGGTCTTTTGACTAATCACATCAGATCTTTTCACGTCTGAGCTTTTTCAGAGCTGATCTGATTGGTCAACAGACCAATTAGTGGAAAAAAAAGATCAGAATTGGTCTGCCTGTCAAAACGCAGCCTAGGTAATGCTGTGTGTGCCTACAGTTGGCTGGTGCCACCTATATGGATGTGCACTGTGCCGGAGGAGGGATCCACTTCACAGTGGAGCACACCCGGGCTGCTCCCGCCTCAACCCTGCTGGCCTCTCTGACAGGCAGGCTGGGTCGGATGCAGCGGGCAGGCACAACCCTGGTGGAGTGTAAGAGTGGCTACGGCCTGGAGCTGCAGACAGAGCTGAAGATGCTGGAGGTCATCGAGACAGCCAGAAATACCCTGCCAATCAATATATCGTCTACCTACTGTGGAGCACACGCCGTCCCCAAGTACTGAAAACACACCCTGCCATATTCCTGAACAGACACTCCTCCACCCCGTCATGACCACTGTGTTACACTGTTCATCCTCACTAGGTGTTATTAAATACCCACCCCTTCTGATTCTTTCCCAGGGGTAAGACTGTTGCAGAGGCAACAACAGACATCCTTCAGGTCCAGTTGCCGCGGCTGCGCGAGCGTATGTCAGCGGGGAGCCTGAGGGTGGACAACATAGATGTGTTCTGTGAGCAGGGTGTGTTTGACCTGGCCTCCACACGCTCCATCCTGCAGGCCGGCCTGGACATGGGCCTCAACATCAACTTCCACGGAGACGAGCTGCACCCGATGAACTCTGCACAGGTACGCATCATCAACCTGCGCCTCTCTACTGTCACTGTGGTAACAACAGCTGGTTAAGTACCTGTACGTATTGTGTCTATGGTACAGTCCAGCTCACTTAACCATTCCTGTATTGTGTGTGTGTTTGTCTCTGGTGGTGCTAGCTGGGGGCAGAGCTCGGTGCCTTGGCTATCAGTCACCTGGAGGAGGTGACCGATGAGGGCATCGCTGCCATGGCGACAGCTAAGACCGCCGCCGTCCTGCTCCCAACCACCGCTTACATCCTGCGGTTACCCCAGCCGCGGGCCCGAGACATGCTGGAGGCTGGGGTAATTGTTGCCCTGGGCAGTGACTTCAACCCTAATGCCTACTGTTGCTCTATGGTGGGTACCAGAGGACTGGGGGGGAAAGGTCAATGAGTTAGTGTGAGCCTGTTTCTCTATGTAGCGATCCCATCCTCTCTTTATCCCTGTCTGTCTGTCCCAGCCGGTGGTGATGCACCTGGCGTGTGTCAACATGAGGATGACCATGTCCGAGGCTCTGGCCGCCGCCACCATCAATGCAGCCTACGCCCTGGGCCGCTCTCACACGCACGGCTCCCTGGAGGTCAACAAACACGGCGACCTGCTGGTCCTCAACGCACCACGGTAAAGTTGCTGTCAATAAATACTACTATATTCTAACAGCTGGCTTCATTTAATGGTTCGACACCACAGTCCATGTTCCAGTTGACAGTTAAGTTTTCAGCAGCTAGATTACTTATCTTGTAATCGTGGTGAGGACTGTGTATGGCATTGTCTAAAATGCAGTAGCGGTCTGAATGGAAACGATTGGGTTGTGTGAGTGAGACTGCCTAAGGTTGTGTTGATTGTGTGAGCGTGGCTGACACTTTAGTGGAGATGTGTGTGTGGACTGACAGTGTTGTGTTTGATGTCGTTGTCCGGCAGGTGGGAGCATCTCATCTACCAGTTAGGAGGACACCAGGAACTGATCCGCTACGTTGTCATCAGGGGCAACGTCGTCTACAACAACGACAAAACCACGGACTTCTAACTCCAAAATTGGGTTTGGATAACTGATATGTTCTTCCCCCAGGCATAGTCACACACGGCCCTTAGCCATGTGGCCTCGTGGACACAGCTCACAGTCAAGGATTTGTAAAAAGGCAGTTAATATTAACCAGATAATCTATGCCTTGGTCAGTGGGATATGTGGTAACATTTGAGTATGGGCTTTGAACCACTGTTTGTAGACTGTAGGGTTCATATCCAGTAAGTGTTTGTTAAAAAGAACACGATTAAATGTTGTGCCTTTTTCTTACCATAAACAAAAGTCTCCATTCTTGCTCCGTCATCTATTTGCCCCGTCTTAAATTGGAGACGTTCTGACCCTTGGTTCTTCTCGCCCTCACTCTGTTAATCTTTCGCCCTTCAGCGCTACACCCCTCCCCTTCTGGTTTCTCTCTCTGAGGCTGTAGGAGAGTTAGTAAAGCTTACACAGGCGAGGTGAGTGAATAATTTCAGTAGATATTGAATCATTAGTGAGGAAGATCTGCCAGCTCAAGCACACCAGTAGTGTTGCAAGGGGACTGTGCTCAGTATGATCCAGTAGCCAGTGTCTGAGGGTCAGAGTGACTGCTTTTGTAACCTTTGTAGGTTTTGTGGACTGGGAATCATCTTCGTAGTTCAACCATTGGGGTGTGGTAGACAAGGGAGACCGCCAAGTTGAACATTGAGCTAAACGCTTGTGCATTTTGTTTACAGACATGTTTATGTCAAATATATGAAGAGATGTGAAGGTAATTGGTGGCTCAGTGGTAAGGATCTCGCCCGCCAACCATAGGATCCTTGGTTCCAGCCCTGTGCACTGGAGCATGGTTGCGTGAATGCGAGACGGTTATGGAGAAAGATCTCCAGAAAAAAAGTAGACATTTAGTATTTAAATGGCGAGTTGGCTATGGTTAAACTAATTGTCAACTTTTTGGGGGAGATTTTCTCCATAATCACTGCTCTGAAGTCGCAGTGTTTGTTTTGAAAAAATATTTAAAAAATAATAGTTTCACCATAAGTTGGCCTTAAAATGAGGAACAGACATAAATTAAATCGCATGGAATAAATAATAATGTTCAGAAATGACTGTCAAAGCAATAACATAACTAGTTAAACTTTTTAGAGTATAATTTCAATGATTGTGAAAACATGGAGGAAAGTTGGTTGAAATCTACCTAGAAGTCAGAAAAACACAACGAGGGACAATGTCAAAATGATGATTTTTGGTGGAATTACCCATTTACTGCATGAGATCACACACATCGTTGATAACCCGCGGTCAGATTGAATCCTGGCCAAGAACACTGATTATAATGATAATAAAGATGATCATTAAAAAAACATTAATATTGCCTTCGTGCACAAAATTATACAAGGGTGTGTAAATATAAACACGAAATAAAAAGCTGTTTTGTGGCATGCGTGTGTACCTGGTGTGTGTCTTTTTAGAGTATAATTTTATATAAAGTAATAGGTCTCAAACCCTCAAAGAAAGTCACATCAGTCACACTGCAACAACATCATTACATGTACATCTGTATGTACACACCCCTTACCTGTATGACCAGAACACACATGGCGATGGTTCCCAGCAGGTGTTTATTGTCATCAACCCATTCCTCCACCTTCTCATAGCAACCCGGACAAGAGAGAAACACACCTTCTCATAGCAACCCGGACAAGAGAGAAACACACCTTCTCATAGCAACCCGGACAAGAGAGAAACACACCTTCTCATAGCAACCCGGACAAGAGAGAAACACACCTTCTCATAGCAACCCGGACAAGAGAGAAACACACCTTCTCATAGCAACCCGGACAAGAGAGAAACACACCTTCTCATAGCAACCCGGACAAGAGAGAAACACACCTTCTCATAGCAACCCGGACAAGAGAGAAACACACCTTCTCATAGCAACCCGGACAAGAGAGAAACACACCTTCTCATAGCAACCCGGACAAGAGAGAAACACACCTTCTCATAGCAACCCGGACAAGAGAGAAACACACCTTAGCTTGCGAATTTGGACCATATTAGCATTGACATGAAATCTGTCGAAATAAAATGGTATGTTTTCGTGCACATTGTAAACTAACCCATCTATTAAGCGTCATGTTTTTTGCACGTTTTTTTTAAAATCTCTTTAGGGATTATAACAGTAGGACCTACAAAGTGCTGCAGGACAATTGATACTATTTGAACATGTAAACTGTTCTCATAATTCGGAATGATTTAATGTAATTTCTCTTTCTCTGAATGATTGTACCAGTTAGATACACACACATAGAGAGATCCATCACTTTCAGGCCAAATACAGAATAATAAATCACAGATTGCGCTCCCCCTTCAACTTTTTCTTCTACATCGGCACCACAGGAAGTGGCATTGTTGCTCGCTCTAGAATTATGTTAGTGTTTGATTCTAATAGTGTTATTATGTAAATTCGGTTCAACTTTGTTTAGCAGCCAGGTCCAATGGTTTTGGCCACACTTCTGATTTAGTTCGTTGACAATGTAAACAAATAAGTTTGGTCGTGTGTAAATCTAACATACTTTACAAGCATATATTCTCATGAAAGTTTTAGAAAACTACGCAGACTGGATTAATGCCTAGACTGCTGGAATGATTTTTAGATTTGTCCTAAACAGCATAGCCGAAGTATTCAGACCAAGAGATGATTCCATACCGTAACTGTACCAGCTCATCCTCATTTCAGCCATCTGACTACTGCATCCAACCTCTATCTGGTTTTCTTGCGTAAAATCCGCGATAACGCAAAAGTGAACAAATCCTATTGTATTATTTTTGTAGGCTACATTTAAACTTTCCTTCGGTAGTCGATGACTCGCAGGCGGAGTATTTTCTCTCGAAAGGGCGGAAAACTGGTCTGGTTGCGTGACGGGAGGAATTACGTTACCGAATGGAACTGCAACGAGAGTATGGGACGTCCTTGGAAATATTGGATGTATGCCTGTGTTACTGTGTGTGTGTGTGTGTTGTCTTTTTTCTTTCATGGTACATTTGAGATGTGAGCAAACGGTTTTAAATCTGCAAGACAGGGTATTCTCAGGAGTATAAATAATAATAATAATAATAATAATAATATGTAGTCTAACAGAACAGAACTGCACACAAATACAAACACGGGCCCAAAGTCAAGTGAGAATTTAATAAAGATAAAACATAACATTAATCATTATAAATACTTTGGACATGACTGTACAGATAACCTCCAAATTACAATACAAAATATACAAAACAGCTACAGTTTCTTTCATTTGCAGCCCTTCAATATCCATGGCAATAAGCAGGGTTGTGTTCCCCTGTGTGGTAGGGTTGAGGGTGGGGAGCCAAACTACTTTCCAGTTTCTGTCAGAATCATGGGAACAGGTAACCTTGCAGAGGAATCTGGAGCCACGATGGAGTCCTCAGGAATAAGCAGAGCCCAGAAGACATGAAGAGGAGTGGAACTCAGTGCCAAACATTCTCTCTCTCTCTCTCTCCCCCTCCCCCTCCCTGCTTGTCGTTACCCCCAGACCCATCTCTCAGACTGGGATGACTTCAGCTGTACCGACTCACTGCTGTCTCCCTCCCTTTGCTGAAGGATAGAGATACACATAGGGTTAATACACACACACACACACACACACACACTCCATGTTCTCACACACACACAGTTACCTTGTTGGCGATGGCCCTGAGCTTGCCGAGCAGTGACGGTTTGTGGGAGTAGACCACGTCATCCTCAGGCTCCTCTCCCTCAGCCAGGGCACAGCTATCCGCCGCCGGCAGCTCACACTCCTTATTGGCTGACATCACCAGCCGAGAATACTTATACTCCAGCCTGACAGGGGGCGCCATAGCGACACAGAAGCACACAGGACACACAGAGATGCAGGAGTCAGGAGTGTTGTACTACAGCCTATGGCTAGGATGGTTATTTGATTAACAGGTGTCAGTCAATCACCTCTTGTTCTTCTTCCAGAAATAGCAGGTGAGAGAGACGAGCAGGACAGCTAAGAAGGCCCCGCCCCCTACCCCCACCTTTAGCCATAGGGCGATGGCCTCGCAGGGGGTGGAGCTCTTAGCTGGCAGGGGCATGCCTTTGGTGCACAGCTTTGGCTCATTCCACACAGACAGAGTCTCCTACAGAGAGAAAGAGAGAGAGAGAGAGAGAGAGAGAGAGAAGAAGGGAGGAAGTGATGGAGTGAGAATAGAGAAGGAGAGAAAGTAATACCAAGAGGTGAAAGTAGGAGTAGCTTGAGTGTGTAAAAGGAGGTGAAGAGAGAGGGAACAGAGGGTGTCCAGGTTACCTGGATGCCTCCCTTGCAGGCTCCCTCTATCTGGTGATAGTCGTCTTGGGTGCAGCGGGGACAGGCGCTCCCACTCTCCCACAGGAAGTGAAACGTACAGCCGTCACACGTACCTGCAGGGCACGCACTGCATGCACACACACCACACACACACACACACGAGAAATGTAGAAGGAGCTAACGAAAATTCACGCACAAATAATACACAAATGTTGAGCAGACAGACAGTCGGGTAGCTGTGTGTACCTGGGCACTGTGAGTTGCCCGCGGTCAGTCTTCTCTGGGTTGCAGCGTATTGTCATGACCGCACTTCGACCACGCTCACAGGATCCAGTCGCCTGAGTAGACCTGAGAAAGAGAGAGAGCACGGTCAAAACACACACACTTTCAACCACACTGACTGATCATTACTGGAACCATTGAACTATGAACGCTGTTCTATGGCGTCTAGCTCTACACTGCGCCCACCTGTAGAAGAAGTTGATGTCGGGAATGCCTTTTGAGTTGTCAGAGAAGAGTTCTGGTCTGGCGTTTATTCCGTCTAAAACACTGTCCACTGTCGCTCCTGAGAGAGAGAGACAGAGAAAACAACTTTCAAATGGAATGGTTGAAAATAAATCTGTTTTGGAGTATACTTTGTGCTTTGCCTATATGACTACTTGTGGTTGTGGCACTGTCCTATAATCATTATTACAGTAATTAAGACACTATCTCACCAAGGAAGGTATCAGCCAGACTGATAGACTGGGATGCCAGAGTTGTCCTGAAGCCCCGCTCATCTGCAGGAATGATGGTTGATTGACAGATGAAGCTGTCCACTGAGTTGACGAACTGGGTGGAATCACTCTCCATGTTCTTGTTGGCGAGATCGGTGACATTATCTGTGCAGACGGCTGCCATCTTCCCCTGAAAGAGAATACACACCGACGACCCTGAGGTATGTGTGCGTTATCTTGTGTCCATACAAGCTGATGTGTGTGCGTGCGTGCATGAATGTGTGTGTGTGCATGTGTGTTACCTGGTGTCCACACAGGCTGACATTGAAGACGTGGAGATACTTAGTTCCTTTCGAGGTGAAGCTGGGGCCGATGGTGAGCGAGGCCACGGTGCTCAGAGAGCTCAGGTCAAAGGTCAGGGTGTGGTTGTTCTCCGTGTGACTGAAGGAGCAGTCGCTATAGCAACGAGAGTGCTCCTAGGAAGGGGCACAAAAGCATCAAGTCAACACACATTGCACAGATAGCGGCTCACATGATAGTACCACGCTAAAAAATACATTCTTATCCAGAGCAGAGACTGTTAACTGTTGATCTGGGGGGGGGGGGGGGGAAATCATACAAGTATGAACCTGAGATTTTAGATTAGGTTATGAAGATTTATAAAGGGGTTTTAATAACTCTAATGGTTACGTAAGGTTAGTTTGTAAGGTTGTAACCTATGGTTGTGTGATTATATGAGTTGTGCGTTTTTGTTTGTAGTAATATTACCTTGTTGCTTGTACTACCGGGGCCACAGGGCAAGCACGCGTCCTCTCCATACGTGTGGTGTCCAGACAGGTATGTGTCGGGGGGGCACTCCTGGCACCGGTTGGTGTCTCTGTCAATGTAGAACCCAGCTGGGCATGGAATACATGACGACGACCCAGACCGCTGAGAACTCTGGGATAGGAGGGCGCAGGCCCGGCACGCAGATGCCACGCCATCCTGGACGTTAGTCACGCTCACTGAGTAGAGTTTCACCACGTCACTGATGTACCACCGCACCTAGATACACACATGTTTATATAGTGCAGTACGTGAGTGTACGTGTCTGTTTTGTGCCAGTGTGTGTGTACTCACGTCCTGAGCCTGGTTGGTCCTCTGGAAAGCCCAAGTGTATGATACGGATGCATTCCTGGTCATGATGTGTGTGTAACTCTGTCTCTCCTTACTGCCCTCCCATGACTCCACCACCGTGGTGCTCTTCCTGTTCACATCCTGCAGGGGGCGACACACACACAGGGTTTAAATGGGAGCGGATCACTCTAGTTGACAGTTTACACAGTGACTGGTTCATCTGAAATCTCACCGCTTTACTGTGATTTAGTTGTGTATTTTGTGTACTGTGATTGGCTGTGTTGGCTCAAATATACTTTGGTTTAATTTGGATACATGGGTTGTTTTAACTGGGATCATCAACTAGATTCAGCTGCGGGACGATGTTTTCGTGAGCGGATGGTTAGAGGTCCGGAACATAATTAATAATAATTAGCATACTGCAAATTGACCGCAAGAAGCCCAAACACAATATTTCACTATAACGTAATAATTTCAAACCTTGCGTACATTTGAATACGATCACATATCTCTCTCTATTATACGTGGGAATACTTGGGAACAGATTTCCAAAATTAAAATCACTTGTAGCTGATTTGCTGATGTTTTTACAGTGTTTTATGTCCAACAACTACATTTTGTATTATTTCTTTAGGCTCAGAAAACTTGGGGGGGTCACGGACCACCAGTTGGGGTACCTTGTTCTGCTGTATATGACTTTACTAACATAGATATTTATATGTATTTATCCAATAGCAGTGTGGAAGTAGGTCATTAATGTATTGGCTATGTCGTACTGTCTATGTTGGATTGGGTAATATTGATTTACTGGCTAATACACTGTTGATATTGGCAGTAACATTTCCCTGAGACCCTAAACAGACACTCGTGCAGAAGTGACTGGTCCAACACACATGCACACACCATCATGAAGTAGAGCTCACAGTCGGCAGAGCACATTGTTTCGAAGACGAAGGTGATTCGGCCAAACTCAGTCCCGGTCATCCCAGCAAGTGATGTAGGTAACCTGACAGAACACACACACAGTTAACACACACACACACACAGTTAACACACACACACAGTTAACACACACACACACACACACACACACACACACACACACACACACACACACACACACACACACATACAGTCAAGCCAAGACTAACTTGAAGCCAGGAACATGCAGGTTCAGGATGAGGTAATCGTTATCTGAGCCTCCAGCACCGCTGCGGATGTGATCCCCTGCCACCTCCCAGCCTGAACAACAACATATTATTGTGATTACACATTGTATTAAAAACACACATCTATATTTCGTACAACCTGAGTGACACCACATATCTATTACAGAGACATCTACGCTCCTGTTGGTCAGTGAGTTATTCCATATCCATAAGGATGTCTGTATTAAGACATATTTACTATTCACCCATGGACACGTGTATTACTACATGTACTGTAATATTCCACATCTCTTGACCCTAATCACCGTAGCCATGTTTCTGTCTCACCGTTCATGTCGTCACATTTGGAGTTACCCACGTTGAAGCAGGAAGTCTTCATGTTGGAAGGGAGTACGTTCCACCATTTATACTCATAACCCAGTACTGGCTCTGTCCCCGCAGGACACTCCTCACACACTGGGACAGATACACACAACCGTCAACAACATATTTCAGTATACAGCAACACACACGTGTGTGTGTGTGTGTGTGTGTGTGTGTGTGTGCGTGCGTGTGCGCGTGCGCGTGCGTGTACCTGAGGTGCCGTCAGAGTGTGTTCCAGGAGGACAGGGGAAGCAGCTGGAGTCGTTGGTGTTGTAGTAACCAGGGTTACAGGGCGGGCAGGCCTCTCTCTCCCCTGTAGGGGGCAGTGCCAAAGCACCTGTCACATTCTCCTCACAGATTCTCGGCTCCACCCACCGGTACATCACCTGCGTCTGTCACCACGGCAACCACAGAAGTTACATCACAACCATAGAGATTCTATACACAGAATATGTATTGTAATCTAATGTATTTGACCATAGCCTCTCTCTCTCTATGTACAGTATATATATGTCGGCAACATAGACCTGGAACTGTTGGGGTGTTAGGACCTAGTTCAACATTTATGCATCCATCCGTGAGTAACTCTGGTCTGTAATCACTCACTCACTCAGGACTTATTTATTCATTCAGGTCTGTATATACAGTGGGGAGAACAAGTATTTGATACACTGCCGATTTTGCAGGTTGTCCCACTTACAAAGCATGTAGAAGTCTGTAATTTTTATCATAGGTATTCTTCAACTGTGAGTGACGGAATCTAAAACAAAAATCCAGAAAATAACATTGTATGATTTTTAAGTAATTAATTTGCATTTTATTGCATGACATAAGTATTTGATACATCAGAAAAGCAGAACTTAATATTTGGTACAGAAACCTTTGTTTGCAATTACAGAGATCATATGTTTCCTGTAGTTCTTGACCAGGTTTGCACACACTGCAGCAGGGATTTAGGCCCACTCCTCCATACAGATCCTTCAGGTTTCGGGGCTGTCGCTGGGCAATATGGACTTTCAGCTCCCTCCAAAGATTTTCTATTGGGTTCAGGTCTGGAGACTGGCTAGGCCACTCCAGGACCTTGAGATGCGTCTTACGGAGCCACTCCTTAGTTGCCCTGGCTGTGTGTTTCGGGTCGTTGTCATGCTGGAAGACCCAGCCACGACCCATCTTCAATGCTCTTACTGAGGGAAGGAGGTTGTTGGCCAAGATCTCGCGATACATGGCCCCATCCATCCTCCCCTCAATACGGTGCAGTCGTCCTGTCCCCTTTGCAGAAAAGCATCCCCAAAGAATGATGTTTCCACCTCCATGCTTCACGGTTGGGATGGTGTTCTTGGGGTTGTACTCATCCTTCTTCTTCCTCCAAACACGGCGAGTGGAGTTTAGACCAAAAAGCTCTATTTTTGTCTCATCAGACCACATGACCTTCTCCCATTCCTCCTCTGGATCATCCAGATGGTCATTGGCAAACTTCAGACGGGCCTGGACATGCGCTGGCTTGAGCAGGGGGACCTTGCGTGCGCTGCAGGATTTTAATCCATGACGGCGCAGTGTGTTACTAATGGTTTTCTTTGAGACTGTGGTCCCAGCTCTCTTCAGGTCATTGACCAGGTCCTGCCGTGTAGTTCTGGGCTGATCCCTCACCTTCCTCATGATCATTGATGCCCCACGAGGTGAGATCTTGCATGGTGCCCCAGACCAAGGGAGATTGACCGTCATCTTGAACTTCTTCCATTTTCTAATAATTGCGCCAAGAGTTGTTGCCTTCTCACCAAGCTGCTTGCCTATTGTCCTGTAGCCCATCCCAGCCTTGTGCAGGTCTACAGTTTCATCCCTGATGTCCTTACACAGCTCTCTGGTCTTGGCCATTGTGGAGAGGTTGGAGTCTGTTTGATTGAGTGTGTGGACAGGTGTCTTTTATACAGGTAACGAGTTCAAACAGGTACAGTTAATACAGGTAATGAGTGGAGAACAGGAGGGCTTCTTAAAGAAAAACTAACAGGTCTGTGAGAGCCGGAATTCTTACTGGTTGGTAGGTGATCAAATACTTATGTCATGCAATAAAATTAATTATTTAAAAATCATACAATGTGACTTTCTGGATTTCTGTTTTAGATTCCGTCTCTCACAGTTGAAGTGTACATATGATAAAAATTACAGACCTCTACATGCTTTGTAAGTAGGAAAACCTGCAAAATCGGCAGTGTATCAAATACTTGTTCTCCCCACTGTACATATTCATGTACAGTTGTTATATCATATCACATACAATATTGTAAGTCATTCTTGGACCTAACTTACGTAGTCATTCACTCAGGAATGCATATTAGTATCCTGTCAGTTGTATCTTTTTTCATTGCTTTTAGTATATCGAATGTACAATACGTGCAGTTATCTGTAATTAAACCCTGCGCACTAAGGACTGTATTTTAAGGGAATTACTATTATTACCCTAAATTATATCATACACACATTTAGCTATTTAAGTACCTCTTCCTGTCATTTACCTGTACAGTTAATTTAACCATGCAAAATATTCACTTACCTGTTCATTTAACCAGTATGTCTATTAAGTAAACTATTATTACCCTCACTCATATCATACACACTTTTAGCTATTGAAGTATTTCTCTGCCATCGACCTGTATAGTATAGTTAACCATCCAACCACCACCAATGTATAGTGTACATATTCAGCCATCCACCCATACTATGCAATGTCTTTTTATAGCTATTTTGCACTCCAGATATCTTGTATTTCTATACTTTTTCATACTGACGCTCTATGTATCATGTATCGTGTATCTGTCTTTTGTGTACTTTTGTTCTTGCATTTTGCACCTGCCCTGTGTTGCTTGACAAAGACATTTCCCCCTCGGGGATCAATAAAGTATCTATCTATCTATCTATCTATCTATCTATCTATCTATCTATCTATCTATCTATCTATCTATCTATCTATCTATCTATCTATCTATCTATCTATCTATCTATCTATCTATCTATCTATCTATCTATCTATCTATCTATCTATCTATCTATCTATCTATCTATCTATCTATCTATCTATCTATCTATCTATCTATCTATCTATCTATCTATATATATATATGTGTGACTTACCTTTCCATCGCTGTCGCAAGCTGTGTGGATCTGAAAGTAATCCTTCTCTGAACATGGAGGCCTCTCCTTACACTGTGACCATCCCTCATCTGATGGATAGAGAGAAAGAGAGAGAGAAAGAGAAAGAGAAAGAGAAAGAAGATATTTTAACTGGCCTCTACTGATACATTTCGATGTGTCTGCAATACATTTCGATGTGTCTGCATCTACTACATACGTGAGTACTGTGTGTCGGGGCAGGGGGTACAGGAGGCGGCTCCCTTGTTAGACGATGTGTTCCTGGGGCAGGGCTTGCAGGAGGAGGAGCCAGGGGCGGAGCTAAACCAGCCTGGTCGGCACGGGAAACACTCCGAGGTGTAGGCAACACCTAAACACATGAATTCATGAGGATGTAGTTTAGTGCTGATCTTCCTAGAGCTAAGAGTAGTGAGTTCAGGGTAAGAACCTGTGATACTACACTGCCTTGACCAACCCCATTACAGATGCGTGCGGAACGTAAGAGAGAATATAGGAGAGTGTGACATTAGGGAGTAACGGTACGGGTGCTCTTTACCCTCAATCTGGATGTTCCTGAGCAGCACTGGTTTAACCATCTTCCCTCCGACCAGGATCCCTGTCGTCCTCCAGTACAGTATGTTAGTGCCAGACTTCAGATTCACCTGTCATATAACACACACGCATCACACACACCAGTCATATAACACACACGCATCACACACACCAGTCATATAACACACACGCATCACACACACCAGTCATATAACACACACGCATCACACACACCAGTCATATAACACACACGCATCACACACACCAGTCATATAACACACACGCATCACACACACCAGTCATATAACACACACGCATCACACACACCAGTCATATAACACACACGCATCACACACACTGTCTTCCTCCTCACCACGTGTGTGTCCCACTCTCCGTTGGTGGTGAGTTTGATCCACTTCTGATTGTCTGTCTGGGTAATCTCCTGACACTGCTCATTCTGGACCTAAACACACGTCACCAAGGTAACCACGCAGAATATTGATTCTCTCGCTTCCAATCAGCAGCTGATTCTCCTCACCACAGAAAAGCACTCACTTGCCCACATCTATTGATGTAAAAAGCCATGTACAAAAACATATTAATGTACAATTAAAGTCTTCCCTGCTACCGCACTTTTCAGTTAAAGAAAACGGGTAATAAATGAACTGATATAACCTTCAGCAGGGAGGAGGAGAGTCGGAACTCACGTAGAACTCAAAGAAGATGTTGTTGTCAGGGTACTGGTAGCTGAAGGAGACGGAGCCCTGCTTCTCCAGACGCACAGCGTAGACCAGAGACACTGTGCACTCATTACGACTAGACTCCAGATACACACCCTGCGGCGTCCACGATGAGCTACAGTACGCAGAGAAAGACAATACAGGCTGATTGTGAGGCTGTGTGTGTGACTGTGTGTAGAGGACAGGTGTGTGTAGTATATGTGTGTGTGTGTGTGTGTGTGTGTGTGTGTGTTTTGGGTTTAAGACCTCGCCAGGATAGTAAAACAAGGAACATTTTTAAGATTTTCACCACAGGGAAAAATGCTATTTCAGGTTTAGAGTTACAATTAGGGTTAGAGGTTAGAATTTAGGGTTATGGTTAGGGAAAATAGGAATCAACCTTTTGGTTCCCACAAGGAAGGATAGATAGATAGATAGATAGATAGATAGATAGATAGATAGATAGATAGATAGATAGATAGATAGATAGATAGATAGATAGATAGATAGATAGATAGATAGATAGATAGATAGATAGATAGATAGATAGATAGATAGATAGATAGTTTATTGATCCCAGAGGGGATATTTCTTTGTCAAGCAGCTACAACAAAACATAGGGCAGGTGCAAAATGGCAGAAAGAAAATACACAAAAGACAGATACACGATACATAGAGTGGCAGTATGAAAAAGTATGAAATACAAGAAGTCTGGAGTGCAAAAAAGCTATAAAAAGACATTGCATAGAGACATTGGATAGTAAAACAGACATGTGTGTTACCTGTTACAGGCCTGACTCTCCTCTCCACTGGGTCCTGGGTCCATGTAGGTGGCCAGGCTGGTAAAGCCAGCAGGGATAGTGTCCCATTGGTCGAAACGCACCCCACTGCCCAGCGAATAGGAGCCGGCCGCACATGGCGTACATTGCTGAGCGGACATCTCTAAGAACTCTCCGGCCGCACACGAGAACGCTGACAGACAGACAGACAGAGAGAGAGAAGGGTCACACACACAATGTCACAAACATATTCAGACCTAGACAGTTTACATACTCTCTCTCTGTCTCATGTACGTATGCTGCTATCTTGAACAGGTCTCTCTAGACATTTTTTTTATCTAAATGAGGCAAACCTGAATAAATCAAGGTGAAATAAAATGCGAATGAACACACACACGCAGTACTCACAGCAGTCTGTTCCTCTGGTGGGAGTAGGCAGGCCTGAGCAGATGCCCAGATTGTGAGGGATAGCCACCCTCCATCGAGACCCTGTACTATCACACTCCGTATACTCATAGTAGTAGTCTGTCTGGAAAATACACCATCACACAGTAGTCATATTAGAGCATGATACTCACATTCACTTAGATACACAGTCACAGTCAGTCACTCATGTCCCTTAGATACACAGTCACAGTCAGTCACTCATGTACCTTAGATACACAGTCACAGTCAGTCACTCATGTTCCAGTAGATACACAGTCACAGTCAGTCACACATGTCCCAGTAGATACACAGTCACAGTCAGTCACTCATGTCCCAGTAGATACACAGACACAGTCAGTCACACATGTACCTTAGATACACAGTCACAGTCAGTCACTCATGTCCCAGTAGATACACAGTCACAGTCAGTCACTCATGTCCCTTAGATACACAGTCACAGATAGTAACACATGTCCCAGTAGATACACAGTCACAGTCAGTCACACATGTACCTTAGATACACAGTCAGTCACTCATGTCCCATTAGATACACAGTCACAGTCAGTCACACATGTCCCAGTAGATACATCATCATCTAAGACGCATGCTGTCTTTTTTTCTCAAGACAGCATGCACCAAATGAATCTAATAAACTGCATAGGCGTCCTAAACAGCCAACATCAAGTATGATGGAAAGCCAGTGGTAGTGCAGATTGTCATCAGTGAGGCTTGGCAGTTAAGGAAATCAAATCAGACGGAAAGAAAATAAAGTTCAATTTATAACTGACAGAGAGTCACCATCATGGTCTCTGAGCAGCTCTGATGACAGAGTCAGAGACTGGGGTCTGCTCTGCTGTACGGTAAGTCAATACTCTGTGTCATTACCACATTTCTGCTTCTGTTTGTTTACTACTCAGTAGTAAGCCAGTTGTGAACTGGTCACGTCGGGTCAATGACATTATAACTTCTACCTGAAAATACAGTTCATCCACACAACCAAACGTGTGTGTTGGTGTGAGAGAGAGAGAGAGAGAGAAAGTGAGAGAAAGAGAGAGCGAGCGAGAGAGAAAGGGAGAGAGGGAGGATCCCCACAGAGAATAGGCATAAGGAGACTGGATGGTCATCTTGTTTTGGAGGCCGTGTTGGTTTGTCTCTAAGCATTCTATCTGCAGTCAGTCACGCAACACTTCACTTCCACCACCATGTTGCTCTCCATCCCCATCCCCCACCCCCTGTACACCCAGCATTGCCATGGCAATCAATAAGGACCATGTCAAACAGCTCACTGCCACCCAAATAATGATTACATTCAAAGTGTGTGTGTGTGGTGTGTGTGTATATACAGACTGCATGTGGTTATGTTAATGCCAAATGTGTGTGTGTTTGTGTGTGAGAGAAAGAGACAGCAAGAGAGCGAGAGAACAAGAGAGATGAAAGAGAGAGAGAGAGAGAGAGAGAGAGAGAGAGAGAGAGAGAGAGAGAGGGAGAGAGAGTTTAAGGCTCTGTTGGGTATAGATAAGCCTGAGCTCTTTTGTATAGATCATTAACTCTCTCAAGCTCTAACAAGTAGTGTTCCTGCCATTTCCACACAAATGTTGGGGACATGGGTACACACACGCATGCAAACACACACAAAACAAACTCTCAATAGGTGAGGCTTTATATCAGCTAGATGAGAGGTAGCTATAGAAACCCCTTAGTTAACATGCACCATGGCAACCCCTTTCAAGTGGAGTGCACCTGCACCTGCTTCCCCCTGAGGCAAGTGGACTCTGGGAAGGGGCTGATGGGTAAATACTGGTACTGTGGTGGATATGGGGCTTGTGCCGTGGAATTGGAGCTAGATAAAAGGTTATTGAGGTTAATGTGCATCCTTTGTCTCCTGGTGACTCATCATGGTCACCATGGATACAGAGTGCCACAAGAGGAGAGATTCAGTGCCAGTGTGACCTATCCATCATCCATGAATCCATCAGTGTTTGTGTGTGTGTGTAGATCTGGCAGTGTAATGGGACACACTCTGGGACACAAATCTGACAACATTCAATCATTTTCAGATCAAATAATATGGAGAAGGCTGGGATTTAGAGGGTTCCAGGCAGCTGTTTTCCTTAGAGCTGATATGATAGCCATAATAGATTAATCTAACCGGATAATGTAGTGCCAGGGCCCTTGCTGTTCAGCTGTCCGTCCCTGCTCTGTGTTCCTCTTACTCAGCAGTAATATTACTCCGACATATCGACAGGAGGCAGCACGGATGATGATGGATGCCAAGTGATCGGCTCAGTGCGCCGCGTCATCATATTATGGAGTCTTATATTTTTCAACATGCTTCGGATTTAAGCCGATAAGAATAACACATTTTAAATCCCACCACTAACAAAGAAGGCCCCCATAACATCGTATATCTCCACGCCAATATGCATTTTATGACAATGATTAGCAGAAGGTTGTAGCTTATAATCCTCTGGTTAATGTTTATTCTTGACTCATATGATGACGTTTGTAACATAAACATTATAAATGATTACACATAGTGCGTTCAGCGCACTTTGTGGCAATGTCATAGCTTGCTTATTTATTGTAATGAAATAACACTGTTATAAATAACAGTGTGACAGCCACTACCGCTCGTGTCGAGCTGCGCGCACTTACCTCATTGCACGGGCGCAGGTCCCTGCTCGCGTACGCCCATTGCCGAGCGCTGATTATGAATAAAAAACAATTAACAAAACAGAACCCACTCGACTGTTCCCTCATCCTAATTTTATTTAAAGACAGTCCGTCTAAGGCTTCGGATGAAGACCAGACGCATTAATGACTGTGCGTGAATTTGGTTATGGTGGCCTGTCGTTGTGCATGCGCGAGGTTCTCTCCACCCACACTACGCGACGCTGCGCTCAGATCCATCATCCAGTCACAGGCAGGCGGCTGACGTCACTCTGCTAACGCACGGGCTTTGCGTTATCTTAACACAGATACTTGACAGCAAGAACAATGTGTTTTGTTATTAGGTCCACCATCTGTGTATAGACCTATTACCAACAGTGGTCACTGTTAAAATATATCACCGTTTATTTCCATAAATCAGGCGAAAGTAAAATGTTTTTTACAGCAGCTCAATAACATGGAATGGGGTGAATGGCGGTCCAAATGCGGAGGCTAAATAGGCAGACAAATGGGTCAAGCATTGGGTCAAGCAGCAGACCCTGGCACGCACACCACTCTAAATTAAGCACCAGGAAGATACTGAGCTGCTGACTTGTCAGCTAACAACCACACTAAACCAGTTGTAGGCCTATCCTGATTCTCAAGAGGAGTTGTGTCACATGCAAGATGAGACAACAACGAAGTAGAATACAAATGACTGGGGAAATACCAGGCATTATTTTTTATTAGCTCTGCAACTCTTCCAACTATTGACTTTTTTCACAAATGCCACCAGTGTGAAGGCAAAATATTAACACAGATATATTGACAGAGTAAAATAAATGAAAGTGTGTAAAAAAACTATATAAAGGATATTTTGTGCTGAACCCCTTATTTAAAGACCAATGGTATTGACTAAGTTTATGGTTAAAATCCTCATATTTTATATATCTTACATGTGATAAGGCCACACAGAGGGCTAGATATAATTACAGGTGCCTGTGACAATCTGAAGTACCCAAAAGGGCCATTAGATGTCCTTTGATAAATTACATAAAATCCTTGAAAGTTACCAAATGTATGGTAGTTTACTGGTAAACTTAGAACGTTACCAGTAATATACCCTCTCTTTGCAACCCTAACCAGGACACATTTAGGCAGTTTGCCATGGAGACAAGTATGTCATAGAAATACAATTTCTATAGTATGGTACATGGAGGGAGGTGCCAGATGGGTGTCTGTAGAGGTGCAGCAAGCCACAGTTCTGGGGCAGTGTCTACAACGTACGGACAGCTGACAGTCCAGCTCATAGGTCCCATATAGGGTAGACCCGTTGCAGGGGTGAATATCTGCTGTTAGCTCCAGTTTGAAGTAGTGGGGTCTGCCATAGTGTTATGTCATCACCATCCCCCCTCATACAAACACACACACACACACACACACACACACACACACACACACACACACACACACACACACACACACACACACACACACACACACACACACACACACACACACACACACACACACACACACACACACCCACGCACACACACACACACACACACACACACACACACACACACACACACACACACACACACACACACACACACACACACACACACACACACACACAAGCTGCTTGTCTTGAAGTGCGCTATCAGCCATTATCAGGACTTGCACTCCCTTGATGAGTGTTTTTATCCACGGAGCACAAGGGTGGAGAATGCAGAAAGACTTTCTGTTTTAACTCTCCCCAAAACCTGCTGTTCCACTAACAGATGCCCCAGAGAAAGAGAAATTTTGAGCAGCAAAAGAGTCATGCCAAACAAAAGTATCAGATTCAGCTTCCTACTACTCTACTGTAAAATTGGGATTAAAATATACAGCATATCATAGGTAAAGGCCCCAAAAGGCCTACTCAGCGAAGTGCAAAACAGTTACATATTTAATCACTTGGTGGCAGTAATGCACCATGCTTGCCTGCAGTCCATATAGCCATTATGCTAACAGAAAAATACTGTTATCATACATCAACCCAATAAACATGTGTTGAGTAGGCTCAGGCTGAGAAGATGAGCTGTGTGTTAGGTGCCACAGAGGCAATACACTACAATGTCTTACTTCATTGCAAGTTTATGTTGTTGATATTTGGAAACTGTTGGTTTCAATGTACCTGGTTCCCTGAATATTTGGTGAAGCAAAGTATAGGAACATTTTGTATTACGGTGGCTTGCACCTGTGGAGTGCAGGTGGAGTATACCCCAAGCCAGCTGGTGGCAGCAATACACCTTGTACCAATCTGCTTGGCACTGTTAAATAGCCATCATTAGGCGACTTCACCTTAGAGGCTGCTGCCCTATATACTGTAATGACATTCTATTCTACTGTATTTTAGTCTATGCCACTACGGCATTGCTCGTCCTAATATTTATATATTTCTTAATTCCATTCTTCTACTTTTAGATTTGTGTGTATTGTTGTGAATTGTTAGATACTACTGCACTGTTGGAGCTAGAAACACAAGCATTTCGCTACACCCGCAATAATATCTACTAAATATGTGTATGTGACCAATAAACCTTGATTTGATAGTCTTTACACGAAGAAGAAAACGGTGGTTTCCGGTTAAGAAAGGAAGTGACGCAATCCACAGGATCAAAACAGGAAACATGGTGGCCAATTTCTCCTCAAAAAACAAATGCAGCTTTCTGCAGATTATCTCGGCAATGGAAGGAAAGTGTGTTATCCAATATATACATCTTAAAGATGACCACATGGTCCAGCAAAACATCTTCTTTGAATGTACGTCGAGATAATACCAGCTGTTTTTGAAAGATAAAGAGGCTAGCTAGATTCCCAAGTCACTCTTAGCCTTTTGCTAGCTAACGTTAGCTAGCACACTCATAAGTGGGTTGAAATTAACCAGGCATCATCCAGACCTATGGGCTGAACATGACCATATATAGGCCTGGTGACTGCGGTGCGACTGGAGTTGCAGACCACCCCTGCGCCTGAGAAATGTAAACGGTGACAGGCCGTCATTAACAGATCGAGGTTGGAAGAGGACAGTCAACAAAACAGATCACTTGACAACACTAGCTAGCTATCCCAAACACTAAACATGTCATCTGAACAAATAATCGCAATTGTCATGGATGACAAAACGTACAACGTCAACAAAAGCAAGTTGATAGAAAAAAGTGACTACTTCCGTGCACTGTACAACTCTGGGATGCGCGAGTCCAGAGAGGATTCAGTGCAACTGCAGGGGCTGAGTGTGCCAGGGCTCGAGCTGGTCCTGGAGTTTATCAACACCTCCAAAGTGAAAGTAGTCAACGAGACCCTGGAAGACCTGATTGAGACTGCTTCTTTTTTGCAAGTCACCTCTATTTTAAAACTTGTTTCGTCTGAAATCCGACAAGAGAATTGTGTGGAACTCTACAGCCTATCTGAGGTATATGGAACTCATGATCTACGCAACGCTTGTCTCAGATACATGAGCTGTCACTACCACTCGATGCTGCGGAGACCAGAGTTCAGCGACTTACCTGGTGCCCTGCGCAACCAGGTTAGAGAGATGCGTATGAAAGGGACGGCCACGCTGGTGGCTATCGGACTCTTCACCTGTCTGGCTCTGGACCTACCAGACCAGGATGAGCCCTGGTCCATGCTGAGGTATGGGGAAGTGGAGCAGCGCTGGAAGCCGCTCGCTAACAACCTGCCCTCTGACATGGTCAATGTGAGAGGCTACGGCTCAGCCGTGTTGGATAACTACCTGTTCCTTGTTGGTGGATATAGAATGACCAGCCAGGAGATCTCAGCGGCACACTGCTACAACCCCTGTAGGAATGAATGGAACCAGGTAGCCCCACTGAACCAGAAGAGGTCAGTACAGGTCAGCTATATGAATAGACCTGCAGTCTGTCCCTGTAGTGAGCTCCGATAGCCAGTCTGTACCGATGTCTTGATCTTCAATCTGCTTTGATGCTGAGCCAGCTAATTACATAGGCTACAGTATGTCTCCGTTCTGTAATGTTGTTTTATAGTCGTGGCCAAAAGCTTTGACAATGACACAAGTATTGGTCTCCACAAAGTTTGCTGCTTCAGTGTTCTTAGATCTTTATGTCAGTAGTTACTATGGTACACTGAAGTATAATTACAAGTATTCCATAAGTGTCAAAGGCTTTCATTGACAATGACATTCAGTTTATGGAAAGAGTCAATATTTGCAGTGCCTTCTTTTTCAAGACCTCTGCAATCCGCCCTGGCATGCTGTCAATTAACTTCTGGGCCACATCCTGACTGATGGCAGGCCATTCTTGCATAATCAATGCTTGGAGTTTGTCAGAATGTGTGGGTTTTTGTTTGTCCACCCGCCTCTTGAGGATCGACCACAAGTTCTCAATGGGATTAAGGTCTGGGGAGTTTCCTGGCCATGGACCCAAAATGTTTTGTTCCCCGAGCCACTTAGTTATCACTTTTGCCTTATGGCAAGGTGCTCCATCATGCTGGAAAAGGCATTGGTCGTCACCAAACTGTTCTTGGATGGTTGGGAGAAGTTGCTCTCGGAGGATGTGTTGGTACCATTCTTTCTTAGGCAAAATTGTGAGTGAGCCCACTCCCTTGGCTGAGAAGCAACCCCACACATGAATGGTCTGAGGATTCTTTATTGTTGGCATGACACAGGACTGATGGTAGCGCTCACCTTGTCTTCTCTGGACAAGGTGTTTTCCGGATGGCCCAAACAATCGGAAAGGGGATTCATCAGAGAAAATGACTCTACCCCAGTCCTCAGCAGTCCAATCCCTGTACCTTTTGCAGAATATCAGTCTGTCCCTGATGTTTTTCCTGGAAAGAAGTGGCTTCTTTGCTGTCCTTTTTGACACCAGGCCATCCTCCAAAAATCTTTGCCTCACTGTGCGTGCAGATGCACTCACACCTGCCTGCTGCCATTCCTGAGCAAGCTCTGCACTGGTGGTGCCCCGATCCCGCAGCTGAATCAACTTTAGGAGATGGTCCTGGCGCTTGCTGGACTTTCTTGGGCGCCCTGATGCCTTCTTCACAACAATTAAACCTCTCTCCTTGAAGTTCTTGATGTTCTGATAAATATTGATTTAGGTGCAATCTTACCAGCAGCAATATCCTTGCCTGTGAAGCCCTTTTTGTGCAAAGCAATTATGACGGCACGTGTTTCCTTGCAGGTAACCATGGTTGACGGAGGAAGAACAATGATTTCAAGCACCACCCTCCTTTTAAAGCTTCCAGTCTGTTATTCTGACTCAATCAGCATGACAGAGTGATCTCCAGCCTTGTCCTCGTCAACACTCTCACCTGTGTTATCGAGACAATCACTGGTCCTTTTGTGGCAGGGCTGAAATGCAGTGGAAATGTTTTGGGGATTAAGTTCATTTTCATGGCAAAGAGGGACTTTGCAATTAATTGCAATTCATCTGATCACTCATCATGACATTCTGGAGGATATACAAATTGCCATCATCAACACTGAGGCAGCAAACTTTGTGGAGACCAATACTTGTGTCATTGTCAAAGCTTTTGGCCACGACTGTATATCCATCTCTCCTCTGGTCCAGGTCCAACTTCAAGCTGCTGGCGGTACGAGGGAAGCTGTATGCAGTAGGAGGCCAGTGTCAGGGCACTGTGGAGTGCTACAGCCCTGAGCAGGACTGGTGGACCTGTGTGTCGTCACTGCCCGACCCCCTGGCAGAGTTCTCTGCCTGCGAGTGCCAGGGCATGATCTACGTCATGGGAGGATACACTGCCAGAGGTTAGTGGGGATCATTTTAATTCCCAGCAGAAGCAGGAAAATGTCTGAAATGTCCAGTGTTAACAGACAGTAGACATAAAGAACTTTAGGCTATACAAACAGTGCTTGTCCATTTGACAAAATATCAACTGCTTTTAAAATTATTGTAACAAATGCTGTTTTTTTCCCCCTCTGTATATACTAGACAGGAATACCAGCGTGCTCCGCTACTGCCCCAACACTGACAGTTGGACAGTGTTCCGCTCCTGCTCGGCCCACGTGCGCAAGCAGCAGATGCTCTCAGTGGAAGATACCATCTACCTGGTGGGGGGGTACACCCACGAGCTGGAGCCGGGTCCAGGGCGGCGGGCCAGCCAGACGGAGGACATGCTGACGGTGCAGTCTTACAACGTGACCACGGGGGAGTGGCTCCACCTGAAGGACAACACTTCCAAGTCGGGCCTGAACCTCACGTGCACGCTGCACAACGACGGCGTCTATATTATGTCGCGCGACGTCAGCCTGCCCACCAGCCTGGAGCACCGCGTCTTCCTCAAGTACAACATCTTCTCAGACGCCTGGGAGGCCTTCAGACGCTTCCCCGCGCTGGGCCAGAATATGCTACTTTGCTCCCTCTATCTGCCCAACATTCTATGAGCGTTGCAGATGGGATGTTTGGTGTTTAGTTGATGCCAGGGGCAGTACAGTCCAGAGACTACATCATATGCCACAAGGGACTTGTTTGTGCGTGCAGGAGTTATATAGTTCCCACGAAGAGAAGTGGTAACGGTAGAGCAGTAGATGGTTGCCATAGGACACAGTACGGCCAAATCTCTGTTGGTGGGGCAAAATATAGAAAGACACAGCTTGTTACATTATTTCAACCTTAAAGTAGCTACAAACACAGGCAAAGCAACAGTCATGCATTGTGGGTCAATGTCTAAGTTAGCATAGCAGCATTGGCCTACTATCATATAGAACATTCCCTGTTGTTTACACTGCAAATTCAAATGATAGATTTGCAAGAATCTTCATCTTAGTGTTCACTACAAACCTTAAACGCTAATGCATATTAGTAATAGATTTAATACATTTCATATTGGATATTGGAAGAAAGTTTGTAGCAAAGACGTGGCTTTGGTTTTACACTGCTGGTTTTGCAATGGGCGATTGAAGAACTGAAATAAAATGCTAAGCTAATGCCGGACCACCATTAATAACTAAACAAATGTCTTAACTCTTGCGTGAGAAGAAAAATGTTAGAATCACGAATGGAACGGGACTGATGAAATTGAGAAATGGAACGTGCCTTCTCCCTCACCTGGGTGATTTTGTACAGATAAACAAGAGTGGAATTGCTAGTGACCGACCAAAAACTGTTGTTTTTTTTCCTTTTTCACTGTTGAATTATCAGGAAAGGGCTTTCATTAGGGTACGTTAAGGACAAATTGATAAAAGACAATGAGAAATTAGTTTTGGTTTAAAGGCAGACTCAGCGATACGACGTAGATGCAGAAAGTAAACAGCGTAGTGGGTCAATTTCCACAACTTAGAGCGTTGAAGTTCTCAGCTGTTTTGATGCCCTGGCTACCACGCTGTGAACAGTGTGAAGCGAACCCCTGCACAGATACAGTGTGTGACTGTCTGAGAGCAAAGTGTTACATCTCGCTCATCTCAATATCTCCAGTGCTGCTTGTGGCAATGTAATTATTAAAGGTGATTACAAACCTTTACTGTGGCGATAGCTTGTATGAGCGCCGTCTTTTCTGCTGATAATACAACTATGTTGTTTGGCTTCTAAAGATGTGTTGGAGTTTGTTAAATGTACATTGTTTGGTCACCCCTGGTTATGTTCTGACAGATGCCTTGGACTTTGACTTAAAATAATAAAGAAAATATTCAGGGAGTAGGTGTCTTTCTGTTTTATTGCAAAAACATTGAAACCATGCATTCAGTGAACGTGCCTTTTCCGAAGTAGAATGCTACGTCTTTTTATCTCTGCAAGTGAAGCTACATAAAATACTTTGAATCATATCTAAACTTTCATAGTCTGGCCATATTAAGGCCTTAAAGATCATATAGTTATTTTTCTTCCCTGTCTTTGGTTTGGTCCTCGCTTCTGTACATCCTGGTATTTTGTCCTCTCTTTTCTTTTGTAGGGGGAACTAGCGTCCTCGCTTACTAAACTATTCTGCTCTTCCCATTCGTAGGTGGAACTCTTGTCCTCTCTTTCGAAACTATTTCCCTTGTCCAATTTGTCATCAAAACAATTCCGTTCTTCCCTTTTGGAGGCGGGACTAGTTTCCTCTCTTTGTAAACTATTCTCTATCCTTTTGGAGTCGGGACTAGCTTTCTCTCTTCCTGAAGGATCTTTTGCTTTGAGGATGTCCACATTGACAGAGAAGACAAACTGCTCGTAAGCAGTGTAATCGGTGATATTACACCTTCCCAGTATATCAGCTGCATCATCAGTCTGTCTGATTGGGGAGAAAGCCCTTATAAACTCCAGGCCTCCGTAGTTTACAGAGGTCCATTCCTTCCCTTGGAAGTCTGGCACAAAGGACCCGTCACAAAGAAACCAGTCAGTGATACTGCTGCTCCCGCTATCCCCTTGAGAGCCATAGAGCTGGTCCTCAGGAAGAGACATCTTGGTCAGAGGAATAGTGGAATGTTCCAGAGAGACTCTGTCCCTTGTCTGCCTTCTGGGATCCAGGGCTGGGGTAGGTCTAGTTGGAACGCTGTAGTCCAGGGGTAGAGGGTCTGTCTGGAGGTGAGCAAGGTGGAGGAGACCCGGGGCATAAGGATTGCCTGTGAGACGGTAGTGGAGGTCTGGGATGCTGAGGGCGACACACTGCAGGTTCTGCTGTGTCAGAGGCTTCTCTGCTGTGTTGGTCAGTTGCACAGTCACTGTGTATGTTTTCTTCACGAAATCTGCACAATTATGAAACAAAGAATGGAACAATGAAATAGTTTGAAATAACTCTGACCAAACAAATTATACATTAGTGGCTATTTCACAATGTACATTTGAAAAAGATTATTGACCTAAATTGAGAGCAGGATCGTCTTCTGCATAGAATGTCAACATCATGAGATATTTCTCTGCATAGGGCTGAACCACCTCCATGTCTTGCAGTGAATCAACACTTTGCTTATTTGAATGATAACAACATTTCTACACCTGGTTTGTAATGTCTCTATGGAAACAATCATTTGGAATTCATTATGAATTCCATCGGAATGCTCCTGCACATTGGTAGAACTGTAAAATAGTGGCCATTAAAAAAATCTGTAATTCGTCTGCTTCCTTTGAGATTTTAATCTACAAAATTAGTGCAACTATGTTTACTATTCTACATAGCGGCAAACCGATGCTAAAAGTATTTTGCAACATACATTTAGATTACATTTCTCTTAAATTAGATAAACAAAACTAGCCTGGTCTCAGATTTGTTGGTGCTTTTGGCATTTTATACAATTCCATAAGGAGTTGGCACCCAAGATAAAATAAAACCGTTTTAAGTAAATTATGCAAATTGCAGTGTGTGAGAGTGCACATTCGTTCTGGCATTTTGCACCTGCCCTATGTTTTGTTGTAGCTGCTTGACAAAGAAATTTCCCCTCGGGGATCAATAAAGTACCTATCTATCTTCAACAAAACCCCATGTAACGATCAACCAGGGTTAATGAAAATGATTACCAGAAGGTGGCAGTATATCCCTGTCTGAGTATTCAGATTTTCAATACAGTCCAACGGTCCTACTCAATAACAACCAGTAAACAGGCTTATTGGATATGTGTAAAAAATAGAATTCCTGTGCAGGGAGACATTTTAAGCACTGTTTTAACATGTAAATGTTGAGTACATGCATTCTTCCAGCACCAGATAAATGTTGTTTATGACAAACTGCTGTAAAACCCAGTAACTGGATTTGATTGACCAAAGCCCAAGGTCAAAAGTAATGAGTTGCAAAATATATATTACCATTTTATTGACACATCAAGGTTCGCTCATTGAGGGATTGATTTCCTCCCTGTTGACAACTATACATATGATGTTATATATAGTTTGTGGAGTTTTCTGAACTGAATGCGTTGTGAATCTCATGCTGGAGCCTGTTCATTTATTCATGGAGCTTGATTGAGTGGAGATCAATGCTTGGGGAACCACACCAATCACAGACACGACCGTAGCATAGGTGCCGGAACCACTGAAAACCCAGGGGAACTAAATGACAACTGGTTGGTACTCAGCAAAATACACCTATAGCTGACAGAGTGGACCCCTCAGTGTGTTATCCATCACATAGAACTACTACTGCACAGGAGTTGGGTGCTATATTGGTTGACTGCATTATAACATGTTACATCTCGGACGTGCTATAGATGTGGCTTGGTGCGTGGCTCAAGGACATTCAGGGGAAAGTCTCAAAGGGTTCCAAGGGGAGAGACTGATCTTTATGCATTTATTCAGGGCAGTATACCGTCTGATGTGATCATCTCAGATGATCTATAGCAGCATGAATCAGCATGTCAGCCATGGCAGTAAGGTATCCAAGCTTTGTGTGTGGAGGCTCATAAAAAACGTATTTGTATTTCCCCCAATAACCGAGAACATGGCGAGATGTGTATGTGTGTGTGTATGTGTATGTATGTGTGTGTGTGTATGTATGTGTGTGTGTGTGTATGTGTATGTATGTGTGTGTGTATGTGTGTGTGTATGTGTATGTATGTGTGTGTGTGTGTGTGTGTATGTGTATGTGTGTGTGTGTGTGTGTGTGTGTGTGTGTGTATGTGTATGTGTATGTGTGTGTGTGTATGTGTATGTATGTGTATGTGTGTGTGTGTGTGTGTGTGTGTGTGTGTGTGTTGAGTGTGTGATGGAAAGAGGGCTTAAAGGGAGGGAGAGGGGGTGGGTATATACTCCTCCAGAGAGCAGCAATGAGAGAGGCAGAAAGGAAGAGACAGTCACAGACAGAGAGAGAGAGAGAGAGAGACAGAGACAGAGAAAGAGGAGAGAGAGAGGAGAGAGAGAGAGTAGAGAGAGAGAGAGAGAGAGAGAGTAGAGAGAGAGAGAGAGAGAAAGAAGAGAGAGAGCAGAGAGAGTAGAGAGAGGAGAGTGAGAGAGGAGAGAGAGAGTAGAGAGAAAGAGGAGAGAGAGAGAGCAGAGAGAGAGAGAGAGAGAGAGAGAGAGAGAGAGAGAGAGAGAGAGAGAGAAAGAAAGAGGAGATATAGAGAGAGTAGAGAGAGAAAGAGGAGAGAGAGAGGAGAGAGAGAGAAAGCGGAGAGAGAGGAGAGAGAGAGAGAAAGCGGAGAGAGAGAGAGTAGAGAGGAGAGAGAGGAGGAGAGAGAGAGAGAGAGAGAGAGAGAGAAAGCGGAGTGAGAGAGTAGAGAGTAGAGGAGAGAGAGAAGAGGAGAGAGAGAGTGAGAGAGAGCAGAGAAAGAGAGAGACAGTTTGCTCCTGCAGCGCTGCAAGGACAGACTGCACTGACAGAGGAGGGGACACACACACACACAGCCCAGCCTGAAGAGAGAAATGTCTACATAACAGGACCACCAGCACACTAATGATTTCTGGACACTGACAACAACACAGAACACAAATAGATGCCAAGGACTAGCACCTCAAAACAACCTCACCCTCACAGAGAGGGAGGACACAGTTTGAAGGTGGAACAGTTTGAAGGTGGAACAGTAAAGGTGAAGGAAGACATTTGTTATGGAAGAGACCAACTAAAACAGGAGTAATCAACAGTATCATCTACTCTCTGCCATCTAGTTCCTCTAGGACAGACTTTACAGTGCAGTGCACTGGGCTGTGCTGCTCTGCCTTCAACACTCATACCCTTCTGTGCTGCTCTGCCTTCAACACTCATACCCTTCTGTGCTGCTACTGCTACTAATGCTGTTCCAGACCAGGCTACATCAGACAGAGGTACGCTGAACTGAGCAGCTCTGCTCTACACTCTAGCTAGCTGTATTGCATTGACTGACTGGTTGACTGACTGACTGACTGACTGACTGACTGACTGACTGACTGACAGACTGACTGACCATGAGTGAGTCGAAGAAGGGTGATCTGGCTATCCGGGATAAAGCCATCCTGGGCCAGCAGAGGCGTCTGAAGCAGGCCACCCAGTTCACACACAAAGACTCAGCCGACCTGCTGCCGCTGGATGGGCTCAAGAGACTGGGCACCTCCAAAGACCTGGTGAGTGGCTGTCTGAACATCCCATTGGACAATTCTTATTCTGTTATTGGTGGTACTGTCACTTTGACCGTTAATGCCAGGTCCAAAAAATGGGTTGTATTCATTAGGGCGCACTGTAGAAACATGCTTTGAAAGGGAACATTCTTGTTTTCTGTTCCATAATGTTTTACTACAGTGTGCCCTGCTCTTGTTGAACAAGTTCAGATACTGTAGTTCCTCCCTGTTTCAGTCTGTTTGCTGCCTAATGAATACGACCCTGGTCAGCGGCTGTCTGAAAGTCCCATTAGATCTTACCCTATTGCTGGTACTGTGTCACTTTGACTCTTAGTGATGGTGGCTAATGGTGGCTAAATGGTGGCTAAATGGTGGCTAATGGTGGCTAAATGGTGGCTAAATGGTGGCTAATGGTGGCTAAATGGTGGCTAAATGCATTTTGGATGAAACTTGGCAGATAGAAGATGTTGAAATTAGCTTATTTAGACAGTTAGTTGGAGAGGCTGTACTGTACTTGCTACCAGCCAGTGCTTTGGGGAGCGTTGTGAGACAAGTTGAAAGACATGAATGTTGTCACAGTATTTTGTCAACACTGGGGTAAACGGTTGGCTGTATCTAACTGAATGATTTACCAGGTTTAAAATGCTGTGCAAAGTAAATGTACTGAGTCTATGACAAATGAAGAGGACCTTTGATTGACTGTGATATCGCTCTGTTCTCTTGATGTCGTCATCAAAGAGTTGAATATCAACACCATACTGCTTTTCTATCAAACGTGTGGTATTCCTATCATGGATCTACCATTCACTGCTACCACTGTAACATCAACTGCAATTTCCTTAATCTGAGGAGGTGCCTAGAAAAGATGGTAGGCCATGTAACTGCATAGATGTTGAACGACTCAGTACAGTAGATGAGAGGATTTCCTGTCAAACCCTGTTAGAGAACATGCATTCTCAGAGACAGTGTTGTCCTCACACGTCTCCTTCCATCAGTACACTCGCTATGAGGTCAGAGGGACAGAAGAAACAGAGCTAGGCAAGTTAGATTAAGATGCAGGCGCAGCCACCCACCCACGCACGCACACACATTATTCTAATAAAGTACATGATACACTGACAGAACACACTGTAAGACAGAATGACAGTCCGTCCATCCTCCGACATCCTCCCACTTCCTGCTCAACAGCCTCCCTAAATCCTCTCTCTCCCAGTCCTCCTCTATGGAGACAAGGGCTTCCTGGGATAATGGCTTCATTGCCCCACTGTCAACTCCTGACAGTCTTGATTAGATGGCAGCCTCCCATATTCCCAGAATGCACTCCAAGAATCTCCAGAATGACTGGAGTGGAGAGCATCAGAAGTGTGCTGTGTGTTTACACTGTCTCTGTCTGTGTATTTAAAGCCAGCTTTCACAGCAGGCAGCAGCATCCCCATGACTAACTTCCATCTCTCTCAATCCTCTCACGTTATATCTAAATCTTATATCTAAAACAACGCTCTCTACTCTCATAGTTGAATTCTCTCACAAGGGCATTGTGGGAGGATAACAAGCTGTAATTCAGAGCAAAAATAAATATTTGTTGGAGCCTGTCTATCTCTGCGCACTTCTCTTCACACTGAGAAAATATGAAATCACTGTGCAGTAAGAAAACCTGGAGGTAAACATCTATTGCATTCCAAATGGCACCCTATTATCTATGCACATAAGGCTCTGGTCAAAGGTAGTGCACTTAGGAAATAATGGTGCCATTTGGGATTCATCCATGGTATCTGACTGGTAAACAAGTGTCTCCATTATTCTGAATACAAACAAGCAATAATCAGGGGCATATTTTGTTACAAGGCTGAGGATGATGGCACTGACACACTTAGGCTACATCTTGAGTGTATATTTACAGTCGAACGTGTAACTTTATGCAACTTTGCCCGGATATAATCCTGTCTGCATCACCTCCAAAATGCAGCCCACATCTTCTGAAATGGCGGCATTTAGTTCAACGGACTCTTCTGGGATAAATACCAATTATCTGCTCATCGGAAAGAGAAATGAACTCGCTCTGATACGTACCTCGTTTGCTAGAAACCCCATTCCATGGAGGAAACAGGCCACAGGGGTTACAGGATGATTTGCATGTCATCTCACAGTGCTGCTTCCCATTGTAATGGCCTTGGAGCCTGAACGGCAGAACGCCAGAGGCAGCCATTGTTACAGCTCCCCCACGCCGTGCCTCGCTCTCCGTACTGACTGTCAAAAGCAATCACGCTCCGAGTGGAGACATGACTAAAGTGAACTGTAGAAAAGCAGCAGGTTGTGTCCCTAAGGTGCATGGGGCCTACTCTGAGATAAAACAGAAGCCAGCTGATAGGCACCGAACAAGGTAGTGATGTCACCTCACAGCTGAATAGACAGACAGTCTGTGTGTATACTGTCTGTCTGTCTGTCATTCTGAAATAGTTTTCATATTTCAAGAATGCTTTATTAATCAGTCTCTTAGGTGCTATCATTTGTCTCCATTACCATTCTCAGGTCATTAAAATACAACTATTCCTGGTTTAAAAGCACACATCGAACCACGCAGGGTTTCTTTAGATGTAGCCTGGTTTGCCATTCCACTTCAACTGAGCCAGTACATCATTTAACAGTATAGAGACAGTTATATAATAGTGAATGTGTTTGGCTGCTCTTAGCCCAAGGAACCGCCCACCCCCTCTCTCCCTCTGTTAGCGGCATCATCCTGGCCCTGGTGTTCATCCTAGACCAGAGCCAGGGAGCAGTGAGCATTGAAGGGCAAAAAGCAACCCACCAGGGCCAGGAGCGAGGGAAGTGAACAGCAGAGTGGAGGAGGGTGGGGATAAGAGTGGTAATGGATGAGAGCAGCAGAGGTAGACTGTGGCCAATGTTAACATAAGTGTTGCCTATATCAGAAAGCCACAAAAAAAAACTGTGAGGAAGAGAGGAATTGGACCGGTCCTAAACCTTATCTACTCTAGCAGCATCCCTCTCTCCACTTCTCAGTTAAGTCCCTCCATCTGCTCCGCCTCCCACTCTTTTTAACTTTGTGAGTGTGAATAAATGTGTATTGGGAGGCTCCAGGTGTCTCTGTCGGGTCAGAGCCGGGCTGCAGCGTCCGCATGCTCCACTGTGGAACAGAATATAGAGTATACCTTCCCTTCTCATCACCTCACTGCAGTATGGAGCTCAGATGAATCTACTACACCCCCAGGGAAACATCAAGTGGAAGTGTCTGAGCTTGAGTGCGTTTTGGTGGCAATTATCTCATTCAATTGTTTATAACGTCCAAGAACAACAACATTAGACCGAGTTCTCTCCCAGACGGCGACATGGCACCGTCACTTAATGTGATCTGTGATCCCTTGATGAAGACCCTTCTATCTCTCTCCCTACACACTCTCTCTCTCTCTCTCTCTCCCTATCTGTTTCTCACTCTCTTCTCTGCACTCTCTCACCCGCCCCACTCTCCCTCTCTCAGTTGTCAGAAGCTTTGGTGGGCGGCAGCGTCGGTTCACCCAGAGCTGGTCCGCGCTCCGCAGACAGACAGACAGCTAGAAACACCTGGGTGAAACAGACAACTAAACAACAGAGGGGGAAGAGAGGGACAGCGAGGGGGAGAGGGAGAGAGAGAGAGAAGAGAAGAGATGAGAGAGAGCAGATGTGTTGCTGGCTGCACCCTGATGGTTAGTGTGACAGGAAGCCAGCGGCTGGGGGACAACACAATGGGAACGCAGGCATTAGCAGAGTCATGTGACTTCAGCCATGACAGAGAGAGGAGCCTGTTGCAGTCAGATAATTAGCCCACACGGCAATCAGGCTCTAATCTCTCAGAGCGAGTGAGAGAGGAAAGAGGAAAGAGGACATGCCATGACAAAAGGAAGGGAGCGAGAGAGAGAGAGAAAAAGAGAATCATAGTGACAGTTCTCTCTGTCACCGTGACAAGAGATAGAGAGACCGGTTTGAACTGGAACACTGTGGACGTGTTCCGAGGGAGGTCACTACAGGACACTCACCAGTAGAATCAGCAGTCTGCAATATGTATTAAGAACACAGAGGAACAGTGTGTGTGTGTGTGTGTTTGAGGAGGGCATGAAAAGATGCTAGATGGAATGATAGAATACGACAGACAGACAGGTAACAGAGAGAGAAGGACAAGGTCATTGATGATTGATATTCTATAAACGACCCAATTAGTTTCTCCTCTTAACTGATTGTGCCATGTCTAGTGGTTTTACTTCTGTAAATGAGAGTAAAAAAAAAAAACTATGGTCATCTAGTCTACAGGGGACAACAGTTGGCATTCATCAATAGTATTATACAGTGTTAACAACAGTCATAGAATTAGTACATGTCATGCCAATAAAGGTTTGACTTCAACCTCAAACCATACTTTCAGTACCAGAAAGGCTATGGGAAGTTATGCTGTCTTTAATTACAGCTAATTGAAGAGAGAATTGAGTTCTAGAGACTAACTAGGGGAAGGACAGGAACCTTCACATCTTCTGTGCATGTACTTAATGAATGTCTAGGTTAGTTTAACCAACCATCACAAACCAATATTTCAGACTCATCCAGTCATCATCTGAAAGGAATGATGGGTAACCATGATATCCGCCAATATAATATAATCTGCATGAACGCTGATGGATGTAGACAAAAATTAGCCTAATTCATAGCAGGGAACAAATCACAAGTTAGCCACTTGGCCAATAAAGACTACCACCCATCAGCATGCATTTACAACCATAAAGGCATTGTGTTGCATAATCTCTGATGTATGACTGCTACCTTATCCCAGGGGCGATTCAAGACAGAAATTAAAGCCTTGGTTGAGCTATTTGGCAAAACAAGAGCTCTGAAATCATACTGCTTGCTTTAACACTCCATCATGTCTAGAAAAGGTATGGCTAGAAAAAAAAGTGTAGACAGATGAAAAATGATACATTATTATTATTTTACAGACACTTTCATCCCTGTCCCTGAAACCAGACAAAAGACTAACCATGTCCTCCAAAGTGCAGCGCTAGAACAGTGAATTGCATTTGAACTTTATTAAAAGGCCAGGGCACGTACTGTATGAACCACACGCCGCTTGTTGTGGACAGAGGATCTGCATCCAAACATCATTTCCCCAAGCCGAGTCTGACTTCTCTGTAGCTGCAGGGCAATCAGAACCTACAACAGCCAGCTGCCTCCTCACTCAAATGGACCAGGGGAAATTACATTGGGTACACTGCTGTCAGTTTCAATCTGCTCTGCTCTTTGCAAGTCAGAGGTAAGCACTGAGGAGGGGAAGTATGGGTAATAGAGTAATTTTTTCTTTTCACTGATTAATAGTAATGGGATTTAAAGGAGGTTTTTCTTCTTGGGAGGAGAGGTAGGCCTCTCTCTCTCTCTCTCTCTCTCTCTCTCTCTCTCTCTCTCTCTCTCTCTCTCTCTGGTTGAAGTCGTTGAAACTCATTTTTCAACCACTCCACAGATTTCATGTTAACAAACTATAGTTTTGACAAGTCGGTTAGGACATCTACTTTGTGCATGACACAAGTCATTCTTCCAACAATTGTTTACAGACAGATTATTTCACTTATAATTCACTATATCACAATTCCAGTGGGTCAGAAGTTTACATACACTAAGTTGACTGTGCCTTTAAACACACCTGAAGGTACCACGTTTATATGTACAAACAATAGTACACAAGTATAAACACCATAGAACCACGCAGCCGTCATACCGCTCAGGAAGGAGACGCATTCTGTCTCCTTGAGATGAACATACTTTGGTGTGAAAAGTGCAAATCAATCCCAGAACAACAGCAAAGGACCTTGTGAAGATGCTGAAGGAAACAGGTACAAAAGTATCAATATCCACAGTAAAACGAGTCCTATATCGACATAACTTGAAAGGCCGCTCAGCAAGGAAAAAGTCACTGCTCCAAAACCGCCATAAAATAAGCCAGACTACGGTTTGCAACTGCACATGGGGACAAAGATCGTACTTTTTGGAGAAATGTCCTCTGGTCTGATGAAACAAAAATAGAACTGTTTGGTCATAAGGAAAAAGGGGGAGGCTTGCAAGCTGAAGAACACCATCCCAACCGTGAAGCACGGGGGTGGCAGCATCATGGTGTGGGGGTGCTTTGCTGCAGGAGGGACTGGTACATTTCACAAAATAGATGGCATCATGAGGAAGGAAAATTATGTGGATATATTGAAGCAACATCTCAAAACATCAGTCAGGAAGTTAAAGCTTTGTCGCATATGGGTCTTCCAAATGGACAATGACCCCAAGCATACTTCCAAAGTTGTGGCAAAATGGCTTAAGAACAACAAAGTCAAGGTATTGGAGCGGCCATCACAAAGCCTTGACCTCAATCCTATAGAACATATTGTGGGAAGCTTGTGGAAGGCTACCCGAAACGTTTGACCCAAGTTAAACAATTTAAAGGCAATGCTACCAAATACTAATTGAGTGTATGTAAACTTCTGACCCACTGGGAATGTGATGAAAGAAATAAAAGCTTAAATAAATCATTCTCTCTACTATTATTCTGACATTTCACATTCTTAAAATAAAGTGGTGATCCTAAATGACCTAAAACAGGGAATTTTTACTAGGATTAAATGTCAGGAATTGTGAAAAACTGAGTTTAAATGTATTTGGCTAAGGTGTACAGTATGTAAACCTCCGACTTCAACTGTATGTCCCTGCGTGTTTCCGTACACCGCTGTTAATTACAGCAGGAAGGAGCGGGGGAATACGTGTTGAAGTAACCCTTAATCACTGTCGGACTTAGATAATAAATGATCAGATGCTGCAGCCTTTGAGAAATGTAAATGAGCTGAAATTACGCCATTTCTGTGTTGCCTTTGAGAAGGCTGGTGCTGATGGAAGATAGAAGGCAGAATGGTGGGGGTCAAACTGAGAATGACACACAGTACACTGCTGGTTTTCCAATTACATCTTTGATAAAGGGCTGTGGACATGGAGATAAAACCAGTCTCTACGGGTGGGTTCTCTCTCTATGGGTGTTGATAGCTGGGAAGGTGAGTGTGAGGTCAAATGAACCACTTGATTTGAACGGTTGTCAGATATGAAACAGTCAGCAAACACTGTCCACTTTGCTCCAGGACCAGAAGGATGTGAAGATTATAATGATTATAATAATAGATCACTATGATTCAGGCATGGTCCAAGTGGCCCTGTTGATTGATGTGGAGCGGACGTCAAGCTGCTCATTGTGAAAAGCCTGTTCTGGGGAGGGCTCCTGTGGAGAGGCCATCTTCACAGCTTGTGTCAGAGCTGACTAGCTACTACACAATCAGCTAAAACTGAGGCTGGGTTGTAAGGACAATGAATATAGCTTCTAAAATACTCCGATTAATGATGTTGGTTTGGAACAATACAGAAGTCATTTTCTATCTAAACTCTATATGTCCTCAGAGAGTGGATGAATACCTCTCACATCATACCCAGTCTGTTCCTGTATCCATAAACCTTGGTTGGACTATGAGGTAGCAACAGGAACAATATACTTTTGCCTTCGCACTGGTAGGCAACAGTGAAGGAGGGGAGAGAGGGAGGCAAAATGGTAGATGTGGAGGCGGGGGGAGAAATAAAAGGGATGACAGATAGGACTGGGGTGAGTGTATAAGCAGAGAGGAATACAGTGTGACCCCTAGGTGACCTCTGGGATGTGTTACTGAGAGACAGATGTCAAATCAGTGTTGTAGAGCAGGAGGAAAGTTATTATAAACACACTGTACACACAAGCACACACACAGCCATGGGAGTGCATGAGAGGACAGTATTATAGCCAGGATCTGGATCTCTCTCTCTCTCTCTCTCTCTCTCTCTCTCTCTCTCTCTCTCTCTCATTTTCTTTGTCCTCTCTCATTCTCTCATTAATTCTCCCTCTCTCTACCCTCCTAAAATATATATTCTAAACAGGCAGTGCAAGCAGCAGCTTCCAGCACTGCGTAGAGAATGGTAAATTAGCCCTGCACATTGCACAATACAAAACAATGACGGACAATGCAATCAAATGAGAAAAGGATGGGACAAAATAACAGCGTGATTTTTCTCCTTCTTCCTCCTCTCCGTCTTCCTCCTCTCCGTCTTCCTCCTCTCCTTCTTCCTCCTCTCCGTCTTCCTCCTCTCTGTCTTGCTCCATCTGTTCCTCAGGCTATGGGGGTATGGTTGCACAATCGCTGTATTTGGACAGGAGTCCCTCTGGGGAATTGTCCTCTTCGTATCTGCGTGCAATACAATAGAATACTGTGATTACAGGAGTGGGTCATGTAATACTTAATTTATATGCAGAGATAGAAGGGTACAAGGTTCTAAGTCTATGACGTTTTCAAATAACACTTCCATATGCAGGAAATTTAAAATAACCTGAATCGGCAGTGTATCAAATACTTGTTCTCCCCACTGTATATATACAGTGGGGAGACTGTATATATACAGTGGGGAGAACAAGTATTTGATACACTGCCGATTTTGCAGGTTTTCCCACTTACAAAGCATGTAGAAGTCTGTAATTTTTATCATAGGTACTCTTCAACTGTGAGTGACGGAATCTAAAACAAAAATCCAGAAAATCACATTGTATGATTTTTAAGTAATTAATTTGCATTTTATTGCATGACATAAGTATTTGATACATCAGAAAAGCAGAACTTAATATTTGGTACAGAAACCTTTGTTTGCAATTACAGAGATCATACGTTTCCTGTAGTTCTTGACCAGGTTTGCACACACTGCAGCAGGGATTTTGGCCTACTCCTCCATACAGACCTTCTCCAGATCCTTCAGGTTTCGGGGCTGTCGCTGGGCAATACGGACTTTCAGCTCCCTCCAAAGATTTTCTATTGGGTTCAGGTCTGGAGACTGGCTAGGCCACTCCAGGACCTTGAGATGCTTCTTACGGAGCCACTCCTTAGTTGCCCTGGCTGAGTGTTTTGGGTCGTTGTCATGCTGGAAGACCCAGCCACGACCCATCTTCAATGCTTTACTGAGGGATGGAGGTTGTTGGCCAAGATCTCGCGATACATGGCCCCATCCATCCTCCCCTCAATACGGTGCAGCCGTCCTGTCCCCTTTGCAGAAAAGCATCCCCAAAGAATGATGTTTCCACCTCCATGCTTCACGGTTGGGATGGTGTTCTTGGGGTTGTACTCATCCTTCTTCTTCCTCCAAACACGGCGAGTGGAGTTTAGACCAAAAAGCTCTATTTTTGTCTCATCAGACCACATGACCTTCTCCCATTCCTCCTCTGGATCATCCAGATGGTCATTGGCAAACTTCAGACGGGCCTGGACATGCGCTGAGCAGGGGGACCTGGCGTGTGCTGCAGGATTTTAATCCATGACGGCGTAGTGTGTTACTAATGGTTTTCTTTGAGACTGTGGTCCCAGCTCTCTTCGGGTCATTGACCAGGTCCTGCCGTGTAGTTCTGGGCTGATCCCTCACCTTCCTCATGATCATTGATGCCCCACGAGGTGAGATCTTGCATGGTGCCCCAGACCGAGGGAGATTGACCGTCATCTTGAACTTCTTCCATTTTCTAATAATTGCGCCAACAGATGTTGCCTTCTCACCAAGCTGCTTGCCTATTGTCCTGTAGCCCATCCCAGCCTTGTGCAGGTCTACAATTTAATCCCTGATGTCCTTACACAGCTCTCTGGTCTTGGCCATTGTGGAGAGGTTGGAGTCTGTTTGATTGAGTGTGTGGACAGGTGTCTTTTATTCAGGTAACGAGTTCAAACAGGTGCAGTTAATACAGGTAATGAGTGGAGAACAGGAGGGCTTCTTAAAGAAAAACTAACAGGTCTGTGAGAGACGGAATTCTTACTGGTTGGTAGGTGATCAAATACTTATGTCATGCAATAAAATGCAAATTCATTATTTAAAAATCAAACAATGTGATTTTCTGGATTTTTGTTTTAGATTCCGTCTCTCACAGTTGAAGTGTACCTATGATAAAAATTACAGACCTCTACATGCTTTGTAATTAGGAAAATCTGCAAAATCGGCAGTGTATCAAATACTTGTTCTCCCCACTGTATATGAGAGGGAGAGAGTGCATACTTGCTTGTTTACATTGTCAATAATTTAGGCAGGTAGGTATGATACAGAAAGCCTGTCAGTTAAATGCTGCTAGGTAACACTGGGGACATTGGAAATACACACAACACTACCTTGAGATGACATCAGTCAGAAATGATGCAACTGAGTGGGTGTTTTTTTCTATGGCAGTCATCCTTGGTCTATAAAGTGAGTCAGGTGAGGGGATCTGGAGGAGAGAGAGAACGCCCGCCCACCCACTCCCCAAGGTCGCAGTTGTAAATGAGAACTTGTTCTCAACTGACCTACCTGGTTAAATAAAGGTGAAATAAAATAAAAAATGGCTTCTCCAGAGAGTACTCCTTCTCTGATCAATAGAATGCCTACCTTCAGAGGTCTACAGAGACCTGATAGGATGTATTGTGTGTGCCAGTGTGAGAGCACTGACCAGTCATCACTTTGATGGGCTGACAGGGAGAGCTGGAGGACAGGGTGAAATGAGCCTAGGAGGAGACTGACAGACAGCTCGGCTTGGCTCTGATATGCTCTGATGTTGTGGTCATTACCTGAAACCTTCAACACCTAAAATATCCTTTGCTGTTTATTTTACATTTTTAGATGTGATATGTTTTATGACTGCTGCAAGATGAAGTGCCTCTCTGAGGACATTAAAGTTTTCTGAATCTGAACTCACAATGAGGCCCAAAAGGTGAGATTTGAGACCAGCAAATGTGTGATACAGGCAGAAAAACTGGGTTGTAGGCTACATACTGTACAGACATGCACAGTGCAGACAAACACATCAAATTGGGAGTGCGCCTACACACATAAGCGTGCACACTCTATTTACAGCTAATGACGTGCCTCTGGCATAGAGAGAATGGATGTTTCCATCACGTCAGTAGCAGCACCGTTTTTTTCAGCAGCAGTTATGATATCTGAAATTACTTTGACATCCTCCTATCTGGCAGTATTGATGGTATTGGCTGACCTTCTGTTCACTTCAAACCACACGGCCTCTTTTCTCTAGAGCGACTCCCTACTGGAAAACTATTAGATTGCCACAATGCACTGGAGCTCATAATTGGATTTATATTTATCGCACAAAAACAATTGTTCAACTCAGCCATCGCCCACCGGTTGTTCTGAAATGGTTTAAAATCGAATTTCTTGTTAGTCATCCAGGCAATTATCAAATCATAAAACAACAGTTGCCTTTAATGTTTCAATAGAATGGGTTTGGTCCGAGTAAATGGACATGAAAGCTGTACAGAACACTGTAAATGTATCACATTTACAGAACTCTCTGTCCTGAATAATATGGAATCATCTTTACATTCTAACATTAAACAGAGACGGCATGGCACTAGCTGGTTCACAATTCTATCTTTTCATTGGCCATTTCAGGTCTACCATGCACCACCTATTAAACTAAGGGGTGGGTTCTCAGACACAGATTAAACCTAGTCCAGGACTAAAAAGGAGATTTCAATGGAGATTCTCTAGTGACATGCTTTTGAGTCACCTTGCCCTCACCCCAATGGGCAATTATTCAATTTGTTTTGCCCTGCGTTGTTGGAGCTCGGAGCTCAAGGATTTCACCGTACCCTGTAATTACATCTGCAACACTGTAAACTCATCTAGTCCAGGACTAGCCTTAACCCAGCCCTAAGTGCACATGTTTTATATGACTCCATTGGAAATGGTGTCTGACATCCCTCTTCCTGCCCTGTCTCCTGGTTACAGCAGCCCCACAGCATCGTGCAGCGCCGCCTCATGGCGGGAAACATCACACAGCTGCGTGGTGAGGCCCGCGTGGGGAGACCCTCGCCCCTGGTCGACAGCAAGGAGGGGGGCGCCGGCGATGCAGAGGAGAAGAGCGAGAGCACGGCTGACGACTCCACGGAGGAGAGGGATTCGCCGGAGGAGAGCGAGAGGAGCCTAGAGACGCGGTCGGACGAGGAGGAGGAGGACGACAGCAGCGAGGCCAGGGGGAAGACAAGCAGCACGGCTGGGAGCAGTAAAACAGAGGAGGGGAGGAAGGAGAGACAGAGGCCTCTCACTGTCCTGCTGGTCCAGTGTAAGGTACGCTTGAACACTCATCCTTCCTTCATTTTGGCGTCATGTTTTTTTTTTTATGAACCTAAATTAAATCTCAGACACTATTCAGTTCCATTCCACATGAAGATAAAAGTACAGATAAAGGGAACGGAGGAGAGACTCGCCATCTATCCAGATAATTTATTCCCTCATTGTATTCCACTGAGCGCCGTCTCATCAATTCTTAATGGCTTCGATTCTAGGGTTTGTAGAGTCCCCACGCCGACCCTCTGCATCACTCAGACACTCTCGCCACACTGTGTCTGTGGCTAAGGGAAGAGCCAATGTGATCAATATCCTTTGCTATAACACTGTAACAGTGACTCCTCCACATACAGGATCAACAACAGTCTCGTAATTAAGTCAATACACAGCTGAAGACCCCATCATAGTAAACATCAGAAGATAATCATACGAAACAAAATTGGTTGAATCAATCTATATGCAAGATGGGAAGGCAAACCAGTAATGCAAGTGCATTGAGTTCACTGCCTACATCATTCATTTCAGTGAATGAATAGCATTCATTAAGATGTTATTAGTGAACATGAGCAAACATACCATCCAAGTAATTTCTGACTCAGTATGTTAAGGTTATATTATTTCTGCACACAACCCACTGAAAACCCACAATACTGCAACTTAATAATTGGACTAGCTCTAAAACACCATACTGCACCCACCCACAAGTATTGATTGTCTGGAATACAGGGTCAGACTGTTAAAACAACACCTACATACACAAGACTAACCAAGCATCAACTCCACTGAGAGGTACAGAAATATACTCCTAATTAAAGGAGTTGAACCTTGGGGAGTGGGTGGGCGGGCGTTCTCTCTCTCCTCCAGATCCCCTCACCTGACTCACTTTATAGACCAAGGATGACTGCCACAGAAAAAACACCCACTCAGTTGCATAATTTCTGACTGATGTCATCTCAAGGTAGTGTTGTGTGTATTTCCAATGTCCCCAGTGTTACCTAGCAGCATTTAACTGACTGGCTTTCTGTATCATAACTGCCTGAATCATAACTGTGAAAGCAGTCAAGGGTCCAACAAATCAATGTAGTTTGGGATAGATAGAGCTTGGTTGTTGAACTCATGCATGTACAGTGATTTATTTACATCAGACCAGAGGACATTTCTCCAAAAAGTACGATCTTTGTCCCCATGTGCAGTTGCAAACCGTAGTCTGGCTTTTTTTATGGCGGTTTTGGAGCAGTTGCTGAGCGGCCTTTCAAGTTATGTCGATAAAGGACTCGTTTTACTGTGGATATAGATACTTTTGTACCTGTTTCCTCCAGCATCTTCACAGGGTCCATTGCTGTTGTTCTGGGATTGATTTGCACTTTTTGCACCAAAGTACGTTCATCTCTAGGAGAGAGAAAGTGTCTCCTTCCTGAGCGGTATGACGGCTACGTAGTCCCATGGTGTTTATACTTGCGTACTATTGTTTGTACAGATGAACGTGGTACCTTCAGGTGTTTGCAAATTGCTCTTAAGGATGAACCAGACTTGTCGAGGTCTACAATTCTTGACAGATTTCTTTTGATTTTCCCATGATGTTGAGCAAAGAGGAACTGAGTTTGAAGGTAGGCCTTGAAATACATCCAAAGGTACACCTTCAATTGACTCAAATGATGTCAATTAGCCTATCAGAAGCTTCTAAAGCCATGACATAATTTTCTGGAATTTTCCAAGCTGTTTAAAGGCACAGTGAACTTAGTGTATGTAAACTTCTGACCCACTGGAATTGTGATATAGTGAATTATAAATTAAATAATCTGTCTGTAAACAATTGTTGGAAGAATTACTCGTGTCATGCACAAAGTAGAGTCCTAACTGACTTGCCAAAACTATAGTTTGTTAACATGAAATCTGTGGAGTGGTTGAAAAATGAGTTTTAACGACTTCAACCCAAGTGTATGAAACTTCCAACTTCAACTGTAAGTTTTCACACCCGAGTCAATACTTTGTAGAAACACCTTTGAGTCGTCTTGGGTATGTCTGTATCAGCTTTGCACATCTGGATTTGGGGATTTTCTCCCATTCTCCCTTGCAGATTTTATCAAGCTCTGTTAAGTTAGATGGGGAGTGGCGGTGAACAGCAATCTTCAAGTCTTTTCACAGATTTGGGATTATCAATGGGATTCAAGTCAATTATACTGGGATAGCGGCGCCGAAGAAGATGGCTGACGTTTTACGTGCTCCTGACCAATTGTGCTTTTTTGCGTTGTTTGTAACTTATTTTCTTACTTATTTTTTACATAATGTTGGCATAGAGCTTGTTTTTCATTCAACGAATCCTATGACCCCGACGTGAAGGACATATTGGTTTCCCAGGAACAGGCCCAGATCCCCATCATTTGCGTGAAGAGAAGACGCCGAAAGAGGGGGCGCAGGACGGGCCGCCTTCTGAGGATTCGTAGGCGATCGAATAAACCCCCACTTCCCTTTGTTCTGCTAGCTAACGTGCAATCATTGGAAAATAAAATCGATGACCTACGAGGAAGATTAAACTACCAACAAACTACCACAATGTATCGGCAGGATAGAACAGCGGCGTCTGGTAAGACAAGGGGTGGCGGGCTATGCATTTTGGTGCACGATATCTAAGGAAGTCTCAAAGTTTTGCTCGCCTGAGGTAGAATATATCATGATAAGCTGTAGATTACACTATCTACCCAGAGAGTTTCATCTGTATTTTTCGTAGCTGTCTACATACCACCACAGACCGATGCTGACTCTAAGACCGCACTCAAGCAAACAGGAAAACGCTCATCCAGAGGCAGTGCTCCTAGTGGCCGGGGACTTTAAAGCATGGAAACTTAAATCCGTTTTATCTCATTTCTACCAGCATGTTAAACTCTAGACCACCTTTACTCCAAACACAGAGACGCATACAAAGCTCTCCCTCGCCCTCCATTTGGCAAATCTGACCATAATTCTATACTCCTAATTCCTGTTTATAAGCAAAAATTAAAGCAGGAAGCACCAGTGACTCGATCAATAAAAAAGTGGTCAGATGAAGCAGATGCTAAGCTACAGGACTGTTTTGCTAGCACAGACTGGAATATGTTCCGGGATTCTTCCGATGGCATTGAGGAGTATACCACATCAAGTCATTGGCTTCATCAATAAGTGCATCGATGATGTCGTCCCCACAGTGACTGTTCGTACATACCTCAATCAGAAGCCATGGATTACAGGCAACATCCGCACTTTGCTAAAGGCTAGAGCTGCCGCTTTCAAGGAGCGGGACTCTAACCCTGAAGCTTATAAGAAATCCAGCTATGCCCTCCGACGAACCATCAAACAGGCAAAGTGTCAATACAGGACTTAAATCGAATTGTATTACACCGGCTCTGACGCTCGTCGGATGTGGCAGAGCTTGCAAACCATTACAGACTACAAACGGAAGCACAGCCAAGAGCTGCCCAGTGACACGAGCCTACCAGACGAGCGAAACTACTTCTATGCTCGCTTCGAGGCAAGCAACACTGAGGCATGCATTAGAGCACCAGCTGTTCCGGATGACTGTGTGATCACGCACTCCGTAGCCAATGTGAGTAAGAGCTTTAAACAGGTCAACATTCACAAGGCCGCTGGGCCAGACGGATTACCAGGACGTGTACTCCGAAGCATGCGCTGACCAACTGGCAAGTGTCTTCACTGACATTTTCAACCGGTCCCTGATTGAGTCTGTAATACCAACATGTTTCAAGCAGACCACCATAGTCCCTGTGCCCAAGAACACTAAGGTAACCTGCCTAAATGTCTACAGACCCGTAGCACTCACGTCTGTAGCCGTGAAGTGCTTTGAAAGGCTGGTCATGGCTCACGTTAACACCATTATCCAAGAAACCATAGACCCACTCCAATTTGCATACCGCTCGAACAGATCCACAGATGATGCAATCTCTATTGCACTCCACACTGCCCTTTCCGACATGGACAAAAGGAACACCTATGTGAGAATGCTATTCATTGACTACAGCTCAGCGTTCAACACCATAGTGCCCTCAAAGCTCATCACCAAGCTGAGGATCCTAGGACTGAACACATCCCTCTGCAACTGGATCCTGGACTTGCTGACTTACCGCCCCTAGGTGGTAAGGGTAGGTCACAACACATCTGCCACGCTGATCCTCAACACTGGGGCCCCTCAGGGTTGTGTGCTCAGTCCCCTCCTGTACTCCTTGTTCACCCACGACTACACGGCCAGGCACGACTCCAACACCATCATTAAGTTTGCAGATGACACAACAGTGGTAGGCCTGATCACCGACAACGACGAGACAGCCTATTGTGAGGAGATCAGAGACCTGGCCATGTGGTGCCAGGATAACATCCTCTCCCTCAATGTAATCAAGACAAAGGAGATGATTGTGGACTACAGGAAAAGTAGGAGGACCGAGCACGCCCCCATTCTCATCAACAGGGCTGCAGTGGAGCAGGTTGAGAGCTTCAAGTTCCTTGGTGTCCACATCACCAACAAACTAGAATGGTCCAAACACACCAAGACAGTCGTGAGGAGGGCACGACAAAGCCTATACTCCCTCAGGAGACTGAAAAGATTTGGCATGGGTCCTCAGATCCTCAAAAGGTTCTACAGCTGCAACATCGAGAGCATCCTGACTGGCTGCATCACTGCCTGGTACGGTAACTGCTCGGCCTCCAACCGCAAGGCACTACAGAGGGTAGTACAGTTTTTTTATTTCTTTACCTCTCTTGTTTACATAACTTATTTTCTACTTAAACTGCACTGTTGGTTAGGGCTTGTAAGTAATTATTTCACTGTAAGGTCTATACCTGTTGTATTCAGAGCACGTGACAAATAAACTTTGATTTGATTTGATTTGAAGGACTTTCACATTCTTGCCATTCCAGCATTGCTTTGGCTGTATGCCTGGGGTCAATGTCCTGTTGGAACGTAAAGGTCATCTGCACTCTAAAACAGGTTCTCATCAATGATTTTCCTGTATTTGGCTGCATTCATTGTTCCCTCTATCCTTTCCAGTCTCCCACCATGCTTCACGGTAGGGATGGTGTTAGACGGGTGATGAGCTGTGCCTGGTTTTCTCCAGACATAGTTCTTTGCATTCAGGCCAAAGTGTAACATTTTTGACAGAATCTTTCGCCTTATGCTCTCAGAGTTCTCCACGTGGCTTTTTGCAAACTCCAGGCGTGCTGTCACGTGCCTTTTTCTCAGGAGTGGCTTCAGTCTGGCCACTCTCCCGTAAAACCCAGATTGGTGAAGTGCTGTAGAGACTGTTGTCCTTCTGGTAGGTTCTCCCATCTCAGCCAAGGAACTCTGTAATTCTGTCAGAGTGGTCATTGGGTTCTTGGTCACCTCCCTGACCAAGGTCCTTCTTTACTGGTTGCTCAGATTGGTCGGACGGCCAGCTCTAGTCAGAGCCTGGGTAGTTACATATTTTTTCAATTTCCCAATGTTGGAGACTACTGTGCGCTTAGAAACACTCTAGAAATTGTTAAATACCCTTCCCCAGATATACACTACCGTTCAAAAGTTTGGGGTCACTTAGAAATGTCCTTGTTTTTTAAAGAAAAGCACATTTTTTGTCCTTTAAAATAACATAAAATTGATCAGAAATACAGTGTATACGTTGTTAATGTTGTAAATGACTATTGTAGCTGGAAACGGCTGATTTTTTATGGAATATCTACATTATCAGCAACCATCACTCCTGTGTTCCAATGGCACGTTGTGTTAGCTAATCCAAGTTTATCATTTTAAAAGTCTAATTGCTCATTAGAAAGCCCTTTTGCAATTATGTTAGCACAGCTGAAAACTGTTGTGCTGATTAAAGAAGCAATAAAACTGGCCTTCTTTTGACTAGTTGAGTATCTGGAGCATCAGCATTTGTGGGTTCGATTCCAGGCTCAAAATGGCCAGAAACAAAGAACTTTCTTCTGAAACAGTCTCTTCTTGTTCTGAGAAATGAAGGCTATTCCATGCAAGATATTGCCAAGAAACTGAAGATCTCGTACAACGCTGTGTACTACTCCCTTCACAGAACAGCTACTCCCTAACCAGAATAGAAAGAGGAGTAGGAGGCCCCGGTGCACAACTGAGCAAGAGGACAAGTACATTAGAGTGTCTAGTTTGAGAAACGGACGCTTCACAAGTCCTCAACTGGAAGCTTCATTAAATAGTACCCGCAAAACACCAGTCTCAATGTCAACAGTGAAGAGGCGACTCAGGGATGCTGGCCTTCTAGTTGCAAAGAAAAAGCCATATCTCAGACTGGCCAATAAAAATAACAGATTAAGGGAAAAAGAACAGACACTGGACAGAGGAAGATATGGCTTTTTCTTTGCAACTCTGCCTTGAAGGCCAGCATCCCAGAGTCGCCTCTTCACTGTTAACGTTGAGACTGCGCACGCACGCACGCACGCACACACAAAGATACACACACACAGCAATGTTTGAAGTGCAAGACACTGTATGTGTGTGTTTGAAGTAAGTGGTCCGCCAGGGAACATTCCGTGGGGCTCAGCTTATCTTGTTTGTGGCTTGTTTTGTTCTGTTTTCTAAGCGGCTAAACGCTGCATAGTTACCCATTCATTCCGGAGCTATTTTTAAACTTCACAGAAAGGGAGGAATTTTTCATCACTCAGGCAAAGACTAAGGGGGGAAGCTCAACTAACACCATATGTGTGTCGGGGACTACATTTTTACACCTAGCCACAGCAATGGGATTTGATGTCCTAGTGGGCAAAGGTCTTTAATCTAGGGTGTAAAAACGCCTCAGAGCCAAGTCGATGTATGTACTGTCCAACCTTTATCCACCCGTCCAAACCTTATCCACCCGTCCAAACCTTTATCCACCCGTCCAACCTTAATCCACCCGTCCAAACCTTTATCCACCCGTCCAACCTTTATCCACCCGTCCAAACCTTTATCCACCTGTCCAACCTTAATCCACCCGTCCAAACCTTAATCCACCCGTCCAAACCTTTATCTACCAGTCCAACCTTTATCCACCCGTCCAACCTTAATCCACCCGTCCACCTATCGAACCATTCATTCGGAACATTGTCGATGTTAGAGGAGGTACACTAGCTCAGAAACGTAGTACTGCTGACACAGCCAGGACACAGAGGTTATGTCACTGGGTTGTGTTTACTCGTGTTCAGGGAAGCATATCATTATGTGTCCACTCAGTGTCTAGAGGGGACAGTAGTGACATCTTGTTCCGTTCTCACTCACACGGATCCACCATATGCTGTGAAGTGTGAACATGTTTTAAATCCTCCCTCGAGAGTTGCATCTTATCACCAACAATGCCTGTTCTGCCTTCCACTCGAGAAAGTGTGATATGCCATATTCTATGAAGGGCCTTGAGATTTACAACAGAAACTTAATTATAGAAGAATTTACATTTTAGTAATTTAGCATACACTCTTATCTTGAGTGACTTACAGGAGCAGTTAGGTTTAAGTGCCTTGCCCTAGGACACATCGACAGATTTGTCACGTAGTCGCTGATCTGGGTTTCGAATCAGCGACCTTTCAGTTACTGGCCCATTGCTCTTAACCACTAGGCTACCTGCCGCCACGCCTCCGCAGCCATTATAATCTGCCGCAATGTCTGCTTCCCCTTTACCGTGAATTACTGCATTGTGACATGAAGTGGCCTACGCCGGAACCGCACACAGGCTGGATGACAGGAAGTGAGACAGATAGGATGCTTTAGGTACCCAGGAGAAGACAGCACTCCTGAAAAACAGGATCCTCACTTGAGAAGTGTTGTGTTGTTCACCGTTCTATGGTTCTGGCTCAGAAGACAACATCACGCTGCTCTTGAGCATAATGGTTTTGGACTATGCTCTTATTTTCAAATCAGGAACTGACCGGTTCGCTGATTAGTTGAAGATTATTCCGCAGGATCTGCTGATTAGGTTAATATTTCACTGTCTAGTAATGTATTCAGGATTATAAAAACATGGAGAGGCCTCAGATTATAATTTATAATTTTATTTAACCTTTATTTAACTAGGCAAGTCAGTTAACAAGGGATCATTTTCAGAAAACAAGCACAGTCATTGGTTCTAACGGTTGAACTAATAGTCAGCACATTCACTGGAGTGAGACTAAAGATTTCATGTTTTTTTCTAAACAGTCACGGTTGGTTTCCTATTATCTCTAACCACGAGGCAGAATAGCCAAGTCCTGCATCA
>CM042421.1:18411938-18434438 GCA_023634145.1 Thymallus thymallus | reverse complement strand
TTTTGGGTTCCATGTAGAACCCTCTGTGTAAAGGGTTCTACATCGAACTCAAAGGGGTTCTACCTGGGACCAAAAGGGTTCTTCAAAAAGTTATCCTATAGCGACAGCCGAAGAACCCTTTTAGGTTCTAGATAGCACCTTTTTTTTAACCTGCTGAGGAGTCAGACAATGATTATCATTTGAAATGAACATATAAAACAATTTACGTTGATCGTTAATTAAATGCCCCAAACTGTTTGAAATCTAAATCAGTTCAGCCTTGAGGAAAACAAGTATATCTCCCTCACATCCCTTTACAGAGTGATAGTCTTCTAGATGTCCTCTCATGTTCGTGCTCCTGAGAAACGGTGAAAAAACAGGTCTTAGGAAACCTTTGAATTGGCCTGTTAACATTTTTTATTGGACAGGACAGACAGGGATTCCTGAAAGAGATGTGAGGATACTACTGCTATTACTGAACTAACTGCCTTCAGCGAGGTGAAGACTCTCCCTCTCTTGTCTATTTTCCCAAATGAAGAGTGCTCTTAAGAATGTCACAATGACCCACATCCAAACTAGTTGTCAATAATTCCACTTAAATGTTAATAGAGTCCTGGAGCTAGTCGTGTGTGAGTAAGACGGACAGCACAGCAAAAAGATCCAAACATTCTGCATGATTTTTTTGTAGAAGTCTGCTTTTGTATACGTCTATGATGTTTGTGTTCCTGTGAGAGTGTGTCAGTGTGTGTGACTAGGAGATGTGCGAGTGTGTGTGTGTGTGTGTGTGTGTGGGTGTTGGAGTGCATGTCAATGGAGGAGGGGCTTTTCTGTGTCGATATGGTTAGTGGCTAGATTTCACATGGGGAAAGAAAAATTGATGAGTTCTATCTCCTCCTCCTCCTCCTCCTCCTCCACCTCGCTCCGGTCAGAGGGAGCTGCCAAGACAGAGCCGACCCCAGCTGCCTTCATTCCCTCGTCTCCTTCAGAGGACATTAATCACTCTGTTCCGAGGCTGTTCTCTGGGCCAAGGCTCTCATAGATATTTGTTTAAGCATACTCTCTCTCTCTCTCTCCCCCACTCTCTATTTTCTCGGTTTCGGGAAACAAATATTCTTGGTACATTTTTACTCTTCTCGTTCGTTCCACTTCTGCTGACGTACGTTATTCACTTTGACAAGCCATGTTTGTTTATTTGGTCTTTTACTAGGGCCCGGTGCACCGGCACAAAATCATCATCAGGCCCCTGCACCACAGGGTTGACTACAGGGCCAAAACGTACTGTGCTGGCTTGAATATCGTATTTTCTCATTATTCCTTACAGCACGGTTCCAGCTACTATGGTGGATACGTAACCAGGCCAACCCAGTACTGTACAGCTCGGCTTGGTTCAGTTTGACCCTATAGTGTGAATCAGGCATGTCTGAGAGCCAAAAGGCCACACTATAATCTTCCCACTAACATGCATTACACTCTGCCTTGATCCATTCGTGTGGAAAATCAATGAGAGCTTCAGACGCCGTCAGAACGGTCATCATGCTCTGCTTCTACCATCTGGACCTGTATTCAAAGAGTCTCTGAGTTGGAGTTCCCAACTATGGCTATATCTATTATTTTTTTCTCCTGAAAACTAAAAATAGCTTTTTGGTCTTAATTTAAGGTTAGGGTTAGGAGTACGTTTTGCAGTGTGGTTAAGGTTACAGTTCGGTTTAAAATCAGATAATTGGATCAGTCATGCCTTTCGGAGCATAACGGATAAGATAACACGGACTTGATCCTAGATCAGCAATCCAACTCTTGAGACTTTTTGTGAAGATGGGCCCTGGACTGTGCCAAGCTCTCGACTGTGTAACAATACCCATATGACCTCTAGCTCATTCTACAGAGATCACACATGGATAGACTGCCAATGTTTCGTATTAGTGTACTTCCTAATATGCTGTGCGATGGTAATCGATGTATGAAATACATTTATTTTTTATGTTTTTTTCCGAACAGTATTTTCTCTGCCTATTAAAATATGTATTCTGGCTAGCTATGCTTACAGTTTTTCTGGGGGTCTAATTTACACACATTTACTATGCCAAGACTAAGATGTTAAAGAGGAAAATTTGACGAATGCCTGTTAATACACATAAACAAGACTAAGCTAAGAGTACAACCATTTATCTGCTCAAAACACATCAAACCATTAGCAGTATCACTATTATCCACCACCTGATCAACAGGAGGGAAGAAGGGAGGATATTCAGCGGGGGGCCGGGGGGGCTGGAGGCCTAGAGGGATGACTCCTCTGACCAGGGAGCAGGTCCCTGGCTGTCTGTGTCCCCTGTGCTAATGCTAACATGTGTAACAGATGTGATCGTACTACGTAACTCGTTGTGTTTTTAAAGAAAGGACTATCTAGCCAGCGTTCCCCGTTGATTGGTGTTTATTCTGATGATTGACACAAAGAAGCACATTAGATGTGCAGGACAACAGTATGTTCATGGCTGTAGTTTCGTGATTTGTCTGTTAGCATGAAAATAACTGAATAAGCAGAGCGCTAATTACAATTAGAGCATGCTAGATAACTTGCTCTTACAGCATAACATACAAAAGCAAATCCCAGGAAGCCCGCAATGTCTAACAGGTACCACACAGACAGACACACACACACACACATATATATATATATATATATACACTGAGTGTACAAAACATTAGGAACACCTTCCTAATACTGAGTTGCACCCCTTTTGCCCTCAGAACAGCCTCAATTCCTCGAGGCATGGACTCTACAAGGTTTCAAAAGCATTCCACAGGGATCCTCACCCATGTTGACTCCAATGCTTCCCACAGTTGTGTCAAGTTGGCTGGATGTCCTTTGGGTGGTTGACCATTCTTGATACACACAGGAAACTGTTGAGCGTGAAAAATCCAGCAGCGTTGCAGTTCTTGACACACTCAAACCAGTACGCCTGGCACCTACTACCATACCCCGTTCAAAGGCGCTTAAATATTTTGTCTTGCCCATTCACCCTCTGAATAGCACACATACACAATCCATGTCCCAATTGTCTCAAGACTTAAATATCCTTCTTTAACCTGTCTCCCCCCCTTCATCTACACTGATTGAAGTGGATTTAACAAGTTACATCAATAAGGGATCATAGCTTTCACCTGGATTCACCTGGTCAGTCTATGTAATGGAAAGAGCAGGTGTTCCTAATCTTTTGTACACTTATTAGGTACACCACCCTGTTCACGAAAGTTCGCTCCTACAGACAGGGAGTCACGTGGCCTTGGCTTGCTATTTAAAGCAGGCAGACAGGCATCAAGGCATTCAGTTACTGTTCGATTTAACGTTAAAACGGGGTAATCGAGTGACGTAAGTGACTTTGAGCGTGGTATGATCGTTGGTAACAGGCAAGCTGGTTCCAGTATCCCAGAAACGGCCGGCCTACTGGGCTTTTCACGCACTAAAGTGTCTAGGGTTTACAGAGAATAGTGCGACAAGCAAAAAACTGCCAGTCAGCGGCAGTCCTGTGGGCAAAAACAGCTCATTGATGAGAGGTCGAATGAGAACGGTAAGAATCGTGCAAGCTATAAACAGGCACAATACAACAGTGGTGTGCAGAATGGTATCTTGGAATGCACAACTCATCGGCCCTTGTCACGGATAGGCTATTGCAGCAGACGACCACACTGGGTTCCACTCCTATCAGCTAAAAACAAGAAGAAGCGGCTCCAATGGTCTAGTTAATTAAAGGTTAAATAAATAAAACATATATTTTTTTTAATGGGCACGCGATCACCAACACTGGACAATCGAGGAGTGGTCCAACGAATCACGGTTTCTGTTACGTCATGCTGACGGCAGTCAGGATTTGGCGTAAGCAGCATGGTTCCATGGCCCCATCCTGCCTGGTGTCAACAGTACAGGCTGGTGGCGATGGTGTAATGGTGCGTGGAATGTTTTCCTGGTACACGTTATGTCCCTTGATATCAATTGAGAAGCCAATTGAGATTTCCATGTCCCAAATAATTCATGGTGTTCTCGAGGCAAAAAGAAAAAAGAAAAGAAAAAAGGGATGTACGACCCGGTAACTGAGGCAGAGTTACACAGAAAAAGCCATATCTTCCTCTGTCCAGTGTCTGTGTTCTTTTGCCCATCTTAATATTCTATTTTTATTGGCCAGTCTGAGATTTGGCTTTTTCTTAGCATCTCTGCCTAGAAGGCCAGCATCCATGAGTCTCCTCTTCACTGTTGACGTTGAGACTGGTGTTTTGCGGATACTATTTAATGAAGTTGCCAGTTGAGGACTTGTGAGGCGTCTGTTTCTCAAACTAGACACTCTAATGTACTTGTCCACTTGATCAGTTGTGCACCGGGGCCTCCCACTCCTCTTTCTATTCTGGTTAGAGCCAGTTTGCGCTGTTCTGTGAAGGGAGTATTACACAGCGTTGTACGAGATCTTCAGTTTCTTGGCAATTTCTCGCATGGAATAGCCTTCATTTCTCAGAACAAGAAGATACTTTTTCAGAAGAAAGTTCTTTGTTTCTGGCCATTTTGAGCCTGTAATCGAACCCCCAAATGCTGATGCTCCAGATACTCAACTAGTCAAAAGAAGGCCAATTTTATTGCTTCTTTAATCAGCACAACCGTTTTCAGCTGTGCTAACATAATTGCAAAAGCGTTTTCTATTTTTTTTCAACTTTATTTAACCAGGTAGGTCAGTTGAGAACAAGTTCTCATTTGCAACTGCGACCTGGCCAAGACAAAGCAAAGCAGTGCGACAAAAACAACAACACAAAGTTACACAGTAAACAAACATATGATCAATTAGACTTTTAAAATGATAAACTTGGATTAGCTAACACAACGTGCCATTGGAACACAGGAGTGATGGTTGCTGATAATGGGCCTCTGTATGCCTATGTAGATATTCCATAAAGAATCTGCCGTTTCCAGCTACAATAGTAATTTACAACATTAACAATGTCTGCACTGTATTTCTGATCAATTTGGTTATTTTAATGGACAAAAAATTAGCTTTTCTTTCAAAAACAAGGACATTTCTAAGTGACCCCAAACTTTTGAACGGTAGTGTGTATATATATATATATATATATATATATATATATATATATATATATATATATATATATATATATATATATATATATATATATATATATACACATACACACATACACACATACACACACATACATACACACACAAAGGGAAACCCAGCAGCGAGCTGCCCAGTGACGCAAGCCTACCAGAGGAGCTAAATACCTTCTCAGCTTGCTTTTAGGCAAGCAACACTGAACCATGCATGAGAGCACCAGCTGTTCTGGATGACTGTGTGATCACACTCTTCGTAGCCGATGTGAGTAAGACCTAAAGTACTAGTCAGTGGTTTGGACACACCAATCATTCAAGGCTTTTTTCTTTATTTTTACTATTTTTGTAGAATAATAGTGAAGACATCAACACTATGAAATAACACATACGGAATCATGAATCAAAATATATTTTATATTTGAGATTCTTCAAAGTAGCCACCCTTTGCCTTGATGACAGCTTTGCACACTCATGGCATTCTCTCAACCAGCTTCATGAGGACCGCCACAGGAATGGAAGACCCAGAAATACCTCTGCTGCAGAGGATCAGTTCATTAGAGTTACCAGCCTCAGATTGCAGCCCAAAAAAATGCTTCACTGAGTTCAAGTAACAGACACATCTCAACATCAACTGTTCAGAGGAGATGGTCGAATTGCTGCAAATAAACCACTACTAAAGGACACCAATAAGAAGAAGAGACTTGATTGGGCCAAGAAACACAAGCAATGGAAATTTGTCCTTTGGTCTGGAGTCCAAATTTGAGAGTTTTGGTTCGAACCTCAACCAAATTTAGATGGTTTGGGATGAGTCGGACCGCAGTGAAGGAAAAGCAACCAACAAGTGCTCAGAATATGTGGGAACTCCTTCAAGACTGATGGAAAAGCATCCAGGTGAAGCTGGTTGAGAGAATGCCAAGAGTGTGCAACGCTGTCATCAAGGCAAAGGTTAGCTATTTGAAGAATCTCAAAAATAAAATATATTTTGATTTGTTTAACACTTTTTTGTTTACTACATGATTCCATATGTGTTAAGTCATAGTTTTGATGTCTTCACTTTTATTCTACAATGTAAAAAATAGTGCAAATAAAGAAAAACCCTTGAATGAGTAATAACCCAAACTTTTGGCCCCCAGTGTATATGTACATAGTACTTCAATCAATCCCCTAACCAAACCTACAGTATATAGAAAATGTACATAGTGGAAATGTACATAGTGAACATGTACACATTGTAAAAACTTAAATATAATGCACCATTTCAGAATGTGACCTATCGTTTGCATGTCAATATCAGACTGGGAATAATTTACATTGCACGATCTCCCCCGATCTGCAAGCATGACCAATGGCATAACACCTTATTGATATGTAAATTCAACCAACCAATAGGAATACATAAACATCGAATATATATTTCTGCAATGGCAAGTAGAAACATAATCAACCCCGTTACACAATGCTCCCACAACCTTATCACCATACATATTACACAGATGTATCTCTATACAGGTTCTCCGAAGGACTACAAGCTCAAGACAATGCTACTAGCAGAGGTCTCTATGACCACGTTATTATCTTAGCACCCAGAAGCAAATCTGCTTCGTGTTAAGGCTGTCAACAAGAAACTATTTTCTCACTGTTATCCATGTCAACAGTGCTGATGGAATAATAACTGGTACTCCAAAACACAGGATTCAGAATAACATTGCTAATGTCACATTTGGAAGATAAATAGACCTCAGCTAAGGAAACGTCTAAAGAGATCAGTGTCATTTTAAAAAGCTGTGTTTCTGTGCTGCTGCTGTCAGTTCTAAGACTGAGGCTCCTGCATCATTTGGGCTTTAATACTGTCTTGTCACACAAACTGCCAAATCCATTCATCTCATCAGGACTGTCTGACTCTCAGTAACTGTTTCACCTGAGCCATGGGACGTCCCTGGCTTATCCTAGGTGAAAACACAAAGCATAGACACACAGAGAGAAGGCACACTGCGGAGCTACATTATATCTAAGCCGGGTACAGTACACCCCCCCCCCCCCCGCCCCCCCCCCCCCCGAGCCCAATACAGATAACTGTACAAAACTGCAGTCTGCCGTCGTTGCATGCTTTGGGAGGCCCGTAGCAACTTTCCTTCGGAGTCAGTGCACAGGCCACATCCTGTCACAGCTCTAACTCGCCACATCATTTGTTCCTCTGCAGAGAACAACGGTATAATTCAAAGGTGTAAATGTTGAACACAGGAAACAGTAATGGTACTCTATATTGATAGTACTTTTCGGGGGTTTTGACACCTCTGGACTTCCGTATTATTGCTCACTTGTTATTCTGTTGGTAGTATGGTTAAAAATACATTAAACTAGAGGCATCAGTGAGGTTGTGAAACCTCTTTTGCCTCCCACACTAAAGGCTAGCCATTTCTGAAGTCTCTAACCATCCTCAGAAGAGTATTGCAGGGTAACACAGCACCTCCCTCAGACCTGGAGAGCATTATAGGACACCCTCACACCTCCACAAATAGACACCGTACCGCAGACAGTTCTCACTTACTGGAAGGAGAGAGGCTCAAAAAGCCCATCTCCTCTGCAGAGCCTAGAAGGGGACATACTCAGACCCAGTGGAGGAAAGGCTGATGTAAGACTCCTACTCACAGAACCATTACACACTGAGTGTCAGAGAAAGTCTCCATCACTACACATGGGTAATGATGCCTATTTCAGGTTACACTGATGGAAGAGCCTTCATTGCTTTTAAGCATCGCCGTCTGAATAGTGTAACTATGGAATGCCTGCAAAGGGCACTTTTATTTAAATTGAAAGAAAAGTGTTGTTTCAAATCATATACTAGATCATGATATGGACAAGAAATCACAATTGCAGTCAAAATCGCAGGCCAGTGTTGACACAGAGTCAAGGTATCGCCTCGTCACATATGGCAGCTCCCCAATTAAATTATAATCTCTTTTAAAATCAAGAATCCTGTCTATATAAAGAATGAAATATATTGGAGGCATAAGATAAGATGCTGTGGCAGGGGGGAATGAGACTCGTATTTCTGTCCAGGGCCAAGTTATGAGGCTTCATACAGTATTATAACTGACATGTTACCTGCTCCTAATGTAATGTTCTCCTCCACACTCAATCTCTCAATCTCGCATCTGCTGTGGTGAAGTGATGATTCTGTCTGGCACGCACAGGGTTCTCCGGTGGGTACCAGGAGGGAGGGTTCTCGAACAGTCCCCAACCTACTGCTGCCTGAGCCCAGGGAGAGCTACTGGGGGAATATTAAAATCGGGGCACGCACGCACGCACACACACACACACACACAAACACACAGCATGCGGAATGAAACAGTGGATAATCCCACAGGGAGAGGTCCTCCTCCCACAGACAGCAACATGACTCCTTCCTGTCTGTAATGAAACATGCAGTGCCCTCTACACACTGACTAGCAGTACCACAGGAACATCATGGTTAATAAAAAAAAACATTACACTGACATTCACATCAATGTGCGCACCGCGCTTGGTGGACATGCTGAGTTTGAAATCCTAGCCGCTGTGATCAAGCCTGAGCTCGCTCGCACACACTCACAAGCCTAAGCACACACAGGGGTACCATGCCAGTTTGGAACAGACTGCAGCCACCACAGAGACTCAGCAAAAGCACTGTACATCTCCATCAAGATGAGTTTTGTCTCATGGGCAAGGGACTATGGCTTATCTCTCTAACAGCTCTCATGTACTCACAAGGACCAGGACTGATTACATTACACTACCATGTCTATTCAGGTTGTGTCAGGCTCTGGCCATAGAGAAGCTTTGCTTCTCTATATTTCTATGGTCAGAGTCTGGCAGATCTATCATTTCTATTTCTGTCTGGTGTTGTGTGTGTGTGTGGGATCCCTAATTAGAGGCAGCTGCTATGCATTACCTCTAATTAGGGATCTTACTTATATGTCTGTGTTCCACTCCGTTGGCGTGGTTCATTGTCGTATGTTGTCCTGTGTCGTGCTACGTGTGTTATTATTATCATTTGTTATTTTGTATGGTTCGTCATTTCATTAAATAAACATGTCGAACTATGGATACGCTGCGCCTTGGTCTCTCTACACACCCGAACGTGACAGGTTGAGACAATGCGTGAAGCGTATGTAAACAACGACCAACACTAGATCAATATTAAACCTGTTTGAATCCTATTCAGCCTCTATGAATCCTATTCAGCCTCTATGAACTCTATTCAGCCTCTATGAACCCTATTTAGCCTGCTGAATCCTAATCAGCCTCTATGAATCCTATTTAGCCTGCTGAATCCTAATCAGCCTCTATGAATCCTATTCAGCCTCTATGAATCCTATTCAGCCTCTATGAACTCTATTCAGCCTCTATGAACCCTATTCGGCCTCTATGAATCCTATTCGGCCTCTATGAATCCTATTCAGCCTCTATGAATCCTATTCGGCCTGCATGAATGCGACATTGTAGCGCTATTATGTGAAACTCAATAAGGCTTTATAGTGTAACCTGTGCATTGTCAACATGATCATATCAAGTGTAGCCTGTTACCACAACAGCCAATGAAGTGAGGAGGGAGTGAGGCCGAGATCATGCATGGAGGCTCTCACATACAGAGGCTAACGCGCATAGATACATACAGATACAACTGTTCTATTTAATTCTGTGCTACAGAGGTCAGGGGAGAACGTGGGCTAGTAACACACACAGAATGGCAGATAAACACTGTGATATAGAAAGGGAATGGGGGTGGTAGATAGACAGAGATCTACAGTGTTTGATAGAGAGGAGCTTTTGAGGGGACAGTGATGTCTGAACTGGAACATGAATCGGTCTCAGTTCTAGTGATCAGGGGGAAGGGGGAAGGCGAGCATCTTTAGTGACACACAAGTGCTATCTGGGCAGATCGACCCGCAGCCAACCACTCTATATTATTAGCCGAGTGAGGAGACCGCCATGGCAACCAAGTGACCTGATGGCGAAGGTGAAGGATTTGAGGGGGATACTGCCTTACAGAAAAAACACATGATTTGACATGTGAAAAATCACATGATTTAACATGAACTTTCACATGTGAAATCATGTATTTTTGGAACACTCACATGTGATCACGTGTTCACTTGTAGTTTGATGTTATCACGTTGCTTTACATGTTGTCACATATTATCACATTAACTTCACATATGATCATATGCGAAGTTCGTGTGGTTTTTCTGTAAAGGCTGTTTTGTTTGTACGAGGGATGGCTGTCAGTTTTCAAAATAGGACGATTTTCTTTTCACTCACAGAGAAGATGCTATTTCCTACAGTACTTATTACTATCCCTGTCTTTGAGCTTAGATGGACTCTAAGGGAAAGTTTTCCAAACCCTTTCATGTTGGATAAAGCTCTTATAGCCTAATGCCTTCAACTCCATATCAGATTTTTTTCCCTTTCAGCTTTAACTTCAATTTTAACTTGTTTATTATAATTTGTAATGAAATTAAATGTACACCTTTCTTTTAAGGTATTTATAGCTGTTGATAATTTGCCCAAATGGGAAAGCAAATTCAGTAACAGCAGACAAAAATAATGTGTATATTATGTGATTATCCTTCATTTTTAAACTACACGGGGGTGTTTAGACACGTCATGCTGTCAGTTGTCATAGAAACCCGGCCCTGATGATAGCCTCACCGTTCTGCTTCATCACAACAGTCGTTCAACCTCCCTATGATTACACTAAACCGGGAGCCATGCTCTGTGGAAGCACATTAAATGATAACATTCTCTGAGACAAATGTCCTCCATCCGTTACACATGCTACAGTAATGGGAGCAACGATTAACCTGAAAACATATCAGGGCAGAGGTCAACTTCACACAGGATCCATCCCACTCCTCCATGTTACATTTCTTATACTAGGCCAGGGTTGTGGGAAAGACTTAAATAAATAAATAAATATGGAACCGATTGTTGGTCTTGACATTACTCTTATTTGCTGAGGCTTGACACAAGTCTACATAAAGCAGACAAGACAAACACTTAAGAACAGAACATTAGAAGATTTGATATTACTGAATAACAACATAAGTTAGCAAGTACTGGGACTGCAGTCAGAGGCCTTAGTCGTCAGACGGAGTCAAAAGTTGAGACCCAAGTGGAAACCAGTTACAGAAGGCGGTGTTTTGCTGTCCCTTCAGTGTTGACGCACAGAGACACAGGTCCTGGGAACCAGCGTGACACACTGACGTGCCAACCGTTTGACCATTAACGGTCAAAACAGGAACAAGTCTCGACAAAGCTGATTGGAATGCTGCTGACCAATGCTGGCTACATATAAGGGCATATATCAGTGTTGTTTTTCTCATGCCACAGTATTTTTTATTTAACCTTTATTTAACTAGGCATGTCAGTTAAGAACAAATTCGCATTTACAATGAGGGCCTACACCGGCCAAACTTGGACGACGCTGGGCCAATTGTGCGCCGCCCTATGGCACTCTCAATCACGGCCGGTTGTGATACAGCCTGGATTTGATCCAGGTTGTCTGTACTGACGCCTCTTGCACTGAGATGTAGTGTCTTAGACCACTGCGCCACTTGGAAGCCCCAGTGGGAGCAATGATCAACCTGAAAACATAATCATATAACTTGTTGAAGAGATTGGCAAGACCCATTAATATAATGATTGACAGGGAGGAAGGACACAGAACACACATCATTGTACTGTTCCCATCGCCGGTTCATAGCGTTTCCTAATGAGCCAGAACAGCATCAATTCACCTTGGCAACTCGATTGGAGGGATGCGACACCGTTCCTCCACGAGAAATTCCATCCTTTGGTATTTTGTTGATGGTGGTGGAAAACGCTGTGGATGGGGGGGGGGGGGGGCATTGTCATCATATGGTGGCATAGCCATGGCAGTCAAAATGATGGCCTGGACAGATTTTTCTTTCATGCTTTACATGATAAGCATGATAGGATGTTAAACGTTGAATTAACTCAGGAACCACAACTGTGTGGAAACACCTGCTTTCAATTCACTTTGTATCCCTCATTTACAAGTGTTTCCATTATTTTGACAGATACCTGTATGAAACTAAACAGATGGAAAATGAAGTGTCCCTGCTTTGGTACATACTGCACAGCAAGACCCATCAAGGGGAGGGGAGGTCCAGAGTAAGCTACACCAGAGACCCACACACACACTTGGGGCATCCTCCCCTCGTCCCTCTTCATTTGAGAACCAGAGTAGACAGACAAGAGCCTGATATAGGATCTTCCCTTTGGGAGACAGAGGGATTCCCTTATAGACCCATCCAGCAGTCAGCTAGTGTTTACGCTTGTTGCCTCGATGTTTTTGGGAACGCCAGAAGTACATTCATTTCCGATGGAACGCTGCGTTCACCTTGCAGCGTTGCGTTGCGTTTCAGAGGCAGCTGCAGTGCGTTCTGTGTGGTGCATACGATGGATTTATCTAAAGTATGCGTCCAACTGTATATGTCTGCGTACACAGGTTGACAGAAATGGTAGCAGAAGGTGAACGTTGAACTCTTGTTGCGCTCATATCTAGATGATGCTGCACACTATTTTGCGGAAAGACGCAGTCGGTGTGTTCAAATATAAAAAAACGGACAAACAAGAGTACAGTCTTGCTGCTACGGTAATGGTCAAGTTACATAACTCTGTGGCATTATGTAACACCAGTACCACTCCGGATCCTTGAGGATCAACGATCACAGAACAAAAAGACAGAAAGAATCGGACTAAAAATGGCTGACATTTGGTATAACTTACAAGATCAAAAGCCGGGAATAAATATTGGTGGTTGAACCTATCGCTACATTAACTCTTGTCAAACTGGTGCATCGCCTTAGGGCAGGGACGGGCAACTTTGATGCGTGTGGGGGCCACAAGAAAAATGAACTCATCATCAGGGGCCGCAGTGGCTTGTGGGTCTGTGTACCCGACTGAGACCTCAATTTAAACAAAAAATCTATATAATGTAATTGGTCTGCGGGCCTACAAAAGACCCTGCCTTATGGTATTGAAAACAGAGGCTCTGCATATAAGTATCCTTTAGATACATTGAGTGAATATAGTGTATAAGCATTTTCATTTCATATAACCTTTACTTATACAAGTTATTCACATTGAGATACAATCTCCTTTTTACGAGCATACAGTAAATCACTTCAATGTGTCTTCTAGACCCTATTTCTAAACCAGTCTGGTGCCTGGAATACAAATAACTATGCCAGAGGGGAGATCTGAAACCCTGAGACAGCATGAAATAGATACAGGCTGAGCTAGGAAAACCAGACACGTTTCATAATAGGATTTTACCAAAAACATGAGACAACTAACAGACAGCGTGTGATTCAGCCTTTATTCCGAGTATTTACATAAACGAGGAGAAAAGATAGAAAAGAGGGTGGGGTTGTGTTAAGGTCATCCGGGCCTGCTTCTTCAGCGTGTGTGTGTCCATAGTGTGTCTCTCACCAGTTCTCTCACAGCCTCCGTGTCCTCGGCGTCTGTCAGAGACACAAATGGTGGCCATGACCCCTTGACCAGACACTGATCATACGACCTGTCTGTCCTCTGGCGGCACGGGAGCCTTCTGATCTCGAGGTCGCAGGTTCGAGTCCCTCTGAGGGAGCTGGGACTGCAATGTATTAAACTCTGTCTTTAGTGAGGCTGAGCCAGAGTGGGTTTTGAAATGTAGATGAGAGCACTGCTTTAGATGAATAATAAACCAAAGCTGAGCCCGTGCAGGAGTTCCCTGCACTTCTGAGGAGCTCTTCTACCAGCATTCAATTAAACCGGGGAGTTTAGAATGCATGACAACGGTTGCTTAGAGAAGGTAAAGCAGAAAGAGTGTGACATCATCATGCAGAAGCAGGACGGCATGTATTACAGGCGGGCCATCCATTTAGCCGGTCCCTTAATGAAAAAGCAATAGGGCAGGAAGCACACAGGTACTAAGTGTTTTGTTAAAACACATATTTACATAGTAATGACATACGTACCATCAATGTTTCTGTTTGCGACGGAAAACACCTGAGAGTGCTGGTGCAAAGTGAACTGTGCCATCTGCATGGCAACGCCGCTGAGAAGACACTTGGACTATTCATTTACTGCTGAGATAAACACAAGTATAATAAAGCTTCTAGATAAAACGTTAAACACACTGTAGCTACATATGCTTCACTCCCTTCCTTGTTGTTAACCAATGACTCATCCATAATATCTCAGTTCTGTCGACAGAGTCAGAGAAGAGGGATGCGTTTGGTTGTTATTTGTGATGGGTGTGTAGAACTCAGACACGGTAACAGGCGACAGCTACACACACACAGGCAGCGCTATCTATCAGCAATAAGCTGATGTCACATTGCTAGCTGGGTTTAGACATAAGGACCTCCCTCTCTCTCTCTCTCTCTCTAGCTACAGTAGATCACACGTCTGTCACTGTTTTTTTCTGTCTAACATCCTATATATATATATTTCCCTCTCTCCCTCCCCCCCCCCCCCCCCCCTCCCCCTCCTCTCTCCCTCTCCCTCCCCAGCCCTCGGTCTCCATGACCACTATGTGTCTCATGATGAGTTAGGTAACAGTTCTCTGAAATCGCTGCGAGGAGAACAAACATGCCCAGAGGTTCCATTATTAACACACGCTGAAGGAACAGGAAGCTACTAGGCTTAGTTGCTGTTAGGAAATCTGTCGTCAGTCTATTTTTCCATTTTTTTAATGAATAAGGCCTACATCAAATGGCTATCTGCAGACTATATAATCAAAAACAACAATAAAAACATTGGGGGGGGAAGCAATCTGTCAGAGCCCACATTTATGCATAGGCCAGGGATTCAAGTACAGATTAATTATCATTTCTGTGGGCCAAATTGATTTGCCCTGCTGGTGCTTCATTGTGTTGTCGAAACAGGAGACAGTTCAACAGCGAATCTGCCCTGTAGCCAGGATGGCAGTGTTTATATAGAAGCTGTCAGTGTCAGGCACAGCAGGTTGGTGCCACCTTAATTGGGGAGAACGGGCTTGTGGTAATGGATGGAGCGGAATCAGTTGAATGGTGTCAAATAAATCAAACACACGGTTTCCAGGTGGGAAAGGATGGAGATAGTGCTCATGGAGCGGAAATCTAAGCATGAATAGAACTTGATAGCTTGTCCTAAAAAACGGAAATGAGTTTCCTCTGGTTCGTTTCTATGGGGCAAATGAATGTAGAAAGAATGGGGTTTTGGGATGAATGGCGAAAATAAGGTCAGAGGTTAACACAGGCTTAGGAGATCTTATATGTTTTGTTCTGAGATAATATCAGTCAGTTAACATGACCTTTATGAATTATGAAGCCTTCAAATGTGCTTTTTCTGATGACATAAATGCTTCAAAATTCACAAAAAGTGACGTTAGCTGATGAATATACAGTCATGGCCAAAAGTGTTGGCACCCCTGAAATTTTTCCAGAAAATTAAGTATTTCTCACAGAAAAGTATTGAAATTACACATGTTTTGCTATACACATGTTTATTTCCTTTGTGTGTATTGGAACAACACAAAAAAAACAGAGGAAAAAAAGCACATTTTACATAATTTCACACAAAACTCCAAAAATGGGTCGGACAAAATTCTTGGCACCCTTTCAAAATTGTGGATAAATAAGTTTGTTTCAAGCATGTGATGCTCCTTTAAACTCACCTGGGGCAAGTAACAGGTGTGGGCAATATAAAAATCACACCTGGAAGCAGATAAAAAGGAGAGAAGTTGACTCAGTCTTTGCATTGTGTTTCTGTGTGTGCCATGGAGAACAGAAAGAGGAGAAGAGAACTGTCTGAGGACTTGACAACCAAAATTGTGGAAAAATATCAACAATCTCAAGGTTACAAGTCCATCTCCAGAGATCTAGATGTTCCTTTGTCCACAGTGCGCAACATGATCAAGAAGTTTGCAACCCATGGCACTGTAGCTAATCTCCCTGGATGTGGACGGAAGAGAAATATTTATGAAAGGTTGCAACGCAGGATAGTCCGGATGGTGGATAAGCAGCCCCAAACAAGTTCCAAAGAAATTCAAGCTGTCCTGCAGGCTCAGGGTGCATCCGTGTCAGAGCGAACTATACATCGACATTTGAATGAAATGAAACGCTATGGCAGGAGACCCAGGAGGATCCCACTGCTGACACAGAGACATAAAAAAGCAAGACTACAGTTTGCCAAAATGTACGTGAGTAAGCCAAAATCCTTCTGTGAAAACGTCTTGTGGACAGATCAGACCAAGATAGAGCTTTTTGGTAAAGCACATCATTCTACTGTTTACCGAAAACTTAATGAAGCCTACAAAGAAAAGAACACAGTACCTACAGTCAAATATGGTGGAGGTTCAAAGATGTTTTGGGGTTGTTTTGCTGCCTCTGGCACTGGGTGCCTTGACTGTTGTGCAAGGCATCATGAAACCTGAGGATTACCAAAGGATTTTGGTTCACAATGTAGGGCCCAGTGTCAGAAAGCTGGGTTTGCGTCCGAGATCATGGGTCTTCCAGCAGGACAATGACCCCAAACATACTTCAAAAAGCACCCAGAAATGGATGGCAACAAAGCGCTGGAGTGGCCAGCAATGAGTCCAGATCTAAATCCCATTGAACACCCGTGGAGAGATCTTAAAATTGCTGTTGGGAAAAGGCGCCCTTCCAATATGAGAGACCTGGAGCAGTTTGCAAAAGAAGAGTGGTCCAAAATTTCAGGTGAGAGGTGTAAGAAGCTTATTGATGGTTATAGGAAGCGATTGATTTCAGTTATTTTTTCCAAAGGGTGTGCAACCAAATATTAAGTTAAGGGTGCCAAGAATTTTGTCCGGCCCATTTTTGGAGTTTTGTGTGAAACTAGGTCAAATTTGCTTTTTTTCCTCTCTTTTTTTGTGTTGTTCCAATACACACAAAGGAAATAAACATGTGTATAGCAAAACATGTGTAATTTCAATACTTTCCTGTGAGAAATACTTAATTTTCTGGAAAAATTTCAGGGGTGCCAACACTTTTGGCCATGACTGTATATTATACTATTATACTTATAAGATCTCCTAAGCCTGTGTTTACCACAGACCTTATTTTCTGCCTTTATCCAAAAACCCTACAGAAACTCCATTGATTTGCCCATAGGCTTTGTCCAACGAACCATGGCAGAGTGTCTACAAAAAGACACCATTACTATTTCTCTCTATTCACAGTGTGTAATAATACATGTCCCCAGTCTGTCCTATGTATGTCCACCCAGACCCTACAATGAGCAGCTGTGTGAAAGATTTTCTGTACGTCTCCTAACCTTACTGCATTTTGCACTCTGTATATAGATTTTTCTATTGTGTTATTGACTGTACGTTTCTTTATTTCCCATGTGTAACTCTGTGTTGTTTTTTGTCGCACTGCCTTGCTTTGTCTTGGCCAGGTCGCAGTTGCAAATGAGAACTTGTTCTCAACTGACCTACCTGGTTAAATAAAGGTGAAATAAAAATAAATAAAAAATATGTGTCCCTCAGTGTGTGTGTGTGTGTGTGTGTGTGTGCGTTAGGGTGTGTGTGCGCATGATTGCATTTGTGTGTGTGATGTGTGTGATGTGTTTGTGAATCTGGGCAGCTCTTCGACAGTGTTGCTAGCCTGCTGAGAGAGAATTCCCCTGGGGTAGAGAGAGGGAAGACGAGAAGCATGTTCCCCTTACTCTCAGTTAGAGTACATGAATACAGAACAGTATGGGGAACTAAACAAAATGGTAGACAGGGAACTCCAGGAGCTTTTTACCTGGTGCTGTGGTCTAATTCAATTACATTTAGGATAATTTTTTGTATTTCGACCTACTTAGTCCACCTGTCGGCTCTCTCTAGTAATGAGCCTGGGGATGAGGTTAGACCTACTTCCTTTTTTCTCTTGATATGGTTTGAGTGCAACTAGCTTTTAGGTTTATACTGTTGTTTAACTCCAACTCACCCACTCCCAGTTGCTCCAGCCGGGCCTTGAACTCTGGCCTCTCCTCCAGGACCCTAAGGAGGTGGGTGGGCTCCATGCGCTCCAGCTCCACCCTCCAGTACACATAGATCTTGTGGTTGAAGCTGACGTACACCAGACAGCGGCTGTTCTTGCCATATTTACAGGTGTACTGACCTGTTAAACACCAAACATGTAAGGCTGGTCAGACAAACACAGGAAGAAGGCCATTTTGAATGGACATAAGCACATATTCCATAACTAGAGGCTTGAGTTTTCCCTATTCACGTGTCCTAATAAGGAAAAACTCCAGGCCCTAGTCATTACAGTAAAATATACATTCGGTGACAATAGAAGATGCTTTGAAATGGCATTGTTCAAATCAAATCAGATGTTATTTGTCACGTGCGCCGAATACAACAGGTGTAGACCTTACCATGAAATGCTTCCTTACAAGCCCTTAACCAACAATGCAGTATTTCAGTAAGAAAATATTTGTTCATCACTGTGGCCCTGTGGACACTGGCCTATAATAATGAGTGTTTCGCAAGCAATGCCAACCGTGGTGAGGCTGAGATAATGTAGTCCAATGACCACAGAGACCAAGCATGGATGACCCCTGAGGGTGTTGTTCCCTCTGACTCTGATAGCACTGTAGAACGCAGGCAGTGTGCTTGAAGATGAAGTCCGTAGCTCCATCATGCGCTCATCGTTACACATTCTGCATTTATTCCTTGTGTTATTATAAAAAATATATATATATTCTCTGCGCTGTTGGAAAGTGCCCGTAAGTAAGCGTTTCACTGTTACTCTACACCTGTTGTTTACAAAGCATGTGACAAATACAATTTGATTTGATTTTACTTTCTCTTGCCCATTTCTTTAATCCTGTTACTAGATAACAATATGATCTCTCTCTGCTCTCAGTGAGGCACAGGGTCTCGTGCAGACATTGGAGATACAGCGTTTGACAGAGAGCGAGATAGAGAGGATGAAGCTTGTTTATGTGAGCCTGAAGTCCAATACTGCCATTTAATGGTGACATGAGCTGGAAACATACTATATTAAAACTGTCTATGTCATTTGCTTAGTCATCACGTAAATCAGGTACACATAGGTGAGGGATCTGACAAGAATGAGTGGCTCAGAATGAGATCTCACCTGCACAGAAAGCATTGACGTTCTCGTCGAACTGGAACCGCGGCACCATGCGGTTGTGGTCGATGATGTAGGTCTGACCATCCCAGGCACACGCCACAAAAAAACGTATACTCAGCAAAAAAAGAAACGTCCTCTCACTGTCAACTGCGTTTATTTTTCAACAAACTTAACATGTGTAAATATTTGTATGAACATAACAAGATTCAACAACTGAGACATAAACTGAACAAGTTCCACAGACATGTGACTAACAGAAACGGAGTAATGTGTCCCTGAACAAAGGGGGGGTCAAAATCCAAAGTCAGTCAGTATCTGGTGTTTCCACCAGCTGCATTAAGTACTGCAGTGCATCTCCTCCTCATGGACTGCACCAGATTTGCCAGTTCTTGCTGTGAGCACTGATGGAGGGATTGTGCGTTCCTGGTGTAACTCGGGCAGTTGTTGCTGCCATCTTGTACCTGTCCCGCAGGTGTGATGTTCGGATGTACCGATCCTGTGCAGGTGTTGTTACACGTGGTCTGCCACTGCGAGGACGATCAGCTGTCCGTCCTGTCTCCCTGTAGCGCTGTCTTAGGCGTCTCATTACGGACATTGCAATTTATTGCCCTGGCCACATCTGCAGTCCTCATGCCTCCTTGCAGCATGCCTAAGGCACGTTCACGCAGATGAGCTGGGACCCTGGGCATCTTTCTTTTGGTGTTTTTCAGAGTCAGTAGAAAGGCCTCTTTAGTGTCCTAAGTTTTCATAACTGTGACCTTAATTGTCTACCGTCTGCAAACTGTTAGTGTCTTAATGACCGTTCCAGATGTGCATGTTCATTAATTGTTTATGGTTCATTGAACAAGCATGGGAAACAGTGTTTAACACCTTAAAATGAAAATCTGTGAAGTTATTTGGATTTTTATCAATTATCTTTGAAAGACCGGGTCCTGAAAAAGGGACGTTTCTTTTTTAGCTGAGTTAATATTGTTTTTTTTGGAAACTCACTGTGACATCCAGCTTCTGTAGAGCAAAGAGACGGTGATCCACCTGCACTGACCGTTTCAACTGCTCCGAACTGTCCATCAGTTTCAGTGTGCCTGGAACACAGAAAACACACAATCACATTATTCACACGCTAAAATGACCAACATTTTACGCTTAATATTGTTAATGGCATCAAGAGTATTGTTTAAACTGTATATAATACGACAGTCTGAGAAAGAATACAGAGAACTTAAACAACTCAAGACCTGCAGATCACTGGTTCTCACAGGGTTAAGGAAAACGTTAACGCCATAGAAATAGAATGAAGTATCTCTATGGTTATAGCAGCACTCCGAGTGCTGGACACCAGTGTAGCATCCCTGAGCCCGAATCAAGGAAATAGAACAAAATTGAAGGTAACCTTTATTCAACAGCACTTCTGTCCCTCAATCTCTCCTGAAAACACCAACAAGCTTTGAATCGAAATCCAAATACTGTTTTTCCCACCTTAAATGTAAAATTGTTTAAATAAAATGGCTGAAATATGATGTGGTTACATTTCAGTATTCCCTAAGCAAAAAACATGTTGATCCAAATTAGGGATAGTCAAGCCCTCTCTTGGAGCATCCTTATTAGCGTATCTGTGACTGGCCCAGACTCTCTAGTAAGATAATCCTATTGGTTCCCCTCTTCTTTAAATATTGATAGTCTCTCCAGGAGCTCAGAGAGCCCTCAGCCTGCTCAACCACAACAAACCAGTCTCCTCTGATAACACAGACCCACAACACTTCCCTCCCTTCTACATGCCTTTCCTAGTTCTGAGGGACCTTGTTAGAAATTGTAATTGGTCAGAGTCAAAAAGGTCTTCCTTTTCAACTTAAGGGGGCAGCGGAGCAGGCTAGGCTGTGAGCTGAGCTTTTCATTTTTTTCGCTAAGCCCACTGCAGCGCCTTATTTTAGAGGATAACTGACTGCCGTGTTGTTAACATGTCCTATTTGAACACATCCTCATTAAGATTCCGTTATGAGACGGACCGAGTACAAAAGGCCAGAGTGGTCAGTCGTGTGATTAGTGAATAACCCAGCGGTGCTCTTCTGAACAACTTAATTAAGACACTTACCATCTAGAGTGCAGAGGGCAAACAGGCCACATTTAGAGGAGTTGCCTTTGGAGCCTCTGCTTATGCTCCCGATGACATGAGTGGAGATGTTCTTGTTGTGGATCCGCCCAGTGGTCAGATGCAGAATGACGTCTCTGGAGGGACCCTCGCTGTGACAGACACATCACAGAAACAGGATGATTCCAACATGGACTGGCACAGCTTATCTATCATTAGACAGCCAAAACTATGTTACATGTATACTACTGTGTAGTGTATATATCAATATTTGTATTAGGTGCTCTGCATGTCCAGTGGTCTGTACCTGACAGGAGTGGGTGGGGCCTCCTCCCCAGACCCCGCCTCAGAGGAGACCTGTTGTGTCCATGTGCACAGGAAGATGGCATAGCCACAGCCAGGCTGAGACACCATCAGTTCAGGAAGACCCTCGGGGTCTGGGTTCGCTGACAGGCTGTCCACCTGTCACAGGAGGAAATAATGGATTAGAAACAGTTGAGTGTACACTGTACAGGATGTGATGTAATCCAGTGTAATGTGGGGTTTATATGTAGGGCCAGAGTTCAACTCGGGATAACCGGTCATACGAAAGTGGTTCACCTTTAAGCCAGGTCAATTTCTATGGCAACGAATCCTTCAGAACAGACTGATAAAATATTTTATTAATCAAATGTTTTTTGTGTGTTACAAAATAGTAATGTTAAAATATATCACATTACACATTTAGTAATGACAGAATGCATTTTAAACTTCACGCAACGTAACACTTTTGTATGACTTAACAAATAACAAATATCAACGGCACTTCTAAAAGCCTATTTCACACCATAGCCTGCTGAATTCGCAAGATAACTTACATTTTATTTCAGAACCAATGAAAATGTGGCACTGACTCACTCATGGATTTTCAGCATTGTCTCAATGAAGAGTTCGGTATTTGACTAGCCATGTGCGACACGCACGCTCAGTTACAAGCCTGCTAGAGTTAGTGGCAGGCAGACGAGCAGTATCCACCGTCGTAGTACGAATGAAGCCTGAGCTGGAATGTAAAGCTAGCGGAAGCTAGTAAGCTTTACAAAACCCTGAGAGTTTTTCAGTCTTTGATTGACATATTCCATGTTTGTGTATAGACCTACCTGTCCCTCCAGAAGCCACTTGTTCAGCTGGACCAGCTGTCCAGAGCT
>CM042421.1:18049438-18404438 GCA_023634145.1 Thymallus thymallus | reverse complement strand
GAGGGTGCTGCAGTACAAGACAAAATATTTTCCAACTATTTCACCTCATCCATACTGTCTAGTGACTCAAGGCCCTTCTGACCCAAATGACCCTTTGAGTGAGGATCCCAAGCCAGCATTGGTTTGCCTATATGTTAGGCCTACATGTTTGAAAGGCCTACATTTGTTGGCATATTCTCTGAAGTGCGGAGTAATTTGAGTGAACATAACTGCCTGTGGATATTTACTGCAGCAAAGCCGCTCTTTTCAGTGATGTTGCTCTCTCTCTCTCTCTCTCTCTCTCTCTCTTTCTGTGTGTGTGTGTGTGTGTGTGTGTGTGTGTGTGTGTGTGTGTGTGTGTGTGGTTGTGTGTGTGTGTGTGTGTGTGTGTGTAAAGAGCAGAACAGGTAGTCACAACCCATTAAACAGCTACACATCACTGGCCACAGACAGGACTGGATGATTGTCCACATCGACTGTAGGGAATTTCAGATAAATATTCAGTTCAGCATCTATTCAATAGGCTAACTGCTGAGAGAAGTTGATTCAGATTGCTTTGATGCCTTGTGATGGCATGGTTCATTACCATTCACTCCAGATGTTCTTGACAGGTGTCATGAATTAATCAAATGCATAACACAACACTTTTCTTTAACTCAATCAGTAAAACTTCATAAAAGTACATGTTGAAATACGTCACCAAAGGCACCAGATAGATGTTTAAAGTAGCCTAATTTTAAACTTCCAAACTTTCAAAATAAAGGTCCACTATGCTGTCATTTTCGATAGCTAGACGACACTGTACTATGGTCCACTTCAAATGTCTTATTTCAGATATGGTCTTTCATCTAAAAACTCTAGTTTAGCACACTTGAATAGTTCACGCAGCTGAATAAAGGCTATGCCCTTCAAACTTTTTTATTCACACCTATTCATTTATTGAAATTGTTAGTAAAGATAAATCATAATTTTGATAACCGTGATCACTGTGTTCCTATTTACCTTAAAAATTTGTTCAGTGGGGGCTTTCACTTCACTTTTCACTTCATTCGGACTGCTGTGGGCATTAAATAAAAAATGTTTAAAAACTCAGTACAACTGCCATCAAGTGGTTACTCATCTGGGTGCATTTGGGTGAAGCACTGTCAATCCTCTAGAGGGTGCTGCAGTACAAGACAAAATATTTTCCAACTATTTCACCTCATCCATACTGTCTAGTGACTCAAGGCCCTTCTGACCCATATGACCCTTTGAGTGAGGAACCCAAGCCAGCATTGGTTTGCCTATATGTTAGGCCTACATGTTTGAAAGGCCTATATTTGTTGGCATATTCTCTGAAGTGCGGAGTAATTTGAGTGAACATAACTGCCTGTGGATATTTACTGCAGCAAAGCCGCTCTTTTCAGTGATGTTGCTCTCTCTCTCTCTCTCTCTCTCTCTCTCTCTCTTTCTGTGTGTGTGTGTGTGTGTGTGTGTGTGTGTGTGCGTGCGTGCGTGCGTGAGTGTGAGTGTGAGTGTGAGTGTGAGTGTGAGTGTGAGTGTGCGCGTGTGCGCGTGCGCGCGTGTGCGTGTATGCCTGTGTGTGTGTGTGTGTGTGTGTGAGTGTGTGTGTGTGTGTGTGTGTGTGTGTGTGTGTGTGTGTGTGTGTGTGTGTGTGTGTGTGTGTGTGTGTGTGTGTGTGTGTGTGTGTGTGTGTGTGTGTGTAAAGAGCAGAACAGGTAGTCACAACCCATTAAACAGCTACACATCACTGGCCACAGACAGGACTGGATGATTGTCCACATCGACTGTAGGGAATTTCAGATAAATATTCAGTTCAGCATCTATTCAATAGGCTAACTGCTGAGAGAAGTTGATTCAGATTGCTTTGATGCCTTGTGATGGCATGGTTCATTACCATTCACTCCAGATGTTCTTGACAGGTGTCATGAATTAATCAAATGCATAGCACAACACTTTTCTTTAACTCAATCAGTAAAACTTCATAAAAGTACATGTTGAAATACGTCACCAAAGGCACCAGATAGATGTTTAAAGTAGCCTAATTTTAAACTTCCAAACTTTCAAAATAAAGGTCCACTATGCTGTCATTTACGATAGCTAGACGACACTGTACTATGGTCCACTTCAAATGTCTTATTTCAGATATGGTCTTTCATCTAAAAACTCTAGTTTAGCACACTTGAATAGTTCACGCAGCTGAATAAAGGCTATGCCCTTCAAACCTTTTTATTCACACCTATTCATTTATTGAAATTGTTAGTAAAGATAAATCATAATTTTGATAACGTGATCACTGTGTTCCTATTTACCTTCAAAATGCATTCAGTGGGGGCTTTACGTTATTATAAGACTGCTCTGTTGTAATGCACCTGCAGAATAATACAAAGATGAGTCAGTGCCATGGCGACCCCAAACGACCACATTATTTTTTAAATTAAACACAATTTAGTTTTAACAGCTAACAAATTGAAAATTAATCCCGCATATCACATAGGGATTATTTCCCAGGACAAATGGGCCCTTATGAGCTTTGTTTTATGATGTCTCAGTGAACTCCAAAAGCAGAAAGACAGAGGTGTTTCAATGGAGACTCGGGCGCCCAGATGTCATATGAATTATTACACTCGGCTATGACTGGAACACTCGAATAGAGGGAGCGCTTTGCCTGCCTCTGGAAGATCTGCAGTAGAAAAAAAGTCTTTACAAAGCGCTAATTGGACTCTGGAACTGCACTGACAGGGCATGGTAGATAGGTTTCAGAAAGCCGACGATGGCGAGGGGGCTGGGGGAAACTGAATAGAACCCACGCTTCTTTTCTAAACTCTCTTGCTGTGCAAAAAGGGGAGGAAAAAGAATAGAAAAGTTGGTGGGGGCTGGGTTCTTCAATGCAGGCTTGATTTTGAAGGCCACAGCCAACACAGAAAAATTTCACAATTTACCCCCTCCCCTCAAACACACACACACACACACACACACACACACACACACACACACACACACTCACACACACACTCATCCCCATGAGTGGAGTCGGTTGGTTTTGTTCTGAGTGAAAGACATGTTCTATTATGCTGCTCTTTAAAAGAAAACAAAATTGCCGAAATACACTGTGTCGAGTCTATACTGTAACAAAATAGGGTGTATCAAATCATACACAAAACATCCTCGAATCCTTCTTATGGCCCCTCCTCAGATTTACCCTTCCGTTCCGCCTCTCCGATGGTGATGATTAGCTCTAGCCTAATGAAAGTGGAAAATTCGCCTCTGCTGGACAAAGCTCCATTCTTCAAAAGACGAAGCATTCAAATGCGGTTGTAAAAGTGTTAACTGTGGGTCATCCAAGACTGTGGGGTCTGCTTGTGCCTGCCAACCCAACAGTGTTCCAAACAACTTACAGTCAATGGGGTCTATAAGGTATACCTTATAGTATACTGCCCATATGGAATTTACAGACAATGCAAAAAACGAAATCTTAACATATTTGATAAGCGCCTTTAAGGTCCGCCGGAGTTTGAGAGCTACCTTTCAGCACTACTTTTCGGTCCACTTGGGAAATTGGTTATCTGCAAGCGTAAAAAGCTAGTATAGCCTAATAGGTTCGCTTGTATAAGCTATTTTAAAAAGTGATATATTCTAAAAAGGTCATAAGTTTGATTCACCCACAAAGGGACACGTTTTACCAATTTTACACATAAAATGAAATTACGCCTTATTTGTCTTTTGATCTAGACCGTATTTTACACACTGTGGCCAACTTTTATGAACAAGACCCTCAGTATCTCATTCGCCATGAAACAATGTAATATATCTAGCTAATAATGTGCATTTCTGAACCAAAGGCGCACTATTTCTATGCACTTTATATGAGCAGCATTTTGGAACCTTTGCGCGTAATCATGCGATTCGGTGGTAGATTTCCAAAACAAAAAAAGTAACTCTGAAGACATCTGGAACAAGTCTGCATGCTGCAACCAGTTGTGCTTTAGTGCCTGTTTGTTCAGTGGTTCAAGTGGCACGCGTCCGGCGTACGCATTGCAACAGCACAGGAGCCAAGGTGAATACAACTAGCGCGAGGAGGAGGCGTGGTCAGGTCCAGCGCGTGGGGCTGCCAGTGTATAAGCCCCACTACTAGCCTTTCTCAGGACTCAGTTCTGACTGAGGAGTGTGCGAGGCAGAAGCCTACCAGACCGCCCATTAAACAAGGCTAAAGTGAGCATTAAGCCACACGTGAACGCCACGAGCAGGACGCACTGCTACCGAACAATCCAAAGAAGAACTCTGAGATTCTCTGCAACTCTCCTTTTTTATTTTTCAATACTTGCCAATGGACATCACAGCCAAGATGGAAATAAATGTGAGCCAGCAGCAGTTCATGCCGTCCTCCTGCTTCTTTGCTGCCGCAGCGCAGAGTATCCAGCTCAGCCCGACCAGCAGCCAGGGGAGCGGCAAGTCAGCATCCAAGGTGAAGAGGCAGCGCTCATCCTCGCCAGAGCTGCTAAGATGCAAGAGGAGGCTGACCTTTGCCGGCTTTGGGTACAGCCTGCCGCAGCAGCAGCCGCACACCGTGGCGCGGCGGAACGAGAGGGAGCGCAACAGAGTGAAACTTGTCAACAACGGCTTCGCCACTCTCCGGGAACACGTCCCCAATGGCGCGGCTAACAAGAAAATGAGCAAAGTGGAAACGTTACGGTCGGCGGTAGAGTACATTCGCGCACTGCAGCAACTTCTGGATGAGCACGACGCCGTTAGCGCAGCGTTTCAGTCCGGGGTCTTGTCGCCCAACAACTACCCCAACGAGATGAACTCCATGGCAGGCTCTCCAGTGTCCTCCTACTCGTCCGATGAGGGGTCCTACGACCCTCTCAGTCCCGAGGAGCAGGAACTCCTGGACTTCACCAACTGGTTCTGAGCATCTGTAGCCTATAAGGTGAGAATGTTTTTATAATAGGCGTATTATTCATATTATAAAAGTACTGTATTATGCATTGTTATAATTACGTTTTCAATATGAATTGAAAGTAACTGAACTAATGTCTAACCTCCTTTTCTTATTCGTTATTATAGGAATATGGGTCAATTGAATGATGTATACTCTCAGCATGCGCTATGGAGGGTCACAGAGGAGCTCGCGCCCTCCAGAACAAGACGCACTGAGCTGGCGTTCCGCTCCGGTCGACCACGACCCAGTCCACCTAAAGGAACGGCCTTGCAACCAGAGAAACTGCGGACAAGCAGGCCGGTGTTCAGCCAAGCGCCAAATGACTAAAAAAAAACGGGCTCTCAATGTCTGACAGCGTGGGAATCCAACCTTCCAGCGCATTCGCCCATGAAAACAACATTTTCAAAAGTGATTTTACAACATCCCACAAAACATTATTTAAAATGTTATCAAACTATGCTTAATCCAATCAAAGAACATCGACCCTTCTTTGTAAACTCCTGTAACATTTACTTCTAAGAGACTTCCAATGCGCGGATTGTATTATATGAAATTCTATATCAAACATGTTTTTGAAATATATTAAGATATTTTTGTATGTAAAGAGATCTTTTTTAGATGTTTTCTTTTGTATATATTTATATCGATAAGTTGCTATTACCTCTTGCCTATTTAAGACATGTATGCTCTGCAGCTGGCTATTCTGTGTATGGTCATTGGTTCATGAGGTTTCAATAAGGGGTTTGACACTCCGAAGTTTTATTTTAGCACCAATGTGTCTTATTTAATATGAAATACATGTTATTGTACATGGAGTTCACGATGATCAAAGATTATGCAGCTATTGTCCAAACAGAGCACAAAGGCGATTCAGTGTATATTTCTATACTGCCAGCTCTAAATTCCCTTTACTTATATAATGTTGGTTGAAAAGAGAAAAGCCTATAACCATATTTTCTACACTCTAGTCTCATAATAAAACATTCTCTAGTATTTCCTTTTTTACCTCAAACTTGTTTACAGATTCATTTTACATTAACTTTTATTTGTGTTTTTGACTGGAGAAAGAATATAGGGGGGGGGGGGGGGGGCAATGAAACACAGGGGGAATTAAATATATTTCTGATAATTTTTTTTATGGAAATTTAACCCCTTTTACGCACAGTTCCACCAACTAATTCATGAAAACAAAAACGGTCCATTCTGTAATATAAGGTATTAACATACATATAGAGAAGTACAACAATACTAAATTCGATTCCTCAAGAATCCAATAGGCCTGTTTCTAGCCCGAGGACACAATGGGTTGATAATACGTCTTGCCTGGCGTTAGGCTAGCAGAGACGTGTCATGAATATTGGAGTGTTCATGCTGCATGTCAATTATGTTGTGCACCAGCTCAACGCTGCCGCGCGAAAGCGCGTGCTTATCAGGGTGAGAGAAATATGTAGCTGCAGCCCAGCACACAAAAACAGCACTTGAAAAAGTGACAATGACTCCGTCAGTCCGTCTATGCCATCCTCTCAATGAAATTCCTTACAGTAAACTCTAAAAACAACTTTAGTCTAAAAAAACAACTTTAGTCAATGAAACTCTATAATAAATAATTATATGTTGACTATGTTTTTGGAACCTCTAATATATTGTGCAATTCAAACAATCCAAGCCTATTAATAATGAAAACAGACTTATTTCGTTGACAAACCATCAAAATTAGGATGTTGAATCATATACAACTTTCGGGTTTAAATTGTGAATATAAAGTTAATTGCAAGAACAAGAAAAAACGTAAAGCTGCAGGTGCCTACAAACAGTTTTACAAAGAACACATAACATTCTTCTCCATTGCATTCTATGAAGTGCTAAAGGTGACAATATATTCGACCGCAACTGTAGGCTATATATTGAAACTTAAGCATAATCAAAGGGAAGGAAATAATTTGCCGTTGTTTGGTTATATTCATTACAAAAGTTGAAAATATGTGTAGTTCAGGTACCTGTTTATTCCCTGAGTGTAAGAAGCATCGAGTTTGACAGGTAGAGACGCGTTTGTTTCTAGTCGCGTGCCTGGTTTAATGAGTGAATGCGGTTGTTTAGTGGTCGAGTGGAGCATTGAATTGGCTGACGGCGTGTGCCTTTCCTACTGCAGGGCGCGACTAGCACTCAACAAATGCTCTTGGGAAGAAAGAGTGCCAGGTATTGCTCACCACTATCTCTGAAAGGGATAACTCTTTATCTTGACACCAAGATTAACAGCATTGCTGATGTTTCATGAATCATCTATTCGGTTAAATTGTAGTCACAGAAGGATAGATTATAAGGCATGGCAACTAGGCCTACATATTTTTTTGAGGAGAGCCTACTATTACATAAAGCACCATTATCCAACTCTCTAGGGCGACAATTACTAATTTTAAATCCATTGCCGAGACCAAGTTCTTTATAGACAGGACTCAATGTGTATTTTCTGATGGTGTTAAGCCAGGTTTCCTTGATATTAAGGAAGGTGTCCCACTGCGTTCGATTTTGGGTCCTGTATATTTTACTAACTACAGTATAGGTTTGTCTGTAAAAAAAAAAGTGTTAACCTTCACTTGTATGCGGGGATACAGCTGTGTATTCTGTTGTCCCTGCTTACAAATATCTGGGCATCTGGATAGACGATCGGCTGTCTTTTAAAAAGCATATTGATGATTTAGTGAAGAAGCTAGGGAATAAAAGTGGGCTTCTTCTATAGAAATAAGTCCTGCCTCTTCTCGCTTAATAGTAGAGAGCAGATCATTCAATCAACGTTCCTACCGTTCCTAGACTACGGTGACATCATCTATATGAATGCAGCTGCCACTTCATTAACGCAGTTAGATGCAGTTTACCATAATGCACTTCGTTTTATTACTGGTGACAGGTTCAGTACAAATCACTGCATTCTTTACCAGAAAGTTACGCTGTCCCTATTTGTAGTCACATGCAGTGCATTCGGAAAGCATTCAGACCCTTTGACTTTTTCCACATTTTGTTAAGTTACAGCCTTATTCTAAAATGGATTACATAGTTTTTCCCCCTCACCAATCTACACACAATATCCCATAATGACGATGCAAAAACAGGTTTTTAGAAATTGTTGCAAATTTATAAAAAAAAACAACAACTGAAAATATCACATTTACATAAGTATTCAGACCCTTTACTCAGTACTTTGTTGAAGCACCTTTGGCAGCGATTACAGCCTGGAGTCTTCTTGGGTATGACGCTACAAGCCTGGTGCACCTGTATTTGGGGAGTTTCTGCAATTCTTCTCTGCAGATCCTCTCAAGCTCTGTCAGGTTGGATGGGGAGCACCACTGCACAGCTATTTTCAGGTCTCTCCAGAGATGTTAGATCGGGTTCAAGTCCGGGCTCTGGCTGGGCCACTCAAGGACATTCAGAGACTTGTCCCGAAGCCACTCCTGCGTTGTCTGGGCTGTGTGCTTAGTTTTGTTGTCTTGTCGGAAGGTGAGGACCTGAGTGTTCTGGAGAGGGTTTTCATCAAGGATCTCTCTGTACATTGCTCCCTTCATCTTTCCCTCGATCCTGACTAGTCTCTGCCGACGAAAAACATCCTCATAGCATGATGCTGCCACCACCATGCTTCACCGCAGGGATGGTATGTGGTTTCTTCCAGACGTGATGCTTGGCAGTCAGACCAAAGAGTTAAATCTTGGTTTCATCAGACCAGAGAATCTTGTTTCTCATGGTCTGAGAGTCCTTAGGTTCCTTTTGGCAGACTCCAAGCAGGCTGTCTTGAACCTTTTACTGAGGAGTGGATTCCTTCTGGCCACTCTACCATAAAGTCCTGATTGGTGGAGATGGTTGTTCTTCTGGAAGGTTCTCCCATCTCCTCAGCGGAACTCTCAAGCACTGTCAGAGTGACCATCAGGTTCTTGATCACCTCCCTGACCAAGGCCCTTCTCCCCCGATTGCTGTTTGGTCGGGCGGCCAGCTCAAGGAAGAGTCTTGGTGGTTCCGAACTTCTCCCATTTAAGAATAATGGAGGCCACTGTGTTCTTGGGGACCTTCAATGCTGCAGACAATCAAGTTTAATCAAGTTTAACACATCATGTCCAATAAAGTTGTAGAAACATCTCAAAGATGATCAATAGAAACAGGATGCACCTGAGCTCAATTTCGAGTCTCATAGCAACGGGTCTGAATACTTATGTATATTATTATACTTTTTTTTTTTAAATACATTTGCAAACATTTCAAAAAATCTGTTTTCGCTTTGTCATTATGGGGTATTTTGTGTAGATTGATGAGGAAAATGTTTTCTTTTATCCATTTTAGAACAAGGCTGTAACGTAACAAAATATGGAAAAAGAGAAGGGATCCCAATACTTTCCGAATGCACTGTAGGTTGATTTATTGCTCTCTTTTTATTTCTAAAGCTCTCTTACAAAAACTCTGGCCGTATCTAACATCATTAATAATCTTTAGACATACAAGTTACAGTGCCATACTCGGTCTCAACGATGGCTAACTCTGGAAATCCCTTCTGTCTCTGCTTTTAGTTTGTTTGCACCCCATGTATGGAACAATCTATAGAGTTCCTAACTGGATGTGGTGCCTCTCGGGGAGTTCAAATTGTCAATTGGGGACCTCTTTGCTGAGGAATGTGACAGTTTTTCTTGAGTGTGTTTGTAATTGTGTATAGGCTGGGCTCCCTTGGAAAATAGACCGTGGTCTCAATGGAATTCCCTGTTAACCTTTTACTGCAGTGGTCTAAATCAGGGTCACACAGTCTTTCTTGTTAGTCTCAAACAAATCTACTGTACTTTGAAAACAAAAGGTTGTGGGCTTAAAAAATAATAATTTGCATCCCAATATTATACTTTTTATACATCACAGAAGACTGAAATATAACAAAACTGTTTGACATGGAAACACCGGATTTCCGGCATAAAAAAACAGAAAGAATGTTTATTAATTATGATAATATTCCACCCATGAGGCCACTAGAGGGCGATTTGGTCATTTGACTGCAGGAAAGGGTTAGGGTTAGGTCTACACAAAAACGACAGTCAATATGTTTAGCCCTCTTTGTTATCCTTATTAGGCGTTATAGAATTTCTATGACACAGCTACCCTAAAACAGCAATGAATGGTTCGAACAATTCCGTGACCGCCTGTCAGAGTGCGTTAACGCTTTCTTCCCCGACTCTGTCAAGCGTGAGGGAAATTAAAGAGAGAACTGCCATATCTAATTTGTAATTTCTTGCCGGACCCTCTCACCTAAAGCTGAGGGAGATGATTGAAAACACATAGGAGATTTAGGATAGGTAATGTTTAACTTATTTTATTTTCATAATGCCACATTAATCAGTTACTAAGGCGACGGAGAGCCATTATATTCCCAATCCCTACCCCCCCCCCCTATCTGAAAAACCTGCACAAAGGTTTGGCATAAATCATGCATTGAATCAATGCTTGATTTGTGCAAAAGTTCGAAGTTGCACCTGCATCTTGCATTTTAGGGTTTGGCCCCCCATGAGCAACAATTACGTATCCCTTGTCTAACTGGAGTCTAAACGTGTTACGTCCCTATTCAGTGCATTACTGATTCAGCATGAACCGCAACTGAAAAGCCCTGCATATTTCAGTACCATAGACAGCACCATTCTCAAGCTTAGATGTCCACCTTCAGTAGCCCAATGCAAAGGGCTAGGCTATTTATAAATGCATATTCCAAAGGGCTAGGCTATTTATAAATGCATATTCCAAAGGGCTAGGCTATTTATAAATGCATATTCCAAAGGGCTAGGCTATTTATAAATGCATATTCCAAAGGGCTAGGCTATTTATAAATGCATATTCCAAAGGGCTAGGCTATTTATAAATGCATATTCCAAAGGGCTAGGCTATTTATAAATGCACATTCCAAAGGGTGTCTCCAAAGCAGAAGGTAGACTTTGTTAAATCAAAAGTGTCCCAAAGTTACAAAAAAGGAAACTTGTAAAAAGCACATCTAAAAAACAGCTTTAAGTGCATTAGCTATCTGGAACACTGTTACCACAGTGTGTTGTAGAAAATGACAGATAGGGGTCAAGCCGGTGTAGCCGATGACTTCACAGGTTGCTGGAGTCATCCAGTGGGTTGGCGATGACCGAGCTGTGGATTAGGATGAAGAGGGGTACGCCAGGAAGTCCAGCAGGTCCAGGGAGCTGATATGTCGGAGCTCCTGTTTGATTGCATCCTCTTGTTCTGGTCGGATGCCACCGGCCTTAAGCTCCACCAGGAGCTGTTCTGCGCTGATAGAGCCCTGCTGGGCCACAGCGCCCCCTGTCTGCTCCTCCAGCAGGAACAGGAACAGCTGCTGTAGAGGGACAAACACCTTGTCAATACAGGTGGAGTAGGTGGAAAAAAAAAGGCCTTTTCAATACGCAACGGTGTGGACCTGGTTTAGTCAGGGCGAAGGTGTGTGTGTGTGTCTCGTGTATGTGTGTGTCGGTCGGTGTGTGCCTCTCCTACTGTCTCATGTTACATCGGCCTGTTTCTAGTCTTGTATGAGTGCACCTGTTTGCACAGTTAAATGCATTCTAGGTAATACTTGGGGGGAGGGGCTATAATCCCATTTCTACCCTCCAGCTCCTGAAGCCCAGTTAACAACCCTATCCCAACCACCAGCTCTATAATTACAAAGCATTCCTCAACCTAGACCAGGCTCAGTTTCCACACCCATGGCCACATGCTTTCATGTTCCCTATGTGCCTTTCAGCGGCCTCGTCGGCCTGCCCTCCCCGTTCGAATGCGACGGGCTGCCTTGCCTCTTGTGAATGGCCATCCTATAGCCCTGGTCCATCTGAGACGAGTAGTAGTGTGTCTCAGGGCTGATTAACAGGGTGGGAGGGGCGGAGCGGCGCGGGAGGTACACCGCTGGGTACTTCAATGAGATTAAGACGCTGCAATCCATGAAAGCGAAAAGGAGTCTCTCTCTCTCTCTCTCTCTCTCTCTCTCTCTCTCTCTCTCTCTCTCTCTCTCTCTCTCTCTCTCTCTCTCTCTCTCTCTCTCCCTCTCTCTCTCTCTCCCTCTCTCTCTCTATGCACTTGGTTGTTCTGGAAAAAGCTAGTTTTACTAAGCTTTCATTTTAAATGCCCTTCAAAGTGTTTACCAAGTCTTTATTTCACTGTAATTACCCTCCCGGGGCCATGAAAGAGGGAGAGGTACCGCAGGTTGGATTGTCAGCAATCTATACCAAATACTCAGTAATGTCAAAGTGGAAGTAGATTGAAATTCTATCATTTGAAAAAAAATAAGAAAAACAAAACATGTAATTTATGTTTAACCCTGTGAGTCAATTTATGTTAGAATCCCCTTTGGCAGCGATTACAGCTGTGAGTCTTTCTGGGTAATTCTCTAAGAGCTTTCCACACCTGGATTGAGCAACATTTGCCCATTTTTCTTTTCCTTTCTTTTCTTTTCTGTCAAATTGGTTGTTGATCAACTATTTGCAGGTCTTGCCATATTTTCAAGCAGATTTAAGTCAAAACTGTAACTCGGCCACTCAGGAACATTCAATAATGTTGTCTTGGTAAGCAAACGCAAGTGTAGATTTGCCTCAATTGAATGTATATATTTTAAATTCAGGTCGTAACTCAACAAAATGTGGAAAAGGTCAAGGGTTGTGAATACTTTCTGAAGGCACTGCAGACCATCTTCAATATGGAAGATGGTGATTCAACAGGCATTGGATAATACAAACCAAATGTTTGTTTTAGCGTTAACGGCAAAGAACGGAAGTCCATTTTGTTTATCAGGGAACGCTTAAACACACTGTAAATAAATGAGAAGAGAAACCCAGACAGTTTCATTCAGGAGACAACCATGACACTGCAACTCTAAAAGCTTTCGGTCCCTCAAAGGAACTTGAAAATCCCTCTCCTTTTGAAACGTCCTCTTTGTCAAATAAATATAATATGCACACGTATGGTCAAAATGAATCCCACTCCACCACTTTGTGGATATCTCTACAGTGTTAGGTTAAATGGGAGAAAGAGTATAAACAGAACAGGAGATGGTCCAGTTGCCCAGTTGGGGTGGTCTGGGTCCTTGTGGCGGGTGTTTTTTGGCGGGGCTCTCCCATGTGACGCTGCGTTTGGGGAGATGTGATGGTAAAGTGTTCTGAGCCCATTGTGGTTGCTCACAGTGGCCTGTCCCTCAAACAATGACCATGGATATGAGAACATCCCGCCAACGGATAAAACCGCTCTGGATGGAGACAGTGAGTGGGTGGTGAGGGTGGTGGGCGAGGGGTAGTGGGGTGGAGGTAGATTAGAGCGAGAGGATGGGGGAGGACCGGGATTAGGGCACGCTCTGGTGCCGTGTGACCACTCGCTGACCGACACAATCTAGTCCCCGTTCAGATAATTAGACAAGAGACACGGACCATTGTGTTGGGACAGACCTCTCCTGTCCAGCGTGTGGCACAGCGACGGCCATCCCCCGGTCTCTAACGAGCCCCCCCCCCGTGCTAATGAGCCACCCCGACCCACGCGCTGAATGTCCTGTTCGAGGGAAAGAATAGAATCAGCACCCAGCGCTGCGATTGGCCCATTTCCCCAACCGGGGCCAAGACGGGAGGTGCTTGACGGGAACGAGGGGAGACAGGGCAGCTAATGATTATTAATTGGTTTGCAGTAAAACGACGGTGCAGGGAAGGACAGTCGTGATAATGGCCGACCCCCAAACATGGGACCGGGAAGGACCAGCGAGGAGGATAATGGCAGCCTAACCCATTTCTTTAGTTAGTCCTCCTAAGGCACCCTGTCGTGGACAACCCAGCAGACTTCGTACTTACGTAATGACCAACATTTTGGCAGTCACTCCTCCATTGGTTGGGCAGGGGCATGATGAGGTTGGGGGTCGGTGTTGGGACGCAAACGCATGCTGACCCAGTTTAAATAGAGTGACAGGGAAGAGGGGGCCACAGTGTGAATGAAGGAGAGAATGAATAAAAGCAGGTCTGAGGGAGAAGAAGAGTAGAATGGATTTGGAGGGACTCAGAAGTGAGAAGAAAGACGGTGAGAGGTACATTGCATTATGGGTCAGTCTATTAAAAGGAGGTGAGCGGTTCGACCATCTAGGGTCTCAGGTTTCCCCGCTCATTGCTGAACACCTCCCTCTCAGTGGTCTGAGTCACTCTAGTGAATTGGCAGGAACATGGGGAATTATTGTTCCACCATCATGTGGCTTTTGCTAGATTCATATAAAAAAATGATGTACTAGTAACACTACAAACACTTCACACAAAACCCCCACACACAGAGGTCAGTGTGAGGAAAGACTACTAGAAGTGGGGTTCAGTGGTGGCATGAGGTTCCAATGGTGTCCTGTAAGGGAATGCAACCCTGGCTCTGGTGGTCTGCTGCTGTATGGAAATGTGTCTCTCAGGTCATGTGACCTGCCCTGGGGAAATAACAATGTACAAGGTGGGCTGAGAAATACAGTGTTATACAGGGACAGATGGAGAGAGAGAGAGAGAGAGAGAGAGAGAGAGAGAGAGAGAGAGAGAGAGAGAGAGAGAGAGAGAGAGGCACAGAGGGGAGAACTAGATTGAATAGTAGAGTGAACTTGTGATTGAAAGAAAGTGGGGGGAGGGGAATATAAGGGCATGGTACATCTTTATTTGGGATACTCATGCTGGTCAATGGTACATCTTTATTTGGGATACTCATGCTGGTCAATGGCACATCATTATTTGGGATACTCATGCTGGTCAATCCTCAAAGGCAGCCAGAGAGTAGCATTGTTGGGCTACTGTTACATATTAGTTTTACGCTAGGACTAAAGTCAACAGGATTAGAGCAGGAAACAGGATCAATTTAGTTCAGCTAGGACAAGATGAGAGACTGATGCTATTGGTATTAACAGGATCAATTTAGTTCAGCTAGGACAAGATGAGAGACTGATGCTATTGGTATTAACAGGATCAATTTAGTTCAGCTAGGACAAGATGAGAGACTGATGCTATTGGTATTAAGACAACTAATCTTTGTCTTTAAGCTTGTACTCACATCTAAGGACCTACAGATGAAAATTGGCGGTTTAGGTAACTCTGGGACTACTACATACCAGCATTATCTGAGATGGTAAGGATTGGGCATGGTCCCTGTTAGATATATCCAGGAACCATTTACAAGTTCTCAGAAGAGAGTTCCATTTCTTTGCACTGGGCGTTAAAATGAACCATCACAATCACAATTACTTCTTTCCAGACTAAACACCCCAGTCAGTCCCTCTCCATTTCTGGAGAAGTCAGTCAGTCTATAGGCATAGACGGGGCTGAGTAGGAGCCTCTTCTCCTCTTCACGGGGGCCGCACAAAGGGCCAGCCGTAAAACATTAGACCCATGACCCTGGCCGTGTCTACCCTGAGAGGGAGCTCTCACCCTGGGCTATGTCTCCCAGGGCAGCCCCTGACCCCTGGAGACCCCTGGAGCTTCAGACGGGCCCTGCTCACAGTACTCAGTACTCAGCCATAAACCACGGCCAGGGAGAAACGTGCAGTGTGTGGGAATCTGAGGCATGTGGACCATAACGTAGAGACAGAGACCCCAGACTCCAATCAGTGTGATGGGGTTCTGGACTGGGATCATGACCCAGGTTGCCTTTAATGTCTTAAGTAGGCGTGTTGTAGTCTTAGTATATTCATAGGCATACACAAGCATACTCAAAACAGTACAAACACACAGATGCATACACAGTGGACAGACATACTGATGCATACACAGTGGACAGACATACTGATGCATACACAGTGGACAGACATAATGATGCATACACAGTGGACAGACATACTGATGCATACACAGTGGACAGACATAATGATGCATACACAGTGGACAGACACATACACTATTATTTATATTTATGGCGGGTGGGGGTGGGGGGGGGTTGGATTAGTGACTTGGACTACTCTCTCCAAGGCAGTTGGATTAGTGACTTGGACTACTCACTCCAAGGCAGTTGGATTAGTGACTTGGACTACTCACTCCAAGGCAGTTGGATTAGTGACTTGGACTACTCACTCCAAGGCAGTTGGATTAGTGACTTGGACTACTCACTCCAAGGCAGTTGGATTAGTGACTTGGACTACTCACTCCAAGGCAGTTGGATTAGTGACTTGGACTACTCACTCCAAGGCAGTTGGATTAGTGACTTGGACTACTCACTCCAAGGCAGTTGGATTAGTGACTTGGACTACTCACTCCATGGTGGCTATTTTCTCTGGCAGGCTCTCAATCACAGCAAAGAGCCTTATGTATGTAAGTCCATCTGTCACCCTGAAGTCCACCATCTCCAGGATCTGAGAGAAAAAACTTAATGGTCAAAGTGATACGGAAGGTGTTGAATGTGTGTGTGTGTGTTGTATTTACCCTGTAGACGTATATCTCTTCTTCATCAGAGAGCACCTCTGGAGGGAGCTTTAGTGCCAGCAGCACTTGCAGGCAGGAGATGTAAGCATCAGCATCGCTGTTCACCTGAAGGGATCATCATCATCATCATCATCATCATCATCATCATCATCATCATCATCATCATCGTCATCATCAACAACATCATCATGTAAGCAAAGTAAGAATCACGAGAGACAGGACGAGTGAAGAGGAGAGAGAGAGTAAGAACTAGAGAAAGAGAGAGAGGTATAAAAGCAGAGAGAAAGAGGGAGTGTATCTGAGGCACAGTGTGAACGGAGAGGGTTTAAATCCCCTTTCACTTACCGCTTCAAAAGCCCTTTTGTATTCTGCCAGCTTCTCCTGGCTGAAAATGCAATACTTTGCCAAGAAGACGACTGCAAGAAAGAAAGGAAGAGAAGAGAAGCCACACACAACTCTCTGTGTTTAACAGGCTCTCTAGTGGGAAGAGAAGCCACACACAACCCTCTGTGTTTAACAGGCTCTCTAGTGGGAAGACAAGCCACACACAACCCTCTGCTATAGTGTTCAATTCAAATCAACTGCGTACAAATCCTAACACATCACCACGCATCACCAAACTGAAATATAAATGTAATATTATCTCAAACTGTGTTTATATCTTATTTCATACTGATCACAATAGAAGAGGAAAGAAGAGAAGGAAGAGAAGAGGAGAGGAGAGGGAGAGGAGAGGAGAGGAGAGGAGAGGAGAGGAGAGGAGAGGAGAGGAGAGGAGAGGAGAGGAGAGGAGAGGAGAGGAGAGGAGAGGAGAGGAGGACCTCTGGGTTGCTCCCCGGTTAAACCCCTGGACCTCTGGGCTGCTCCCCGGTTAAACCCCTGGACCTCTGGGCTGCTCCCCGGTTAAACCCCTGGACCTCTGGGCTGCTCCCCGGTTGCAGGGGTCCGTTTCAATCTGCCATTTATCTGCTTAGGCCTAATCAAAACCAGGCCTTCTGCAGCCTCCGCCTTTCACATGCAAAGCGTTACATTCGCATCCAGTCAACTTGACTTGTTAAAGCTTGATTGATCAAAACCTGCAGTGCGGCTGTGTACATCTGTTTGCAAATATCTGTGACGAGAAGGGGCTTTCGCTGAGACCCACAAGCCACACGTTCGGTCCCCGAGCAGCGTCTGGGTTGGTAATTAGCTAGCCCCCAGACCCCAATCTAACTCCCTTCAATAGACACACACACTCCACTGCCTGGATCAGTGCACTGATCAATCCAATGAAGTGAATTGACAGCTTGTGTGACAGAGTAAATGGATCTCCTGTCCCCTCGTGGGGCGGGCTGAGACAGGTCCCATCAGTCCTGTCCCTGGTAGGTAGTGCTCCAGTCCCCCCAATGGTGACTCTGTTCTACCACTCTCTCTCTCTCTCTCTCTCTCTTTCTCTGTCCTAGGCCTGACTCTCTTTCTCTGTCCTAGGTCTGACTCTCTTTCTCTGTCCTAGGCCTGACTCTCTTTCTCTGTCCTAGGTCTGACTCTCTTTCTCTGTCCTAGGTCTGACTCTCTTTCTCTGTCCTAGGTCTGACTCTCTTTCTCTGTCCTAGGTCTGACTCTCTTGCTCTGTCCTTGGCCTGACTATTTCCTTGGCCTGCTTCTATTTCCTGGGCCTGCTTCTATTTCCAGGGCCTCTGCCTTGCACCTTTCAGGCCTGATGGGTGCCCACAGGCACTCACTTTTACACACACACACACACACACACACACACACACACACACACACACACACACACACACACACACACACACACACACACACACACACACACACACACACACACACACACACTGCAGTCAGTGCTGGAGGGAGATCAGGGGGTCTGCGACTGAGGGGGCCACTCCGTTGGGAAATCAGCCGGACAAAAGGTGCAGTGGAGTGAGAGATTGAGGGAGGAAGCGAAGGCGTGTGGAGGAGCGGGACAAAGCCCAGGCACTAAAACCTCCTGCCTGATAGCCTTATCTGATTCCACTCCAGCGCATGATGGCTTTTTTTTCCAGATAGCCTTTAAAGCACACAGGTTGTGCCTTTGGTGTGAAGCCTAGCAGAAAATGTTAATCAAGTGAAGGACCGTGGCGCAGAAAGGCGAGAGAACTGGGAGAGTTACTCGGCTAAAGCTGTAACTTGTAATGAGAGCGAGGCGATTCAGTAGCGACTGAGGGAGGAACAATCGGGCCGTGATGATGATGATGAGCGAGGAGGTTCCCTCTTTTTGTTTTGCTTCTTTCTGTTCTGTTTCTTCAGTCGCCACTCGCGCATACAAAGACCTCCACCAGTCCGCAGACGGCGAAAAGCCACGAGTCACATCTCATTTAACACACACTTGGACATCACTGTCAATGTCTCCGGCTGACAGATTACAAAACGGCCTGATTGCTGATCCGACACTGTGCAGGCATTCATGAACGCATGATTCATATTTTCTCACAGAGTCACAAACCTGGACAAAACAAACATCGTTCAAAGTGAGATATAACCGTTCTTTCTTTTTTTTTTGTTACGAAATCTAGGTTAAGTCTGAATAACTGAATGACTGCAACAACAAACTCTCTCAATACCATACATAGTCAGGAAATACGTAAACCGTGTTTGGACTGTGGAGCAATGCATCGACACAGAGGTTCAATTGTGTTATTTCACGTCTTACCCTCTTGTTTGTTTATGCTCATCATAACGTGTCCATAATTCGCTTAACAAAGGTCACATTCAGCGCTAGAGGAGAAATGACCCCGTTTTTCCAGCGGGAGAATGTCAGAGCCCAACCTAACCCACATAGTGTCTGATTAAAAACCTGTATTTAGAGTAATTACATTCATATAATGAGCATGGATTTTCCATGGCCTTAGCGAGACTCAAACGTTAACAACAGACAGACTATATGGGAGCGTTTGGGGGATATATTGTTAGGATTAAGCTCTTTAAGTGCTATGATCTTCTATGGCGTCAAAACATGACATAATGAGTGCTAGTCCTACAATCATAAAATAAACCAAAGCTTCAGTATAGTTTGAGTAGTTTGACATGTTGTATGATGATAATACAATCATCCAGTCACTGACATTAATTCAACTAAACTGGTCTTTTCTTGTCTAGATTATTTCATGATATGATTCTGTCAGGCTTTCCCTGGTTCTGAACCCAAACGCAGATTGGACAAGGTAGGGTGTGAAAAAGGTGAGTATTTACTAACAATATAATAATGAGGCTGGTACGGCAGATGTGTAGACAGGTGAGTACAGATGATGGGGGGGCTGAAGGTGTAGTTTAGTGTTCCATAGATAGGGTCCGGTAGCCGGGCAGGAGAGACGGGAATTCCAGGTGAACGTACTGAGGCAGAGAGAACAAGAATACGCAAGCACAAACATACGGATTGTGACTAACGATCCGGCAGGGACTGGATGTCAGGTCTCGGCTTAAGTAGTGTTGTAAACGGTGATCAGGACCAGGTGTGATGATTACTGACGAGGAACAGGTGAGAGCAGACTCAGGATCCTGGAACTCCCGCCTACACTTGTTGCCCAGCAACCGGAACAGGGCATGTTCAAGAACACACACAAAACACACACAGACAGACAGGAAAACAGGCTCACGGGGACGGGGTCGTGACAGATTCTAGAGTATTAAATACACAATGGACAAACCAATGAGGTTTATATGAAGACTAAATCTTACTGTAATAGCATTATACAAGCAGGAAGTTGAGAGCTTCAGTAGGCCAGTAGGAGGTGCATGAATCAGTCTTTTAATTCCTGGGCTCCATTCCATGTTGAAACTCATTCACAGAGAGTGTGTATCTAAGACAATGTCTATATCTACACACAAGATATAGCTGAAGACAGGACCCTAACATTACTTAAACAATTTCAACATTTCCTCTTGTCTTGTGACAGCAGTAGCTAAGGTTTCATGGCCAGACATCAAGGACGATTCCATGACGTTGTCGTTTTACAGGAAAGCAACTTAGAAACCTATTTACAGGATAGTTCATAAACTTTTTTTTGTGATTCTATAATAATGCGACCAAACATGATTCAACATCTCTTTTGAGTCACAGGAGAAGTTGGCAGTGTGCTCCAGTCCCTTTGAGTGTGCTGGACTCAGGAGGGGGGCCGAATTTGGCAGGCCTCACTATTGCTCCATGGACCCGTGGCTCCGCCCTTCACTTTCCCCAAAAGGAGGAGGGGGAAAACTCTGTGTCAGGAAAGCAAACAGAGAGACATGCAGCGGTCACACTCCTGACTCTGGCAGCACGCCACCCACCTCACCACAAACCACGGCGTGCATACACACACACGCGCGCGCTTACACAAACTCATACACACGCCTACGTCCAATCGTCCACAGACACACACAGATCCACGAAGATAAGTCCTCAAAGCCTCTAACCATTTGCTAGAACTGATCTGTACTGATAACCTGACAAAGTTATTACTATTACCCAGGCTCTCCTTGACATTGTACCACTAATAAGGCCATTGTGGAGGGCCCACTCTGTTCAGGCACCATAGTATAGTAGTAATAGTCTCTCTGCCTCTCTCCTTCACTGCGCTCGCTGAAAACAGCGGCATATTCCACACTGTCACTCATCAATATGCTGGCTGTTTGTTTGTCCCGTCATTAGACCAAAGGCTGAGCAAACAGATGTTTCATAAAGTACCCTAACACACACACACACACACACACACACACACACACACACACACACACACACACACACACACACACACACACACACACACACACACACACACACACACAAACACTCTTCTAAGTGATTGGTCTCACTGGCTCATTCAGAAGCTATTCATTGTGGTGAAAACAACCAAACAAACACGAGTGCAGGATTCCCCATCTACCTCTAATACACAGGAGGCTGAGTGGCGTCCTGGGTGCGGGGCAGAGGCGGGGCAGTCACGGGGCCGCCAGGTGTTCCCCGTCAACACTGACATTCATCAGAGACCCTGGCAGAGTGAGTCACTGACGCCAGCAGCACAGGTACAGCTACCGAGTACCACTCCATGGGACAACAGCACACAATGGAGCTCTGAGCGGACACCAGTCTCCCTGCATGCACTTCCAGTTATCCCTATTGCGTATGTATCCAAAACAATCAATCATGCATTCAGTCAACACAGGCATTGTATGTTCCTAGCCTACTAGGAAAACATTGAGGTTCAGACCTGACCCCGCTCTTATCTGTATGAAAAGCAACCATCACTCTGCTATTGCTTACATTTCCTGTGTACAGTTGTGGCCGAAAGTTTTGAGAATGACACGACAAGTCTCCACAAAGTTTGCTGCTTCAGTGTTCTTAGATCTTTATGTCAGTAGTCACTATGGTAACACTGAAGTATAATTACAAGTATTCCATAAGTGTCAAAGGCTTTCATTGACAATGACATTCAGTTTATGCAAAGAGTCAATATTTGCAGTGTTGACCCTTCTTTTTCAAGACCTCTGCAATCCGCCCTGGCATGCTGGCATTAACTTCTGGGCCACATCCTGACTGATGGCAGGCCAATCTTGCATAATCAATGCTTGGAGTTTGTCAGAAGTTGTGGGTTTTTGTTTGTCCACCCGCCTCTTGAGGATCGACTACAAGTTCTCAATGGGATTAAGTTCTGGGGGGTTTCCTGGCCATGGACTCAAAATGTCGATGTTTTGTTCCCCGAGCCACTTAGTTATCACTTTTGCCTTATGAGGATGCTTTACTGTTGGCATGACACAGGACTGATGGTAGCGCTCACCTTGTCTTCTCCTTCCGGATGGCCCAAACAATCGGAAAGGGGATTCATCAGAGAAATTGACTCTACCCCAGTCCTCAGCAGTCCAATCCCTGTACCTTTTGCAGAGTTTTTCCTGGAGAGAAGTGGCTTCTTTGCTGCCCTTCTTGACACCAGGCCATCCTCCAAAAGTCTTTGCCTCACTGTGCGTGCAGATGCACTCACACATGCCTGCTGCCATTCCTGAGCAAGCTCTGCACTGGTGGTGCCCCGATCCCACAGCTGAATCAACTTTTTGACGCCTTCTTCACAACAATTGAACCTCTCTCCTTGAAGTTCTTGATGATCCGATAAATGGTTGATTTAAGTGCAATCTTACCAGCAGCAATATCCTTGCCTGTGAAGACCTTTTTGTGCAAAGCAATGATGACGGCACATGTTTCCTTGCAGGTAACCATGGTTGACAGAGGAAGAACAATGATTTCAAGCACCACCCTCCTTTTAAAGCTTCCAGTCTGTTATTCTGACTCAATCAGCATGACAGAGTGATCTCCAGCCTTGTCCTCGTCAACACTCTCACCTGTGTTAACGAGACAATCACTGACATGATGGCAGATGGTCCTTTTGTGGCAGGGCTGAAATGCAGTGGAAATGTTTTTGGGGTATTAAGTTCATTTTCATGGCAAAGAGGGACTTTGCAATTAATTGTAATTCATCTGATCACTCTTCATGACATTCTGGAGTATATGCAAATTGCCATCATCAACACTGAGGCAGCAAACTTTGTGGAGACCAATACTTGTGTCATTCTCAAAACTTTTGGCCACGACTGTACAATCTACAGTCTGCCTATTACTGTGATAACACAGTCATGTCCTCTTTCCTGTATACAATCTACAGACTGTCTATTACTGTGATAACACAGTCATGTCCTCCTTCCTGTATACAATCTACAGTCTGTCTATTACTGTGATAAAACAGTCATGTCCTCCTTCCTGTATACAATCTACAGTCTGTCTATTACTGTGATAAAACAGTCATGTACTCATGATGGGAAACAGTGGGGCACAAACAGAGGCACTAGAGATAGTGAATGTCTAGGGGCAGGAAGGATGGATGGATGGATGGATGGATGGATGGATGGATGGATGGATGGATGGATGGATGGATGGATGAGTGGGGAAGTAAAGCGAATAGAGGAGGAGAGGAAGAATGGAACGAGAGAGAGGGTGCGTTGAGAGGCGTCTCTATTTTAGGAGTGCTTTGGCCAGTGGTCAGTGCCAGACGAGAGGGTGCCAATTAAGGCCAATTAGTGCCTTTCAGCCCCTAATGATGGAGCTGTAAACTCAGACACGTTTACAAGTGAGGGGCAGTAGCACACGCACACACACACACACACACACACACACACACACACACACACACACACACACACACACACACACACACACACACACACACACAAAAGCTCATCATTGGTAATAACATTTATCTTGTTGTGTGGAAGGACAGCTGCAGTGTTCTTCCTCTTGGTTCATTACAGGCTGAACAAACCTGTCCAATCAGACAAGTGGCCGTGCACACAGGGGAAACCTTGATCCTGTGACCATTCTGGGGGCCCCACCCCCTTAACCTTGACCCGAGGTGTACAGGGCTCAGCACCGTGGCAATAGCTGGCATGACAGAAATTAGACACTTGGGAGAAACTGAAGAATTTCAGGGTAAACTCCTGTTTACAAAGCAGATCATTGAAATGGTGAAATCAAGTGCTGTGCTCTGGACTAAAGGAAAATTGTGTTGAGGGGGAATGATTCATTTAAAAAGAGAGGCGGCACTGTTGAGTGTAGATGGGTTTTGAGTTTTGCTAACATGCTCCCTTATGGTAAGAGGCAGTGAGCAGACCAGTGTATGTCGGTAGGCAGTGTTGGGTTTTAAATGTGTGAGGGTGGATGGATACACTGATACACTCACAGTCCTCAAACTTGGAGCGGCCCATGTTGCGGCTGGGCTGGAGGGGTCCGCTGTCCTGGAGTTTGGAGTAGATGTTCAGCACCTTTGTCTTCCTCTACTCTCTTTACCTCTCCTTCTCCCTCATCCTGCGCTCCAGCCTCCCGGGCCTTCTCCTGCCCCCTGTGGAAGCCCAGCCTCGCTCCCCCCGATCAGGGCAACCAGGCTCCTCCTGGATCCCCCTGGTCTGGGCTGGGGCCTGGACGGGGACACATTGAGATGCATATTTTCATAGGACCACATATAGATGGAGAGTAATCTCATGGCACCGGGCAGATTTTAAAGCCCATCTGAGTCTGAGAGGTCCTCAAATTGCAGTCATATCCCCATAAGCAGATCTATGAGAAAGAACTAACACTTTTAATGGTTATGGTATGGTACCTTCTTGTTTCTGGTACTCATCCACTGGTTATTGTATTTTCATGTTGCTGACCCACTTAGTTTGATATTACTGTTGTTTGTCTAGTGAAGTTCCCCCAGAGCCCTTTGAAAGTCAACATGCTTAGCCATTCTGCATTTGTGTACATCTATCTTGCAATGTTTTCAACAACTTCTCTTTTTTTTCTCCTCACAAACAAACACGTTAACCTCTTTGTTCTTTCCTGAACATCCCAGTCACATCTCCCCTCCTCTGTTTTTTTTCACATCCTCCCTGAACATCACAGTCACATCTCCCCTCCTCTGTTCTTTTCACATCCTAACTGAAAGAGGGACACTCCCTTCTGAAACTTAACCAATCAGTTGATTTGCCACTGGCCTCCTAAGTGGGAGTCCCATTATCTGCCAATGAAAAGTCTGAATAATGCACTTCCTGGTCTGGAAGCGCAGGGACAAAAAAAGTGAGTTCCAAGCATTTCAGCGTTAGGATGGTGTTTGCCATTACGATAAGGAGAAAGCTTGACCAACAGAGTGACAAGGTTCAGGTCTATCTTTCATCAAAAATACGTAATAGACTGTCATCATGTATCATATATCGTACAGGTATATGGTCGGGCAGCTTAAACGGATATAGTCATGTCTCATTTGACAGTCCGTCTTCCACAACAGTGAACACAATCACATCTCTACTTCAGTTTCTGCGTCAGGCACGATTCTCAATGTCAAAGGCTTCTGGGCAGTAAGATACTGTCCACTGATACAACATAGAATTTATCATTCTGTCTAGAATATTGATTTGTGTGCAACATCAATCATGTTGAGATTATTGATTGAAACGAAATTGGAATGACCAAGGAGATTGATATATCATACTGTATATAATGCGAGCCTGTACACTATGAAATTAAAAGGACGGGTGAAAACATTTCAGTTCAATTGCTGTCTGAAATGATGCATTTGTGCAAGCACTTTAACATCTTACATAAACACATTTCATAAACCCATTTTCACATTTCTGGGCGGCAGGTAACCTAGCGGTTAGAGTGTTGGGCCAGTAACCGAAAGGTTGTTGGTTCGAATACCTGAGCCGACAAGGTGAAAAACCTGTCGATGTGTCCTTGAGCAAGGCACTTAACCCTAATTTGCTCCAGAGGCTGAACCTGTAGGTAGGCCATCATTGTAAATAAGAATTTGTTCTTAACTGACTTGCCTAGTTAAATAACTTGCCTAAATAAATAAATAAATATATTTATGTTCATTATTGGACAAGATGTACCCAACTAGACTGTTCAATTTAAACAGAGCCACTCTGAGACATCTTTGATACAAAGTAAAAGCTTTGCCAAATTATTCAGTATTTGGTACCTTCCTTTCTAAAAGCTCTTATTCTAACATGGCCTAATCCGTGAATGCAGGGGAGTGATTACTGGTCAGTTCAAGCTGGAAACAAGACAGTGGGCTGCTTAGAAACCATCTAAAACACACAGACCAGGTTACCATACCAACAGAGCTATCTGAATCGGGGCAGATAGCTGGATTTGGCTGTGAGTAGCCAAGTCAAATCCCCTTCCTGATCTCGAAAGGCCACTGAAGACAAAACACCACACACAACCCTCCCTCTGGCCGGCTCTGCCCCTGAACACAAAAACACACACATCGCCTGCCCTCCACACAGAAAAGACCCCAACATCCAGTGCACCAGGAAGAGGCAAGAAGGTCGGACTTGTATCTTTTTCTTTGTCTGTTTGAGAAAGGGATGAGCGTCAGTGAGACAATCAGTGCCATTCACCGATGCCACCCAGAGCCTCGACTCCTCCATCGATACAGACGAAAGGCTAGAATAAATGGAAGGGTGGAGAAAAAAAGGCCAATCCTTCCAGATTATTATTCATGGGGAGGGATTGTCCTTTTCAGGGCTCCTTTATCAGCCTGTTCGTTTCCCAACACGTCATCCTCTCTAGCAGCCGCTGACAAGTGTCAATCAAAGGGCCTGGATGGGATCCAGGTTTGAAAAAGTTGGGGAGTTGGGGAGAGAAAACGATGGTGGATTTCGGAGGAATGGACGCTGAGCCCACAGTGGCAGTGGTTTAGAGACAATGGTGACACAGCCACATTGTCAGTGTGTGGTCCTTTGGGAGGGGGGGGGGGGGGGGGGGTTACCATCCTGCTTGGAACACTACTAATCTCTGCTCCAGTGTCTTTCCCTCCTCTTTCACCAGCCCTAATCTGTCCAGCTAGCGGCTCCCCGAAGCCTTCCGGAACAATCTACCAGGGTCAGTCCAGATTAGTCCTCTTTGTGGCCCTGGCCCATCACAACATTAATTTAGGGCGCTAATGTCTTCAGTAACAGCTGAATGCTAAACTCTGGGGTAAACACAGGAGTGACTGGGCAGAATTGAAACAGTCACGAAAACAATTATGAGGGGGATTATAGTACCTATGAATTAATTATGACAGAGAGAGGGACACAGACCTTATCATAGAGCTCACTGAGGATAGACCACATATCTTATATCATCTTATTATTCTGACTGGGTAAAAAAAACACCTAAGTGCCATTGGCCTGTATTCATCCTATTGGTTCATACACAGGTGGACATCGTTTTGAACAAGCTATAAACCTGTTGTGACAAAAACTTGATAACTCCGACAACAGGGTCTGTATTTCACACTTGTTGTATATTTTATACTTGTCGTTTATTTGGATACATATTTTTAGGTCAAAGTCCTTATTGGATTAGTAAATTCATACTGGAACACCATGCCGTCACCCTACAACGCTGTCCCCATAGTGTCACATTGAGTCGTAACAGTGTCATTCTATGGACTACTTAGGGAGTTCTATTGAGAGTTTTAACTGTCCCGTTCCACCCCTTGGAAACCCAATCTCACCTAACCCACGGCCACACAAAGCCATCCCACACACTGGGCACCTCTCAAAGGCTCGCTGACCCCGGGGCTCACCCCTCAACGCCCTCCCCATGACCCTCTCCTGGGTTCTGACCAAGTCTTTGGCCTCCCAGAGGTCATTGTGCCAGAGGACACAGACCATCACCAAGGATACCTGGGATGACATCTTCTTTTTTATTTGAGCGTTATGAGCGTTATGAGCGTTATGAGCGTTATGAGCGTTATGAGCGTTATGAGCGTTATGAGCGTTATGAGCGTTATGAGCATTATGAGCATTATGAGCATTATGAGCATTATGAGCGTTCCATTTCAGCCGTTTAAAAGAGGCAATAAAACAGTGGGAAATCTTTACTATCCCACATTAAGACATCTTGCTAAACTGTCACTCACCCTTGTTCCTGTCATTCAGGGTGATTGTGATAAAACCCACCAGACATCAGACAACATGCAGTGGAGCCAAAGAGAACCTGTTACATGGTCGCTGTGCCCTTGGTCGTAGCTAATGGCTGAGCACAGTGGCCTTCATGCAAGTCCGGTGAATCACAGGTACGACAACTGGGTTTGTAATGGTTCTGTCACTGAGGCATGATCACAGGCTGAGGACAGACACGATGAAATAGAGGTGTAGAAAGAACAGAAAGAACGAAGGAGAAAGAGAAGAGGAGAAGGAAGAGGAGAAGGAAGAGGAAACGGAAGAGGAGAAGGAAGAGGAGAAGGAAGAGGAGATGGAAGAGGAGAAGGAAGAGGAGAAGGAAGAGGAGAAGGAAGAGGAGAAGGAAGAGGAGAAAATAGAAATTGAATGGTAAGTTTTAGCTAAAAAAAAAGAGTATCTCTCTGCTTCACAGAAGAGAGAGAAATGGGAAGTTTGTGTTTGAGGTTCTACTGTACTTGCTCTGCCTTTCAACCCATTCTTCATGAGTGTACACAAGACGGCCACACAGGAGAGGACCGCTCTGCTCGCCAGCCGGCTCTACCGAGGATTATCAGGCTTAAGTGTACCGGACGCAGAGTAACACGGCCAAACACAGCGGTGACAGTAAGAACACAATGGCTTTGAATAAGACCCGCTATAGTATGGACAGGGTGGGCTTTTACATGGACCAAACTCTATAGTATGGACAGAGTGGGCTTTTACATGGACCAAACCCTCATGTTAAGGACAGCCTCTAGTAGGTATTGACTGATTAAAGATGGCTGTTAAGGGTTTACAGAGATGTATGTTTAGGCTTACAGAGAAGGATTGAATGCATAACATGCAGAGCAAGCTGAAGTCTAACGATTGAGAAGGAAAATGAATAACGTTGTTACGAAATCATATTCATTAGGTGTGGATGTCATAAGAGTGATATGAGAGATGCAGTACCACACAGTAGGACTCGCATTGGGAACTGGTCGACCCGGATATGACGTCTGATGGACTGGAATCCCTGATCCATGACGACGGTGACCTGGAACTATCCTCGGTGTGGGACTGCTGAAAACACCGTAACACCACGATCACATTAATTATTCTGACCTGTGTTCAAACCACATAGACCAGATCAGGCATGACTGTTACAAAAAAAAATGCATCACTTTAGAACAACAATGCGTGCCAAATCCCGTACCAGCACACTAAACTCTAAACCTGTGGTGGAGTAGTGGTGCATTATTATGCAAATAGTCTAACATGAATTATGCCCCGGGTACTCCGAACGCTTCGTTGTGGTTAGAAATAATCACAGGGGGCTTATAAGGCACATTGAGCCTTTCAGAGAGCACAGGAAGTGTGGAGGAGATGAACAGTCCATCGCGTGTCGCACCTGCATCCATTCCAATGCACCCTGGCACTCACAGCACTGCGTTTACTCCCTGACCCCTCACCCCTGACCCTGTCTGATCCATCCCACCAGCGGCACATCCTCCAAAAGAGTCTCCCCTGTATAGAGCCACATCTGAGTGTGAGTGAGCGGCTCCCCCTCTGGGATAGAGCAGTAGGCTGAGTGGAACGTGGTGTAAAAGGCTGCCTGCTCTGGTCTTTCCGTGGTACAGTCATCAGCCTCTCCCTCCGGGCCCCTGTGACTGATTAACTACACAGCTGCTGTACTGCACGCTTCTCTCACTGTTGTTATATTGTGTATAAATTATCAACAGCAATTTGGCTGTTTGATTCGGGATGGCAGTTACAAATTCATGCCAGTTCACGTTTATACTGTAAATAGAGGTCTATGCCTCAGTCACTGTCTATGTGTTTGTATAGTCAGTGTTTAAACAACAAGGTGCAATAGTAGGGGTTGTTCCACAGAGGGGTTGTTCTGAGGGGCAGTTTGAGGAGGGTGTACAGACACTCACCATTGTGTGCTCACCCTGTCCCTGGACTTTGCCTGTGGCGACACACCTCTCAGACACACTGCCGTCTCCACAGCTGCCAGCTGTGATGGGCCGCAGGACGCCTGACAACAACACACACACACACACACACATCCATGCAGGCACGCACACGCACACACACACACACACACACACACACACACACACACCATCAATCTGAAGACACAAACTGGCGGCACATGCTTGTCAGTGTGTTTCCTTTGTGTTTGAGTGCATGCACAGATATGAAAAATGCCATGTACTAGTCAAAAGTATGGTTCCTAATCTCTCTGCAAATACTGCTATAAAAACCCTGGAGGAGCACCTGTCTCCCAGAAGCGTGCCAGGTGCAAACACATAAACGGGAAAACATTGTTCTGGAGACACACATAGAGGACAGGCGGACAGACAGGCAGACTAGGCCCCTGCAATGTCTACATCTCCAGGCAGGCCACAGTGATATGTCACTGAGTGAAGAGGAATTAGTTTGATTCAATGACTGTATTCAAGGCCACATTGCCATTTCACAGGAGAAGCATCACACTGAGCGATAGTTAAAATTAATATAATTATGAATATAATGGAAACAAGTTACACATCAAGTTACACAATACGACATGCTTATTTTCTAAAGTTTGCTAATCGACCATGTATATTCCTTTTAGCACTTTATATGACGCTTGGTAAACTTTCTATGGTATTTCTTGCATCACCCAGACAGACACAATCTGTCACGTTCGGGTGTGTAGAGAGACCAAGGCGCAGCGTATCGATAGTTCGACATGTTTATTAATTAAATAAACTATACTTGACATCGAACTATTCAAATATAACAAATGATAATAAATAACACACGTAGCACGACACGAGACAACATACAACAATGAACCACGCCAACGGAGTGGAACACAGACATATAAGTAAGATCCCTAATTAGAGGTAATGCCTAGCAGCTGCCTCTAATTAGGGATCCCACACACAACACCACAGACGTAGAAATACTAGATCTGCCAGACTCTGACCATAGAAATATAGAGAAGCAAAGCTTCTCTATGGCCAGAGCCTGACACAATCACATCCAGATTGTGCCATTGTGAAAAGAGATATTTTTTATTAGTTGTCGGTGTGTCTGGGCGGAGGTTTCCGGGTTATTGATCAACTTAAGGCGGTTTGATCTTTATTGACACGCCATATCATATCCCAATAAAATTGTTCTGCCAAAGCCAGAAATGAGCCTCCGTATCTTTAGGATATTTTAGTTAAGAGCCTGCAGCAACATGCCTGTGAGCAGACGAGAGGTGGTTCACACTGTAAAGACTCTCAAGGCTGGCCAATCACCAGCAGGCACATACCCATAATGCAGCTTGGTATTCCCCTGTCCAGCATATTCTACAGGATACTCATCTGTCTGGATTTTCCCTGCTATGAAATCAACGGTTTTGCTGTTTCTATCAAAGGTCATGGTTTGGCTCGTTGTAACTGTCAAAAGAAACTGTCGAAGGAATGAGTTTACATCTAGTGATTTCACTGAGACAATGTCTCAAACACAGTGTATATAAAGATGTGCCAGTTCAAACACATTCACTGACTCTGTTGAGTTGTAAATCAGGGATACCTGTAGTAGAGAGTCCAGGACTAAGAGGTATTCTGGCTCTGCGCTCCACTTTGTGGCCTGTTGTTCTGTCCCGTTGGGAAGTACTGGTCCTGACCAGCAAGCCAGAGGTGGTTTACAGTATACAGGACAACTAAAGCATTATGTGAAACAGCATATCCAACAAATCAGAACTAAAGCATAAAAAATAGACTAAGAGAGTCCATTGGATCAGTCAGTCCATCTACTTACATTTGTTGTCATTTAGCAGACATTTAACTAGGCAAGTCAGTTAAGAACACATTCTTACTTACAATGACGTCCTACACCTGCCAAACTCGGAAGATGCTGGGCCAATTGTGTGCTGCCCTATGGGACTCCCAATCACGGCCGGTTGTGATACAGCCTGGAATCGAACCAGGGCATCTGTAGTAACACCTCTAGCACTGAGATGCAGTGCCTTAGACCGCTGCGCCACTTGGGAGCCCCAAGTAGTGAGTGTATACATCTTTATACTTTTTGTCATACTGGCCCCCCGTGAGATTTGAACCAACGACCCTGGAGTTGCAAGCGCCATACTGTACAAACTGAGCTACACGGGACTCAACAAACAATACATTAGTCAGGAACAGAGTGACCACCTCTGATTACCTGTGTGCAGGGGGTTATCACAGGGACCCCATTAGACATGGATAACCAGGGATAGTGTAGGCCAGGGCCAGGGCCAGGGCCAGGGATAGAGTAGGCCAGGGCCAGGGCCAGGGCCAGGGATAGCCTCTCTGAACCAGATTAGAGTTAGATCTGTATGTATGGATCTGTGAGGTGTGTCTGCAAATATGACTGACAACCCTCCAACTCCAGTCCTAGGATCCAAAGTTCTCTGTCACGGCCAATTAAAAGGGTATCAGTAACGGAGTGGGCTCCCTGCCCATGCAAATCTTCGGCCCACGCCGTCCAGGCAGAGAGCAGAATGTGGATCTGCTGTTCCCTAGGAGGGGATTTCACACAGCTGCTGGGCTGGAGAGCTACCTCATATCACGCTCCGCTGCAGGTCAACCCTGCTTCTCCTCTCCATGCACTCTCAGTCCAACCATCTCAGCCAGCCACACAGCAGCCATTGTGAAATGCATTGTTTTAATGCGCGCATCTGGATAGTTTTCTAATTGTTAAGTGTAGTACAGCGTTTTTAGGATATGCCCTTTGAGAGACTAACTTTTAGAGACGTTGAGAGACTTGACATTTATTCTGCCTAGGGAATGATCCTGCCTCTACAATGTGTTGCATGTGTCCCTGGGTGTGTCAGGTAAATCCCTTCAGGTGAGAAAAAAGGAACTGACTGGCTGTCTGATTGATTAAGGAGTTGTGGTGAAGGAAGTCCCGTGGATCAGCATGGGTGAAACACATTGTGACGACACACTTTCAGTTAGGCTGGGAGTAAACCCCCTCATTAGCCATGATAATGCGACCCATTGTATAGAAACACTGTTACAGATAAGAAAGGTCTAACCGTGTGATTGAAGTGTTAACTAGCTATACTGCCATCCAGACGGGGTCACTGGAGAGTGGACATGCACACTTGGATGCCTGTGAGTCAGTCAGTTTAAGTCAGTTTTACTGATAGCCTTTTTTTTGCTTTCCAGGCTCTATACTGATAGTAGATGTCTATATTAGTCAATTGAGGAAGATGTTACACCACAGAACAGAAGAGTGGTGCTAGCTGACATGATCCCATCACATCCTCAGGGGAAAGGTCATGGGGGTCAGACGGAGGTTCAGGTCAAGCGAGCAGGTTAAACATCTTAAACACCTTGTCAGGGATTAGAGAGGTTGAGTGAAGCTTGGGGAAGTCCTTGGTGAGTGAGAAAATCACTGCCTGTGTTGGGTAATGTTCCACTTCACAGCTCACTGAACTGACCAACCTCACACACACACACATTTACTGTACACACTGTTCCACAACAGAGCGCTGAGATACACACATCACCGTCACATCCCAGTCCATTACAGGAGAGAGGCTGAGGAAGGAGAGCAACAATGCGTGCATTAATGGTGGTCAGACAAACATGACCACAACAACCACAACAACTACAACAACAACTAAAACAACAACAACAACAACAACAACAACAACTACCACAACAACAACAACAACAACAACTACAACTACAACTACAACTACAACAACTACAACAACAACTGCAACAACAACAACTACAACAACTACCACAACAACAACAACAACAACTACAACAACTACAACTACAACAACTACAACTACAACAACTACTACAACAACTACCACAACAACAACAACAACAACAACAACAACAACAACCACAACAACCACAACAACTACAACAACTACAACTACAACAACTACAACAACTACAACTACAACTACAACAACAACAACAACAACAACAACTAGAACTACAACAACAACAACCACAACTACAACTACAACTACAACAACAACAACTACTACAACAACTACCACAACAACAACCACAACAACAACAACTACTACAACTACAACAACAACAACAACAACAACAACAACTACTACAACTACAACAACTACCACAACAACAACTACAACAACTACAACTACTACCACAACAACAACTACAACAACTACAACTACTACCACAACAACAACAACAACTACAACAACTACAACAACTACAACTACAACAACTACCACAACAACAACAACAACTACAACAACTACAACTACAACAACTACCACAACAACAACGACAACAACTACAACTACAACTACCACAACAACAACTACAACAACAACTTTAACAACTACAACAACTACTACAACTACAACAACTGCAACAACTACAACAACAACAACAACAACAACTACAACTACAACAACAACTACAACTACAACTACAACAACTACCACAACAACAACAACAACTACAACAACAACAACTACAACAACAACAACAACTACTACAACTACAACTACAACTACAACAACTACCACAACAACAACAACAACTACTACAACTACAACAACTATTACAACAACAACTACAACAACAACAACAACAACAACTACAACTACCACAACAACAACAACAACAACTACCACAACAACAACTACAACAACAACAACAACAACTACAACAACTACCACAACAACAACAACAACAACTACTACAACTACAACAACTACCACAACAACAACTACAACAACTACCACAACAACAACTACAACAACTACTACTACAACAACAACTACCACAACAACAACTACAACAACTACAACTACAACAAATACCACAACAACAACTACTACAACTACAACAACTACCATAACAACAACTACAACAACAACAACAACTACAACAACTACAACAACTACCACAACTACAACAACTACCACAACAACAACAACAACAACAACTACCACAACAACAACAACTACAACTACAACAACTACCACAACAACAACTACAACTACAACAACAACCACAACAACAAGAACAACCACAACCACTACAACTACAACAACTACAACAACAACCACAACAACAACCACAACCACTACAACTACAACAACAACAACAACAACAACTACAACAACAACAACAACAACAACTACAACTACAACAACAACCACAACAACAACCACAACCACTACAACTACAACAACAACAACAACAACAACAACTACAACAACAACTACAACAGCTACAACTACAACAACTACCACAACAACTACAACTACAACAACTACCACAACAACAACAACTACAACAACTACAACAACCACAACAACTACAACAACTACAACAACAACAACTACAACAACAACAACAACCACAACAACTACAACAACTACAACAACAACAACTACAACAACAACAACAACTACAACAACTACAATAACAACAACTACAACAACTACAACAACTACAACTACAACAACTACAACAACAACTACTACTACAACAACTACAACAACAACAACAACTACAACAACTACAACAACAACTACAACTACTACTACAACTACAACTACAACTACAACAACAACTACTACTACAACTACAACTACAACAACTACTACTACAACTACAACTACAACAACAACTACAACTACAACAACTACAACTACAACAGCAACAACAACTACAACTACAACAACTACAACAACAACAACAACAACAACTACAACAACAACAACTACAACAACAACAACTACAACAACAATAACAACTACAACTACAACAACAACTACAACAACAAGAAATAAGAAAAAGACAATAATGTGCCGTGACCTTTTCATTGACATAGCTTTTACAATGTCTAAACAATGCTAGTTAACTTTAACACCATGGACTGCCCAGTTAGAAACAGCTCTAAACATCAAGTACATTCCACAAGTAGCTGGTTAAACATTCACCTGCTCAAAAAAATTAGCGGTTCATTCACCGACTCTGACATAATGTAAAAAGCCAATGGCCGTACAAAACATTGAATATTTTTCGAGTATCTACAGTTCGAGTAGCACATGTACAGTATGTTTGCCCTAAATATAGAGCACATTTTTGATGTAATCATTGTGTAGACCCTTGGCAGGTATGACATTAGTGTTATTTTATACAATCTGCTGGACATAACGTGGGTGCTTTGTACAGTACCTGTACCAGGTGGGCTGCAGTCTGCCGGGCTAAGTGGGTGGTCTAGGGACAGACAGGAGCATGTCCTGGGGGCGATGGCTTCCAGTTCATCAAACACATGGGACTGGCTAGAGCTGATCTGAGAACAGCACAAGCAGGTTGGACATATCACATAGAGCTATGCTACTGTACTGTGTTACATCATACACTAGAAATTGAGGATCTGTTCCGAGCAGAACCCCTATTTTTTTAACTAAGTTACAGTGTTCCGGCCAGCATAATAAAGTTCTGAACCGGAACAAAACCCCCCCAAAAAGTAAAGTTTCATATAGTTCCTTTTCATTCATTTCTAATCCTGTGAAATCAACTTAGTTTTTACAATTAGCCCAATAATTATCTTCACCAATAAGCGTAGATAGAGCAGCTTGCTGTCGAACGTGTAAGCTAGTTGTTTACATGTTTGAGGACAGATAAGTGCAGGCGCGAGATGTGACTGAAATGGGTGGGGAGAGAGCGAGAGAGAGGGGTGGACGTGGAAGGGGCTTGGCATGAAGTGAATTGGAATGTGTTTATGCTATTACCAGCATCATAACTTCACTGAATTACAGAATTTACAAAAAACAACACTAGAGACATTAGGTTTGTTGCACACACAACAAACACACACTTCACCCAGACACCCAACAAACTCCCACTCCTCCTTGCCCTGAGCCGGGGTCATCAACCCTCCACCACCACCACCATCAAACCAGGACCTCCATGGGAGAGAGAATGCCCCCCCAGGTGGAGTCTGTGTCAGCCTACACAGAGCCAGTCAGACCCTGAGGCTCTGGTAGATGGTCCTATAAACACACGAGCAACGCTCTCCCTCTAAGCCCTCATTACTACATACCTCACTCACAGGACAGGCCAAACTGTCCGCCTTTAATCACTCATTACTTGACTCTTCTCCAAAAAGTCAACGGTAACAGAACATGGTGTGCTGAGCTCTTCTTCTCTCATATGGAAATGTAAAACAGACAACAGACAAACGTATAATATATACACAAGCAAATAAAGAAAACACACTCAGCTTCTTTATGTCTGACTACACACACACGCACACACACGCACGCACGCACGCACGCACGCACGCACGCACGCACACACACACACACACACACACACACACACACACACACACACACACACACACACACACACACACACACACACACACACACACACACCATTGTGCACTCCAGTGCATCGGCTCTCTACTCAGACAGACAATGGAGGGACTTGACTTGACACTTTAAAGCATATTGCTGCTGTCAAGTCAGCCGTCATTCTGAGCAGTGCTACTGAGTCGGGGAGGCGGTGTTGGAGGAAGGGGAGGTGGATATGGGGGGCAAGGCCAGACAGGGCAGGAAGGAGTCAGCCCCAGACAAGGCTCCTCTGTGTCCCCATGTACCCCCCTGTTCCCCCCACTCTGGCCACACCGTGGGGCTGAAAGGCTGGGTGCTGCCCTGGGTCTGGGTGGTGGAGAGGCCGGGCCAGGGCACCACAATAGGCCAGCGTCGAGCTCCAACCCCTCTCCATTGTCAAGGACAGTTACACTCTGGAGATGATGCTCAATGAGGGGTCGCCTTGGGGTCGCCCTCCGATTGTTGGGACCTGGCGTGGGGACGTGAAAGGGAGCTGAGGGGAGCACACAAAGAGAGGACCCCGTCTGAAAGGGGCTGCAGAGGGGTGAGGGGTTCCCGTACACCCATACACCCACACTCTGCACAAACACTGCAAACACACACACACGAGAGGGATCATGAGCCTGTATAACACTCGGCCCAAGGCATTGACATCCCCAACTATGGGAATGAAATTCAGCAAATTCAGCAACATTTCTACTTTGTTCTCACATAAATTCTACCATGTATATTTTTATGTGGAAAAAATAACAAATGTAATCTTATATATTGCCTGCATATTGAATGTAGAATTGTAGAATTGTAGAATTGTAGAATTGTTTTCACCAAAACCTGGGTCTGTCTACATCTGCGAGAAATAAATGAACCAGTGACTTGCTCTGCGTCTCCCCCATATAGAACAGTAGATGTCTCTGATAGAGAAATGTTCACATGTAAAATAAATATGGTGCAGCTGGCTTCCGGGTAGAGCGAGCGGGTGTTAAGCAGCGCGGTTTGGCGGGTCATGTTTCGGAGGACGCATGACTCGACATTCGCCTCTCACCCGAGCCTGTTGGGGAGTTGCAGCGATGAGACAAGCTCGAAAAAGGAGGATCAAAATGTAGATCTATTGTACTAGGTACCGATTTGTTGATCATGTGACATGTAGATCTATTGTACTAGGTACCAATTTGTTGATCATGTGACATGTAGATCTATTGTACTAGGTACCGATTTGTTGATCATGTGACATGTAGATCTATTGTACTAGGTACCGATTTGTTGATCATGTGACATACAGTGGGGAGAACAAGTATTTGATACACTGCCGATTTTGCAGTGTTTCCTACTTACAAAGCATGTAGAAGTCTGTCATTTTTATCATAGGTACACTTCAACTGTGAGAGACGGAATCTAAAACAAAAATCCAGAAAATCACATTGTATGATTTTTTAATAATTAATTTGCATTTTATTGCATGACATAAGTATTTGATCACCTACCAACCAGTAAGAATTCCGGCTCTCACAGACCTGTTAGTTTTTCTTTAAGAAGCCCTCCTGTTCTCCACTCATTACCTGTATTAACTGCACCTGTTTGAACTCGTTACCTGTATAAAAGACACCTGTCCACACAATCAATCAAACAGACTCCAACCTCTCCACAATGGCCAAGACCAGAGAGCTGTGTAAGGACATCAGGGATACAATTGTAGACCTGCACAAGGCTGGGATGGGCTACAGGACAATATGCAAGCAGCTTGGTGAGAAGGCAACAACTGTTGGCGCAATTATTAGAAAATGGAAGAAGTTCAATATGACGGTCAATCTCCCTCGGTCTGGGGCACCATGCAAGATCTCATCTCGTGGGGCATCAATGATCATGAGGAAGGTGAGGAATCAGCCCAGAACTACACGGCAGGACCTGGTCAATGACCTGAAGAGAGCTGGGACCACAGTCTCAAAGAAAACCATTAGTAACACACTACGCCGTCATGGATTAAAATCCTGCAGTGCACGCAAGGTCCCCCTGCTCAAGCCAGCGCATGTCCAGGCCCGTCTGAAGTTTGCCAATGACCATCTGGATAATCCAGAGGAGGAATGGGAGAAGGTCATGTGGTCTGATGAGACAAAAATAGAGCTTTTTGGTCTAAACCCACTCACCGTGTTTGGAGGAAGAAGAAGAGTACAACCCCAAGAACACCATCCCAACCGTGAAGCATGGAGGTGGAAACATCATTCTTTGGGGATGCTTTTCTGCAAAGGGGACAGGACGACTGCACCGTATTGAGGGGAGGATGGATGGGGCCATGTATCGCGAGATCTTGGCCAACAACCTCCTTCCCTCAGTAAGAGCATTGAAGATGGGTCATGGCTGGGTCTTCCAGCATGACAACGACCCGAAACACACAGCCAGGGCAACTAAGGAGTGGCTCCGTAAGAAGCATCTCAAGGTCCTGGAGTGGCCTAGCCAGTCTCCAGACCTGAACCCAATAGAAAATCTTTGGAGGGAGCTGAAAGTCCGTATTGCCCAGCGACAGCCCCAAAACCTGAAGGATCTGGAGAAGGTCTGTATGGAGGAGTGGGCCAAAATCCCTGCTGCAGTGTGTGCAAACCTGGTCAAGAACTACAGGAAACGTATGATCTCTGTAATTGCAAACAAAGATTTCTGTACCAAATATTAAATTCTGCTTTTCTGATGTATCAAATACTTATGTCATGCAATAAAATGCAAATGAATTACTTAAAAATCATACAATGTGATTTTCTGGATTTTTGTTTTAGATTCCGTATCTCACAGTTGAAGTGTACCTATGATAAAAATTACAGACCTCTACATGCTTTGTAAGTAGGAAAACCTGCAAAATCGGCAGTGTATCAAATACTTGTTCTCCCCACTGTATGCAATGATCCTTGAAATAAAAGCCAGGTGTGTATGCACCGAGGAAGGCCTAAGGCCCGAAACATTTGTGTTTAGTTTGATGCACTCGTTGATGCACTTTCTTGCAATATGATTTTATGGGCACCAAAACGTTCTAATAAACATCTTTATGTTGCATTCAAGTCTCAGTTTTGGATGTATTCCTACGCACCTGGAACCGATACTAATCAGTAGTAAGGATCTTAGAAGAGTGCAGACGGCCTCTCATCATTTCTGATTGAGAAAGAAAATCTCTACACAATTTCCCAATTGTTTGCTCTCTTTTCATAGTCTTTCATAAAGTCCCCCATAAGAGTCAGATGTCAGTGGCCCCGTCCTTTATCCCGATTCTAAACGGTAAATTAGCGGCAGTGGAAAGCCGCTATAGTCTATTGTGGACCGTAGCTCTAACTGTTTCCCCCGTCAGCGAGCCGTGGTCAGTGTGGATTTATGACCATCGGCTACACGTCTCCCTTTCAGCGGGGGGAGAATGGAGAGAGTGCGGGGAAGCCGCGGCTGAGTGGGGACGGCACACGAGGCAGGGAACCCCCCCACCCCACCCCCCTCCTATTGTGAAGGGGCCTCGCGCGCCTTTGAACTGGGAATCAAACGGTACCAGCTCTTCATCAAAAGAGTCCTCTTTCTATTACTGGTTTAAAAGAAAAAGAAAAGCTTCCTGCGTTATTTATTATGAGAGGAAACAAAACAGGGCTGACAGCAAACCCTCACAATGCAGAACGGCGATGGGGACATGATCTGATCTGAGGAGGGCCTCTCTATAGAGCCAGGCTTTGATTTCCTCTGTTGTCTGCAGCCTGCCGTAACTCTTTGTACCAGGGAAGATGTCCAGCCATGTTGTGGACAATCAGCCCTGTGGCGCTAGGTAAGGGGCACCAGTGTAGGCTGCTGCTGGGTGGGGAGGGAGGCTGGGAAAGAGGCTGGGAGGGCTGAGAGGGCTGGGAGGAGGCTGTGAACGGCCCATATGGGACAGGCAGGGATCATTCCTCACCTCTGACAGGAGATGGGGGGGAAGTCCAGTCCTGCCTCTCCGCCACCACAGGAGATGAGGTCAAACCTGACCCTAACCCTGACCCTGACCGAGGAGTTATCCTGCACTGTGGGCTGCCAGGTGTCTGAGGGGAAAGCTAGGGTAGTAGGGTCTGGGTTGGGGTCCAGGGATGGGTCTGGGTCTGGGTAGGGAGGGAGGACATGGCCTGGCTGGGGCTCCGTGGTGTTCCAGTCAGGTGGGCATTGTTGGTCCTGGTGAGAGAGGGGATGTTGGTGAGGGTGTTGAGGGGCTGGGTTTGGGGGCTGGTGTGTTGGGGTGTCCTGTGGGTTGCCGGAGGCCAGAGCAGACAGGGATATGGAAGAGGAGAGCCACCCTCTGAGTCCAGGTCCCTCAGATTCGCTGTAAAAATAAAATAAAAAATAATATATGAAATAATTATACTTCCATTTGACATGATAGGAAAGCTAGCCTTGGCTACAATTAAACATTCAAGTCTGTGTACAAAATCACAGAATATTTAAGGATTTTGATCACCTACAACAGCTACAGTAATTCTGCTTGTATACATTAGCCCATGGAGCATACCACATAGAGAACTGCTCCGGCCGTTACCCAGGTCTGTGCTGCGGCTAAACTGGCTGGATGTTAGGCGGCTGAAGTCTGAGAGAGAACCCTCACAGACACTAGGGACCGGAGAGACTGAGGGGTGTATGTGTGTATATGTCCTTAGGACCAGAATTGGGTTCCTGGTCTGGCCTTGGAGGGCGGAAGGCCACTGATGAAGCGCGAAGGGCCTTCACCCATCTCTTTGACCTCTGTTTACTTCTCCTCTTTCTGAGTATAGACATGTGGTAGGGCTGAGGCTGGAGCAGGGTTGGGTCCAGTCCCCTGCTGCCCAGAGTCAGTGACAATGGGGGATGTTGGACTTGGGCAGACTGGGAACTCGGGGGAGGCTCTGCTGGGAGAAGGTGAGACTGGCACTGGAACACAGGGAACAACAACAGCTAAGCGCCTCCCTCTGGGGATACTGCAGTACTGCAGGCTCCTGCTCCTGGAGTCTGCAATAGACAGGGATAACGTAATTTAATTCAAGCAGACGTGATCATACTTTATCACATTAAAATATACTGTAGGTTTTATAGAGTAAAAAAACATGTATTTTCCCTCTCCTGTATTCTATTAAATACAAATGTTGATTAGTCTAATTTACGATTATAAACATGTTCCTGTCTTGTGTAAACCTAGGCAAAGGGTACGCAGGGGACACAAGCTTTTAACTATTTGCATTGGGCATTGTTCAGTACTGACAAAGAATGGTGGTGAATAGCTAACATGTGGGGTCCTCAGAGAGGGTCATCTATAAATGGTATTCATCATCTTTACAGCTCAGAGGCATTTCTGCCAAAACCTGCCGGTGACATTTTCGTTCCCACTTTAGTGAGGCCCGGAGCAAACAGTGTTTTCCCTGCTGTGTGGGTCAGGGCTCTAACAAAGGCTAAAGAAACCCCACCCCGTTGGACCAGCTGCCAATTCCCATCTTAATATTACAGTGCCTTCGGAAAGTATTCAGACCCCTTGACTTTTTCCACATTTTGTTAGGTTACAGCCTTATTCTAAAATGGATTAAACATTTTTTGGAATCCTCATCAATGTACACACAATACCCCATAAAGCGAAAACAGGTTCCTAGACATTTTTGCAAATGTATTAAATATAAAAAACAGAAATACCTTATTTACATAAGTATTCAGACCCTTTGCTATGAGACTCGAAATTGAGCTCAGGTGCATCCAGTTTCCATTGATCATCCTTGAGATGTTTCTACAACTTGATTGGTGTCCACCTGTAGTAAAATTCAATTGAGTGGACATGATTTGGAAAGGCCCACACCTGTCTATATAAGGTCCCACAGTTGACAGTGCATGTCAGAGCAAAAACGAAGCCATGAGGTCGAAAGGAATTGTCCATAGAGCTCGATTGTGTCGAGGCACAGATCTGGGGAAGGGTACCAAAAAATATCTGCAGCATTGAAGGTCCCCAAGAACACAGTGGCCGACATTATTCTTAAACGGAAGAACCACCAAGACTCTCCCTAGAGCTGGCCGCCCGGCCAAACTGAGCAATCGGGGGAGAAGGGCTTGGTCAGGGAGGTGACCAAGAACCTGATGATCACTCTGACAGAGCTCCAGAGTTCCTCTGTGGAGATGGTAGAACCTTCCAGAAGGACAACCATCTCTGCAGCACTCCACCAATCAGGTAGAGTGACCAGTTGGAAGCCAGTGATATTGAAATGTTCTATTTTTAATAATTTTGCAAACATTTCTTAAAACCAGTTTTTGCTTTGTCATTATGGGGTATTGTGTGTAGATTGATGAGAAAAAATAACAATGTAATCAATTTCAGAATAAGGCTGTAACGTAACAAAATGTGGAAAAAGTCAAGGGGTCTGAATACTTTCCAAAGGCACTGTGTATATTCAGAATGCTACTCAGTACTGGAGGCAGGGCTTTATTTACAATATGGAAGGCAAAAAAAAATGGATTGGTCATGATTTGTCATTCATTTGATGTTATTCCACCCACATACAGCGGGTGAAATAAGTATTGAACACGTCACCATATTTCTCAGTAAATATATTTCCAAAGGTGCTATTGACATGAACTTTTCACCAGATGTTGGTAACAACCCAAGTAATCCATACATACAAAGAAACCAAAACAAATAAGTTCAGAAATTAAGTTATGTGTAATAATGTGAAATGACACAGGGAAAAAGTATTGAACACACTTACTGATATTTATTTAATACTTTGTACAAAAGCCTTTGTTGGTAATGACAGCTTCAAGACGCCTCCTGTATGGAGAAACTAGTCGCATGCATTGCTCTGGTGTGATTTTGGCCCATTCTTCCACACAAACAGTCTTCAAATATTGAAGGTTCTGTGGGCCTCTTCTATGAATCTTGATCTTCAGTTCTTTCCATAGATTTTCAATGGGATTTAAGTCAGGTGATTGGCTGGGCCATTCTAGCAGCTTTATTTTCTTTCTTTGAAACCAATTGAGAGTTTCCTTGGCTGTGTGTTTGGGATCATTGTCTTGCTGAAATGTCCATCCTCGTTTCATCTTCATCATCCTGGTAGATGGCAGCAGATTTTTGTCAAGAATGTCTTGGTAAATTTGCCCATTCATCCTTCCTTCAATTATGTGAAGTTTGCCAGTACCATTTGCTGAAAAGCAGCCCCACACCATGATGTTCCCACCTCCAAACTTCACTGTTGGTATGGTGTTTTTAGGGTGATGTGCAGTGCCATTTCTCCTCCAAACATGGTGTGTATTATGACATGCAAACAGTTCGATTTTGCTCTCATCTGACCACACTATATTCTCCCAGTATTTCACTGGCTTTTCCAAATGTTGTGCAGCAAACTTTAAACGAGCTTCAACATGCTTTTTTTCCCAGCAATGGAGTCTTGCGTGGTGAGCGTGCATACAGGCCATGGCGGTGGAGTGCATTACTTACTGTTTTCTTTGAGACAACAGTACCTGCTAATTGCAGGTCTTTTTTAAGCTCTCCACAAGTGGTCCTTGGCTCTTGGACAACTCTTCTGATTATTCTTTTCACTCCTCTGTCAGAAATCTTGCGAGGAGCACCTGGTCGAGGTAAATGGTGAAAAATGATTGTCTTTCCGCTTCCGTATTATGGCCCCAACAGTGCTCACTGGAACATTCAGAAGCTTAGAAATGCGCCTATAACCAATGCCATCATTATGTTTTGCAACAATTAGGTTGCGAAGGTCTTGAGACAGCTCTTTGCTTTTACCCATCATGAGATGTGTCTTGTGTGACACCTTGGCAATGAGACCTTTTTGTAGGCCATCAGTTGGGACTGAACCAGCTGATATTAATTTGCACTGACAGGGGGCTGGATTGCTTTTTAATTACTGATAGTTTTCAGCTGTTGTCTTGGCTTTCCATGCCTTTTTGCACCTCCCTTTCTTCATGTGTTCAATACTTTTTCCCTGTGTCATTTCACATTATTACACATAACTTAATTTCTGAACTTATTTGTTTTGGTTTCTTTGTATGTATGGATTACTTGGGTTGTTACCAACATCTGGTGAAAATGTCATGTCAATAGCACCTTTGGAAATATATTTATATATTTAAAAATGGTGACGTGTTCAATACTTATTTCACCCGCTGTATCATAACGGATCCAAATCCTGCATCTTGGTAACTTTCTGAGAACAGTATTATAATATCCTGTTTAAGATGCCTGTATCTCCTTGAAGACATCTGTGATACCTCTACTCTGTCACACCCCTCTTCTCCTGCACTTGAATCTGAACTTAACACTACCTGGGAACTCTCTCCTCTCCGCTCAGCCACTCTCTCTCTCTTCTCCACACTCCTCTTTTCATCTTCTTCCACAAACATCAGCTCCAGCTTACACGCCCCGCTTCCTTCTTCCTCTCTCTATTCTTACTCTCTGCCTCTGCACACTCCTCCTTTCTCTGTGGGGCCAGAGGGGGGTGAGACAATGCGCTCTTGTTTCCTGGGGGTCTGTGTGACCGCGAGGAGTCAGCGGTAGAGAGGGGAGAAAGAGAGCTACACTGGAAGAGAGCACATTTCTGCACTATTCTCCTCTCACAATGCCCTGCCCTTCCCATCTGTTACACACACATGAAGTGTGTGTGTCTGTCTGTGTGTGTGTGTGTGTGTGTGTGTGTGTGTGTGTGTGTGTGTGTGTGTGTGTGTGTGTGTGTGTGTGTGTGTGTGTGTGTGTGTGTGTGTGTGTGTGTGTGTGTGTGTGTGTGTGTGTGTGTGTGTGTGTGCGTGTGTGTGTGTGTGTGTCTGTATATGAATGACATGTGTCAGGGGCACACAGCTACACACACACCCTCCCTTAATACCGCACAGCACGTTTCCCAAAGGGACCAGGGTCAGGGACGATTGTGTTGAAGCCGACCACCGTATGGTAGAATAATTGGTTTTTTAGAACCCGGTTCCAGAGCAGAGAAATCCCCCCGATTCCCCATTGGCTCCCCACACTTGTCTCAAAGCCATGCGAAGCAGTGTGGACATGGCCATGGCGAGAGGGGTGTACAAATGCCTTCACATCAGAGGCAGGGTGCTGAAAGGAGCGGCAGGTATGCTGGCACAGCCTTTCATTGGCTAACACCCTAGCAGAGGACCACCAGGAGGGCGGCGCTATGGGCACTTCCTCCCCAGAGCAGAAAGAGAGGGATTAGGCCTTAACAAAGTGGCCAGAGGGAGGGGTGAAGGACTAACGACTAACGAAGGCCCAGGTGGTTACACTGAGACCTAGTTCCCCAATAAGCAACAGTGTGGGGTCAAAAGCAACAATGCCCGATACCACAAGGTTATCTGTCTCTGAAGATAAGATAAACAAGAAATACTTTATTAATCACTGAGGGGGAATTCTGGGATGAATAAACTATTTCTTATCTTGTACGTTGTTGTACAGTATATTGTATTGTCCAAGCAGCAGGAAGGTTCACCTGCACATGAATGTGTCTTCAGGACGCTAAGGGCTTGTCTTTGTTGTGTCGGTTCCTGGCGAGGAGGCCGTGGTCTGGGGTTACTGGACAGGAAACGTGGGGGTCTGAGGTCTGCAGGACAGGCCTTCATGTGAACCAGGAAACGAGGACACAGAGAAGGACGTCCATCACAGACAGTGTGGTCCTGAAAGGGACATAAAAAACATAGTGGGGCAGGGAGAGAGAGAAAGAAAGATCAGATTTATCCTGTTTTCGATCAATCAAATAAATTCCCGGTTTCCAAATACTGTAAATAAAGCAACATAAAGTAATTCTCCACATGCAGCATGAAGGATTAATTCAATGTGATCTCCAACGTACAGAGAATTCAAATGATGCATGTCAGCTTTAGTGCCCCCTTGTGTCTGAAAAACAGATCTCAGGCTACATACATTCTCAACACAGTAGGAAAAAGCTTCAACCTCTCCCTTACTTTTTTTTATGACATTTTTGGACCACACACACACACACACACACACACACACACACACACACACACACACACACACACACACACACACACACACACACACACACACACACACACACACACACACACACACACACACACACACACACACACACACACACACACACACACACCCACACATTTCTGTGAGCACACAGGACATGGTTCTATTGCTATTTAAACAAGGATCGTGCTGAGATAAAAGTAGACGGGACAGTCAATATTAAACTTTATTAAACATGTGTAAGGGTGGGGCTCACACGCCGCGCTACCTGTTACACGCTAGCCAGGGGAAATTACTCAGCCCACAGACTCAGTGCCAGGGACTAATTCAATCCCTCTCTGGCCTTTAGAGAACAAACACCCAAATGCAATAAAGCACACACACACACACACACACACACACACACACACACACACACACACACACACACACACACACACACACACACACACACACACACACACACACACACACACACACACACACACACACACACACACACACACACACACACACACACACACACAGAGAGGACATTTATTTGTCTTGGATTTAGGCAACATCTGAGACACCTAAACAAAGTTCACCTCATCTTTCGCCTTTGCTAGTTCTACCCTTTAACTCTAAACACATATGCACATAAACACGCAACCACAGACGCACACACATACACACACACACAGCACACACAGCACACAGCATGCCAGAGAGTGTGTGGAAGATGAGCCCTCAGCGTTGAGCCCTCAAAACCCCTCAGACACAGAGAGAGAGAGAGAGAGAGAGAGATACTGACTGTCTGTGACTCACACAGGGAGGATCAGCCTTAAATCCCTCCACCATCTAGACTGATTCCCTCTCCTCTGATCTGAGGGTTTACACATTTGCATTCTTGTGAAGAAAAGAGGAATAAGTGAGGTAGAAGAACGAGAGAACAAAGTTCCAGGAGCACGCCCTCCTCCTCACTCCTCTTCCTCACTCCCTCCATCTCCCCCACATCACCTGTCACTCACGCCCACTGAAGAGCTTTGTGAGGCGAGAAGGGTGTCATCCAGCCCACAACCTGTCACAGGGCAGTTCTCAACATGCCCTTCACGGCAGGACCGTGCCATTACAAACCCGTAAACACATGCATACACGCACATACACACGCCTAACCTTCTAAGTCACGCATGAACTACCTCTCCTAGTAAACATGATCTTTTGGAGGAAGGGGGGCAGGGGGGGTTGTTTGACGCCCCAAAGCTGTAGTTGTCCTGGTCTCTTTAATGGGTAACAGGTACACAGAACTGTCCAAACAAATGACCACTTACACAACCATGATGAGGTTCACTCAGTATTGGTATTTCAAGCAGCCTCACACACTGACACACTCTGACGGCCCACTCCAATCTTGTTGATCTTCTTAGAGCAACAGAGTATAGCCTATGACTACAACTAGGAGTAGTCATAGGCAGGGCCCCAGGAAACAGCCTGACCTCCTGGCGTCAGGCAGCCCACACGCCGACCTCACACAGAACAGCCAGCCCAAAGCCAGCCCTGGCTAATGTCATTACGGGCCTGTTTGTGGTCAACAGCTCCCTGATGGGGATGTGCAAGCACTGGAAGATGAATGTAGGAAGTCTATTAGTCAGAGTCCCAGATGGCCTGCAGAGGAGAGGCCGGCGTGTGCTCTCGATCCCCTCCAAACACACACACACACTAACACACAGGCTCACACACGCACATACACTTAATTGCACTGCCTCTGAGTGAACCCACTGACAGCGAGACGACTCGAGGTGAAACAGAAGTGTGTGTCTGTCCTGTGTGTTTCTGTCCTGTGTGTGTCTGTCCTTTGTGTGTCTGTCCTGTGTGTGTCTGTCCTGTGTGTGTCTGTCCTGTGTGTGTCTGTCCTGTGTGTGTCTGTCCTGTGTGTGTCTGTCTAGAGGAGGAACAGAGAATTCCTTATAAGAAAGCCAGGCTTAGGCTCTAACAAGGTTAAACCCATGAAAAAGAGAGACTTTTTAATCATGGATATTTGTGTTTCTGCAGGGTGTAATTAGCTTTGCTCTGGCAGAGGAGAAGTTTGGGGTTGGGGGAGGTTTGTGGAGGGCAGAGGGGGATGACAGTGGAGTGCATTGTGGAGTCCAGCGGATCCAGGGGAGTAAATCTGATTATCAGCTCGTGTCAGAAGCCAGGCTCAGATGCAGCTTAGCATTCAGAGCAACTGTCTACTTTCACTGAGAGACAATGACCCTGCTTTGCTTTTCAGGCCCCTGCACAAGTCCCAGTGGCCCCGCCAACTCAATCTCCTAACCCCACATCCACCATCCATGCCCGGCACAACAGGTCCACTACCACAACACAACAACACAACAGGCCCACTACCCCAACACAACAGGCCCACTACCCCAACACAACAACACAACAGGCCCACTACCCCAACACAACAACACAACAGGCCCAATATCCCAACACAACAACACAACAGGCCCACTACCCCAACACAACAGTACAAAGCGGGCATGGGGGGGGCACGGCAGTGTTTAATAGATCTGGTAGAATGGAACAATAAAAAACAATGCCCATGCCAGCTTTGGCATTACGTCTTGGCATAATGATCAGTGTTAGTCCAACGGTGTGGTTACTAGTTACACTGATTCAGTAGCACCAGGCCCTGGTATGCAGAGAGGGAAATACTACAGCAACCACTGGCAGAGCCTGAGACAACAGAACACTATACAAGACAGATACTGGAACTGTTAAACTGACAGCAAACTCCCATGTATATAAATAACCTCTCCTAGAACCCACTGCTCTTGTTTGAGCACCTGTGGTTGGTTTGTATCCCTGTGCATTCTGCAGCCTACTGTCTCGGTGCTCCCCGTGTCCTGGGTGACAGTAGTGGGAGCTCAGAAACATCGGCGGAGTGGCAGACCACTGGTTCAACAGCCTCTCATCGGCTTGGCCTGTCCAACGGGCCTGTTTGGATTGGGACGGCCCGTAAAGTTCAGCGCGGAGTTGAATTGTCACCGTCAGACAGGAGCTGTTTAACGTTACTCGTTACACCCAGATGATTTATCAGGCATTTCCAGAGCATAGAGAGGAGAGAGAATGAGAGCAGGGTGATGCCGGGCTGATAAACTTGGTGAATACAGAAGTGCTGAAAGCAGTTGAAGATGTAAATGAGGCTGTAAGGACCAGCCAACGTCTTTGTCCCCCCTTTCACTTGTTTGTTTAACCAGAGGCCAAGACAGGAAGCCAGCCCACACAACTCTGCTGTCCCCATGGCAACCCCACGGTTAATTGTGACACAACTACTCACAGAGCTCTTTAGAGAGAAGTGGAGAGGTGGGGACAAGTGTGTGTGTGTGTGTGTGTGTGTGTGTGTGTGTGTGTGTGTGTGTGTGTGTGTGTGTGTGTGTGTGTGTGTGTGTGTGTGTGTGTGTGCGTGTGTGTGTGTGTGTTTTATGCATGCCTATGTGTATAACACATAACACAAACACTGTTCGTTCACCTTATACAGATGATGGGTTTTATTACTCAGCTATGCATAGTTAGAATTGTATTTTGCCTTTCACTGTTTAGTGTTAGAGTCCTCGGTCCCTGACAAAGGACAGATAACAAGATGCCTGGGAAACAGACAGGACAACAGACATCTTAAACCTGACAGAAAGGAACATTCAACATTGTAAAGGTGTCTGGAAAACAGAGAGAACAGACATCAATGAACACAAACAGACACAGCATGCAATCATTTCAGGTCATTTCTAAATTGTAGAGAGTGCAGAAAAAGACAAGACCAAGACAAATGTATCAACTTTAGATGAACTAATGCTGATGGAGAGAGTATTGAGATGAACTGCTTTCAAAGGAAGACTATCTCTACTACTCAGTGGGGCACGGCCAATAACAATGATTAGAGCAAAACAATGCAAAGACAGAGAGAAAGAGAGAGAGAGAGGGAGAGGGAGAGGGAGAGAGAGAGAGAGAGAGAGAGAGAGAGAGAGAGAGAGAGAGAGAGAGAGGGAGAGGGAGAGGGAGAGGGAGAGGGAGAGGGAGAGGGAGAGGGAGAGGGAGAGAGAGAGAGAGAGAGGGAGAGGGAGAGAGAGAGAGAGAGAGAGAGAGAGAGAGAGAGAGAGAGAGAGAGAGAGAGAGAGAGAGAGGGAGAGAGAGAGAGAGAGAGAGAGAGAGGGGGAGAGGGAGAGAGAGAGAGAGAGAGAGAGAGAGAGAGAGAGAGAGAGAGAGAGAGAGAGAGAGAGGGTGAGAGAGAGAGAGAGAGAGAGAGAGAGAGAGAGAGAGAGAGAGAGAGAGAGAGAGAGGGTGAGACAGAGAGAGGGAGAGAGAGAGAGGGTGAGAGAGAGAGAGAGAGAGAGAGAGGCTCCCTCCATACACATCCCTATGAAACCCCTCCTGGTGCATCAATCGCCCCTCTGTCTCTATAATGAGTTGGTCTGTACCACTATTCCACTACTCCAGTCTGCAGCAGTGAGGCGATACTGTAGCACAGGCTGGACGCTTTATCAGAGTGATAGCCAATTGTAATGTCTCCATCTTTGCTCCCTCTGTTCAGTTATCAGACTGCTTTTGGTTTGACACTTTTTGGTCTATGTGTGACTTAACACCCCTTCTTTTACCTGCTCGGCTGTATGGGATGGACAGCACAGTGTCTGGGTGTGTCCATCAGTCTGACACATGGTGCATGGGGCACTATGTTAAGCTCATCAATCACCAACAGACGTGCACACATCACCATCGGAAACCCAGCCGCAGCCACCAGTGGAGATCATCCATCTGTCTTTGCAGAGGGTGGCAGCTCTGGGCCAACTCCAGGGTGTGAGAGTAGAGCTCCTCCCAGGGCTCACCCCTCATTCATGGGCCGTAACCCCGCACTGGAGTGGGTGACAGGGGGCAGAAGGGCCTCAGAAGGACGAGTACAATGGAGCTTGCCTTGAGAGAGGACTGCTCTGACCCCCAGACCCCTTTTGAGAGCTGTGTGGTGGACCTTCCTGACCTGTGCCAGCTTGTGCCAGTCTGCTCTCAAGATGGGAAATGTAATGCTAAATTAACCAATCCATGCTTTGATGCAGCAAGTGGCTACGGGGCAGCATCGGGTCTGCCCATCTCCAATACTTGGAGTGACACGTCGCCTTTGTATGTATGGGCCTCTCCTGCTCTGTGCAACAATGAACATCATCTCTAGATGGTTACAGACATGATGTCAGACAATATTTTGTAATAAGTCCACTTATTAGAAAAACACACCACAATATGCTCAGCCCTTAATGGCAGACCGTCTGAATAATTGCCAGGAGATTTCCAACCAATTTCCCCATAAATTGTCAGCGCCTTAGATAGGACACAATGACCTTGTTGTCACTAATTACACATTGAATGTGAAAACCAGTACATTTAGACACCAGAGGATAGACCGGCTGGGACCGGCTGGGCGATGAGGGAATTACGAGTTGGGAATAGAGAAAAGAGAGGACAACAGGAGGAGAGGAGGAGGAAAGTGGGATGTATTGTGTTTTTCCCAGACTCCTTTTGCACAACCACCAAATATGTCCTATTTCACCAGACTGCCAGACCAGTGCTGTGATAAACAAGGACCAGAGCTCATTCCCAGTCATGGCCTGTGCTGCTGGGAGAGGCCCTGAGCCCTGAGCCTGTTACTAAACATGAGAGTTGAGCCAGAGGGCCAGAGGGCACACAGAAGATAATTACATGTAATATTAATGGTGTAAAACAAGACCCCAGTGAACATGGCAGGGAAGTGAGGTCATTCCAATCTGATCACTCAATCTTCTTAATAATTTACTTTTATATTATTGTATATTATTAATTGTATTGTTATTGTTTTTCTTACGCCACCTGGTATTCCCAAGAGGTCTCCCGTCCCAGCAGTAACCAGTCCGAGCCTGAACAGGCGTGTTCAGGGTGGTACGGCCATGTTTTTTCCCTGCGTTAGGTCCCTTGGCTCATCTCTGCAACTCCTCAATGGGCTCTGGAGAGGCGAAGGTCGAGTCATGCGCCGTCCGAAACATGGGCCGCCTGCCCGCCTACTTCTTATCACACTCCTCCCTTGACCCGGATGTCAGCCGCACCAATGTGTTGGAGGAAGAACTGTTTTACCGGAGTCAGCTTGCAGGTGCTCGGCCCTGTGATGAGGAGTCACTAGAGCACGACGAGCCAAGGGAAGCTCCACCGGTCAAACCCTCACATAACCTGGACAGCGCTGGGCCTACGGAGCTCCCGGTCACGGCCGGTTTTGACAGAGCCTGGGATTGAACCCCAGGCTGTAGTCGCGGCTCAGCACTGCGGTGCAGTGCTTTTGACCGCTGCGCCACCCAGCACCCCCCTAATTTACTTTTGATGCCATTTCATCATCATTGACCCGTCACCACATAATACATAACACATAATCCCGGTGAGGGTTGTCTAAAGTGATTGGCGTTCCCCTTTTCCAATTCAGATAATGAGATTAGGTAGATTCCTGGCAGATGGAGTTTCCACTAGCTTGTGTCTCAAGGACGCTCCCCCCCACCCCTCCTCTCCACCGACCTCAGGCACTTCCTGCCAGGGGGCGTGCTGTTTACCGTTGCATGGCCGCAGCGTGGGCTGCCAGGCTCCGGGCCTCAGAGGGCAGGAAATATAGAGCTGCTGGTCCATGGGTAGTGACAGGGGAAATATGTTGGGAGCTTATCAATAACAAGTAGGTGGAAAAGGGAAGCTCAAATGACCAATTAAGGGCTAATCGCCAAAGTGTTGGCTGGTCTCTGTCCCTCTAACATCTCTGTCTCCTCTCCCATTCTCCCTTATCCTCTCTCTGATTTTCGTGGCCATCTGCCTGGGTTTCTCAGGGGATCCGTTTCTCCTCTCCTGAGTACTAGACGGGATGTTTTATTAATTCACTTTCACCTGATTACACCCTTTCTGTGAGCCAGTGTTCAATAACAGGCATTTAATCAACGTTTAATCAAGGCTGTAGCACAGTGAACAGAGAACCAGGGATCAGAGCATCCTGTTCAGAGCATCCTGTTGAGGTCAGCAATAAAGGACCAATACAGGGACATATGATTGCATGAGGGAACGCACACACACACACACACACACACACAGCAAGCCTCATGAGAACCGATACTACAGACAGAAACGCAGAAGAAGATTGTCAATACACGCCGCAGCAATTCGGCAATGTCGTACACTCATTTCAGCACTCCAACAAAGGTTAACCATAGCAACGCAAAGAACAACAACAACAACACACTAAACACACACCGGAGGAACCACAGGTCTCGGAAGACAATGAAAGTATTATACGACGCAAGATGGCGCCGGAGACGAGGAGGTCGGGATCAGAAGACAATCATGGGTTAGCTTCCCAGCATGGACTGAACCAGGTTAAAATTAGAGACAAAACCAGGGAGCAGCCAGACCCAAAGAGAAAGCCCAGGGTCAGCTATAATGAGAGCTGAATGTGAGCATCCAACCGGTCCTGTTTAATGGGGTTCATCCTTGTAAGGTCTGTGTCCTGTCTCTGCTGTGGGTCAGGGGGGCTGCAAGGGCTCTGTGACCCCAAAATGACCTATGGGAGTCAGAGGGGACCCCCACTGGCAGGACAGAGCTATCTGTATACTTTAATCTGGTAGCACAGAGGATCAATGTGGCTGCCATCGGCGCTGGTGATTGTGTGAGCAGAAGTTAGTGTTCCAGCCATGTTCGGCCCCTCACCGGGTGGCTGGCGCACGGACACAAAGCCAGCATCCCTCTGCCACCCCGGTCACAATGACTTCTGGGACAGTGGCACACCACCGGCTAACCTACTTAACATTCATTAGTGTGAAAGAGGTGAACAGATGCTCAGGTCTTACGGCTCTTCTCTCTCATGTTCTCACCATGGGACTCATTGAACAGAGTTTGACGTCGTTTTTCATTTGGGATTCGGGAGAGTCCATTCTGCTGTGGATTAAGAGGAGGGCTGGGTGTCCTGGTGGAATGCTGAGTAGGAGTCATGAACTAATCTCTCCGACCTCTCTCTCCATTAACCTGTAGCCTACATTCCCTCTCTGTTGCCCCACTGAGTGAGAGGACAATCTTACGTCTACAGGTCAATCCATATCGCTCATACTACAAAACATGCTATGTCTCCATGATACTGAAATAGCTCCTTCACTCTTGCAACGACCGAATCAGGTGGAGGGACATGAGGACGAAGAGAACAAAATACGTTCCTGGGGGGGACTGAAACTGTGTTTTCGCATGTGGATTATTGCTGTTAATAATTACAATAATGCAAGTCACTGGTGCATGCTTTTTCCTGAGTAAAAACAGATGAATATAATACAACACTAACAAACGCAGAGTTCCTCATAACTGTGAGGCACATTTACACACAAAAAACACTTTTCATGTGCCCTTACATGTCCTTCACATTTGGGTCAGGCGGGCCCCGTGATGAATGAAGATCGTCCCCGACCAAACCACACACACACAGAGGCCAGACCAGAAAACACGAACAGCTGGACAGAGGGCTTTTCAGGCCAAACACAGAGAATAGACATGGATCACGTTCTGGGTTGCTATAACGCTAGAGCATAAACCTCCTAGCCATAATTACATTACAGGGGTATAGAGACAAGCTCTGTGGAAACAACGGACTCTGTCAATTCCCCAAATTAGACTTCATCACTGTGAATGTGTACATGTGCCTGTGTATGTTCTAAACAAAGACCGATCTGTGAAATCTGTGTCTATCAAAGCTTATTATATAGAGTGTGTCTGTCTTCAGTTGGATGTTTTTTTTTTACAGTTGTGACATATTAACAAACCCCATACCAGAGAGTAACAGTAACCATTGCCCATAGTGACAAGAGAAGACACTTAAACACACACGGACACCTACAAGCTTTCTTTTAGGTTGTTGATCTCTTTGACAACCTGTCTGAATTTTAGCAGTTATTTTCAAGCTTATGAAAAGCTGAAAAATGTAACGAACGATCTTGTAAATCTGTTTCTTACATGACAGTCCATTAACTTTGTAAAAGTTTAAATTTTAGCCAAAAGTCTTATATATATGAACTCAATAAGGAAATGAGTTGTTTTGGACACACTAAAGCTTCATGGGAGTATCTGAGCTCCTGACCCTGCCTTTACATGTCTCTTCCTAAAGCACACTCTCCCCTTGGCTCCCTCCGTTCTGCCCAACAGGGGGCTCTGCAACGCACCTTGGGTAATCCAGATGTCACAATGCCAGTTGCTAAGACACTGCTTGGAAATGCATTGTAAAGGGAAGCACAGTCTGGGATAAGTCACTGGCAATCTGTTTTTGTGCTGTGATGTCCCAACACGTTTTTTACGATAATGAGTCTTTTTTTTTTATATAACTTTATTATTATTATAGTTATATTACCCTTATATTTTGCTTGTCTGAACGCCCCGAATTGAACAGGTGTTTTTTCTTCTAAATGACAACTGTATCTGACGTCAGATCCATACCAAGATTGATACACCATTGCAATCCACAGGTTAAGTGTTCAACTAATGGGGTAAGACTTTGTCTGCCTGCATACTGGATAAACCATTAATAACCCTATGTCTGCCTGTATACTGGATAAACCATTAATAACCCTATGTCTGCCTGTATACTGGATAAACCATTAATAACCCTATGTCTGCCTGTATACTGGATAAACCATTAATAACCCTATGTCTCCCTGTATACTGGATGAACCATTAATAACCCTATGCATTTTGTTACACTATTAATATCACTTATAAGAACATGAAAACATATAGTAATGCTAAACAACACACCTTATGAATTGACTTAATGTTTATTTTTATTTTTATGTATTTGGTAATTAATCAATAAGGCTTGAGGGGGTGTGGTATATGGCCAATATACCACGGCTAAGGGCTGTTCTTATGCACGACGCAACGCGACGTGCCTGGATACAGACCTTAGCCATGGTATATCGGCCATATACCACACCCCCAAGGTGCCTTATTGCTATTGTAAACTGGTTATCAATGTAATTAGAGCAGTAAAACTAAATGTTTTGTCATACACGTGGTATACGGTCTGATATACCATGGCTTTCAGCCAATCAGAATTCAGGGCTCAAACCACCCTGTTTATAATAATGTTTATAACCTGTTTATAATCAGACTGTGAAATAATGAGTTGCTAAGGCAATAGCCTCTCCAGCACATTCACTCACAAAACATATGCATATACACACATTACATGCGCAAACACACAAAGCGGACAAAGGCCCCATAAAAATACCAATACAAGCACATTCGCGCTGTTCTAAGGGAGAGAGGCCTGCCCACTCTGTGCTGCCCATTGTTGACAGCAGGTCTGTGAATCAAAGAGGGGCTATGACCTGGGCTGGCTCTGCCCAGCAGGACTGAGCAGGACTGAGGGGAACCCTACTCCCTCATCAATCTGTCAGCTTGAACCCCGGTCCCTGTATTCCTCCATCAATATGGCCCCAGCATTTCTATATTAATCACCTCTCTCCCACTGGGCAAGGCCCCATGTTCTGCCTAGTAACAACTATCAATACTATCCACAGCCCTGCACATCCTCCTCACAGACGGGGTCACTATTCACTAAAGTCTATATTCATCAACACACAAAGCTGCATACATTAACACCCATATTGTTCTGGGTCAAAATGACATATTCAAAGGTATTCTGTGAGCAAAACTGGCCCACTGGCACAAAAGTAGGCCTATAAGAAAGAGTGGTATTCAAGAAACCCACAATTCTGGTCAACAGGCCCTCACCTATTCAGTACACGTTGGATATAGGGGTAACAATCAGGAAGAGAGGGAGAAAGAAAGAAAGAAAGAAAGAAAGAGAGAGAGAGAGAGAGAGAGAGAGAGAGAGAGAGAGAGAGAGAAAGAGAGAGAGAGAGAGAGAGAGAGAGAGAGAGAGCATGTCTCTCTTTGGAGAACCATACCACTCGATTGGACTTTAGAAACAGACAATTCAACGCATTTCCAAGTAACAAAAGAAGACTCCAAATTATACATGGAATATTTTCAATGGTGATTCTCTTAAATAGCTAACAGGAAGAAACACAGGGAAGTGGGTAGTCTGGGGGCTGTATACATTTGAGATATACAAGGTAGCAGGGCATAGTGATTGTTGCTTTCCCCAAAAACTTTTTTTCTTTCTTTCAGAAAACACTTTCCATTCTGAAAAGGCACCTATTAGTGACTCCATATTAGGCACAGGCCTCTTCAACGACTCCTCCTTGTTTCTATCATAGTCAGGCCCTGAATGCAGGCAACCCCCCTCCTCCTTCCCGGGCCCAGCTCCTCAGACTGTACAGATAGGTGCTGGAAGTGTGGTGATGGCTGATGAGGTGGCGTGAGTTGGAGTGAGGTGGGGGTGGCGTGGGGGTGTGTAGGGGTACTCTCTACCCTGTTTTGAGCTCCAGGTGTGGTGGGTTAAGCACAGCGCTCTGAAGCCACTAAAGAGGACCCCATTGTACATCCGCACACTTTCTTGGCCAGGGTTCTACATGCATTAGCTGATCTCCATAATGCTACCCCCCCCCCCCCCCCCCACCTCAAAACAAGTCAGGCCTCCGGCAAATCGCTGCACACCGCCTTGAAGCCCCTGCATTGTTGCTGGATTATTCTGGAGTTAGACGAAAGAAAGAGGGGGAGGGAGGGAGAGGGAAGTCTGTACTTTATCTCCGGGGAGACAGAGAGTAACGAAGGAACTTCTATAGAAAAGAGAGTTACTGCGGCGAAGGCCTCACCAACACCTGCAAGAAGACAGGCACGCGTAGAGACCAAGGCAAGGCGGTCCCGTTGTTGATCTAACTGTGCTAACGCCCCTCTTCCAAAATGTCAGTATACCCCGACCTCATGTCAATCCCTCAATGTATTGTAGCCCCCACCCCCACAAAACTACTGTAATATTCTACTGTACATCACAATCCATATACACCTTTCAGTCCTCTAAAAATACTACCCAGGATACTCCATCACAATGTCCCCTGGGATAGTAACATTCTTTGAAAGGTTTAATAATGACTGTATTCGTGTGTTTGTGTGTACATGCGTCTGTGTAAAAAACATCAGGTCTGTAAAATGAATGGGTGAAAGATACTTTTTTATGAGAAGGGGAGTTACAGAGTTTATGCTGAGTGTGTGTGTGTGTATGAGTGTGTGTGTGTATGAATGTGTGTGTGCATGAGTGTGTGTGTATGAGTGTGTGTGTATGTGGTTGAGAATATAGAGAGTGAAGTTGAGAGAGAGTGGCTGTATGATGAACATGTAGTCATTGTTCAGCCATGCTTACCTCCACGGGCAACCATCTGCTCCCTGTCAATGCGTCACCTGCTCGTCTGAGCCGTCTCCACGGAAACCGGGGGAGGGGGATTAGGAGAGGTTATGCCTTTGAAGGGAGGGGCCACAGCGCCAGGCGACGAGGAGGAGGAGGTTGCCTGGGGAGACCAGAGGAAGGGTTACTCAGAGAATGGCGTCCTCTGGTGGCGGGTACTATACGTCAGCGCATCACAATATTGAATATAGGGCTAAGAGTTTTCCTGGGAAGGTCATGTGGTCAGGAGAAACTCTTGGCCCCATAAATAACCTCTGAGGTGTTCGTGGAATGCAAATGCCAAAACGTAAACTCGCCGAAGTTTGTGTGGAGCTGATTTTAAGGCGTTCATTGACAGCCAGGAAAGTCGACCAGGTAAAGCAACGTAGTGAAACACGACTGTATTGGCTGATTAGCTGCTGTGAAGTGATGTCCTGTCTGCGTGGGCAGCACAGTGAGACTGGTATAATGTGTGACAGAGAGCAGGAGGATGTCGGTCCATCACAGGGATCTAATTAAGGCACGCAGGTACAAACGCTGTGCAGTGATGATGATGACGATGACGATCACCACCATGTAAACACAGGCCTGTGCAGCTTGAAAGGCCTGTGTGGGAGTTCACAATGGATCTGATGAATACATCAGCCAGCGGCGGTAGGCCGGAATTATTGAAACCATCAATGAGAAAACAGCAAACAACACCGAGTTATGAGTTAAACACTATCACCACGTCAGTTTCACTGGTAAGTTACCACGCATTAAGTTACGTCAATAGATAGTTAATATCTTATTAACTTAGGATGAAATAACATGCTATTTAGCAGATGATAAACAATGAATCAATAACACAGCCAGGCAAACCTTGAGATAAACAAACCAAACATGGGTGACCTTTATACTTTCATGTCTCTGGTGATATCATGGACCTCAGTTTGGAGGGAGATTTCTGTGTAGATAAAGTTTGACAGTGGATGAGTGGTGACACTGAGAGGGCTACGGAACCGAGGGGCTAGGAGGGAGGGGTGGAGTGAGAGAGGGGGGTCTGGCTGCTCAGTGCACACACTCACTGAGGAGGAGGAGCCTGCCACACATGGACGCTCACCTGGAGCCGTTCTCCTCAGACCCACAGAGAGAGAGGAACACAGCCCTGGGGGACAGGAGAAAGTCTGAGTGACAGGTGAAAGTGACCAGGCTGTGGGGAGGAAACACCTTTTGTGTTTGGTCAAGAGGGCAGAGAGCCGGAGCAGAGCGATAGAGCCTGCTCAGCCGCCCGCGTCCCTTCTAAAGATGAGATCGTCAGCCAGCCTCCACACCCAGGGACCGTTAATGGACTGAGGGGTTGGTTTAACTCACTCTCTTTACCTCATCGTTGCCCCCCCCCCACACACACACACACATACATACACACACCCACACACACTTGGGTCACCAACTGCCAGGTTAGAGACCCCTCTCCCCCAGTACCCTTTTATGTTGTGGAAACAGACCCTAAGGCTAAAACTTATCTTTTCAGTTAGGTCAGTACTATTTTAGGTCAGTTCTATTTGGATTGGTGACAAACAGAATTCCTTTTTCAGTCTAAATAAAATCTCCACTATTGAGAGCTATATCTGCCTTCCTGTGACTCCAACAACTTTGGATGGTATCATGGTAGTTTCTGAATACAAACACTGCACTGCCCCTAAACTGACACTGACATTTCAGCATCAGATATTGTATGAAATCAGAGACACAACTGAATGGTGTCCAGGAAAAAATGCATAAGTCCACCGAACACTTCAACTAAGATTCTACAGAAAAGTAGACCTTGGTTTCCCACTTGTATCACATGGAGTAATTATTACTTATTGCTCTGTATGGACTCTTCTCCTGAAGGGCCTACCTACATTGGGTCTGCATCCTCTCTGCGCTGGCCTGGGTGAGATGTGCTGTGATCCTGGGAGAGTTGCTGTCAGGGCCACGTGTAGCAGGGTGACTTTCCTGGGTGTAAAATTCAATTATGCAGCGGGTGAGCATGTCTGAGCGTGTCTGTTGAGAAGCGGTGGGCGCACGGCTGCCCGTTCCCAGCGTGCTGCGAGGGGGTTAAGTGCCACAGAAAGACCTCCATTATCTGAGTGAGAACAGCCCATGTGGCTGGCTGCACGGACCCCTTTCACTCTTTCACAGCCCTGCTGAAAGCCTCAAAGTTGAATTATTTACCCCCCCCCATCTTTTCACCTCCCTTCCCCCTCCAATTTCTCACTCAGTTCAAAAATAGTTTTGCACAATGCCAGTGGAAACCCAGAGCAGATTCTTCAGCACCCCTGTGGACACTCGACTGGGACTGGGAGACAGTGCACATGTGGACCGAATTCACAGGACTGCCATCAATCAGGCCATAAATCAACAACATCTCTCATTCTCTCATGAAGACACAGTTAAGCCTCACAACTCTAAAAAGCCCCCCACTCAACTGTCTTCTTCCAACCCAGCTTTCTAGTCGCAGTCATTCAAATGAACACCACCACATGTTTAAATCATAGGTCTGTGTTGCATACTGATAGGGCAGATAACAACTCACACATTTTTACTGCTTTTTATTTATTTACTTATCTATTATTTACCTAATACTTATTTTTTATTTAAAAACTGCACTGTTCGTTACGGCTTATAAGTAAACATTTCACTGTAAGGTCTACACCGGTTGTATTCGGCGCACGTGACAAATAACATTTGATTTTCGTTTGAAAAGGTCTAAGAAACTCACAACAGCTGGAATAAATGTGGGAAACATTCAGGGAATGGGCCCTGAGACAGGCTAAATGTTGAGTCCTCACTATTTTACACATGAAGCAACCAACTGACAAAATGTCCCAGCCAAGCCAGAACACATTTGGCCCAAGGAGTACTTGGTGAGAACAGATGCTCTGTGTGAGACTAAGCGAGAAGAGGACTGAGGCTCCATGGAACAGGCCGTTGTCCGCACAGACTCAGCCACTTCACACGAAGAACGAGCAATTGTCTCCATCACCGTTAATGACGCAATGAATGCCCGATCGAATGTACAGTGTGAAGGACACATTGAGGAAGCGGACAGGGCACATTAATGAGGTTTAATGACACCGCTATTACAGCATTGACTATCTGCGCAGCTATGCAATGGAATCCAACAGCAGCCATTGGCATGTAATGAGACAAGTGTGTAGTCACCGATATACAGTGAGACGACATATGTGCTGTCTGAAGAAATGAATGCTGTTATACAGAGGTCCAGTCGAGGTCAGACCCTCTCCTTGCATACATTTATCATCATGTCACTATCCATAATGACCATGAGTGGGTTGGGGGTATTCTCATTGTTAATACCACATTTTTGAATTGTGAGGATTATAAAATGTTTGATTGTGGCCTCTTTTTTACAAGTAGAGGTATGTACGCCTACCATCATTGTTGTAGAGGAGAATTGTGTAGTATATTACTGATTGGCCTTAAGTGTCTAGGCCTATTGCTCTACCGTGTTCGTTGAGCACTAGCAGAAAGGATGGAGCGGTATGAAAATGTATTGCAATAGCTGTTTTAACGTTTTAAACGAGATTAACGCGAAATGTAAAATACTTACTGCGGATTCACCTGTTGACAGGTACGTTTCCCTGGCACGCGACACATTCCTTGGCACGCGACACATTAAAAAGTACAGTTGTCCTATACTGCTTAGTCCCATAAGACTCTCAGGGTCAAATTGTTTTAATTTTCCCACCTATAATTTGAAAAGTAATTTATAACTATACGTTTGTTTTTTATAGATAGGGACGTCGCGTAGGCAGACCTCATCAGCTACAACCTGTTTTAACCGGTTGTTCGGCGCCACCTTGTGGCATTTCGTAGCACAATCACGTCACCAGACGCTGATAAGAGAGGCCAAGCAAGCACAATCCGATCCCAAAACATTCATAAAACTAAAAAACTGTAAATAACTTTTGATCGATACAAGTTGCGTCACTTACTGTCACAGCATAGCCTTCTGAGTAGCAGCTATACGACTTTATTGTTTTTAGGGTAATTATAGTGGTCTTTAGTGGATCATTATGAGCATGCGTCACAGTATAGGCGTGCATTGACCATCTTCTTCATCAATATACCTAAATCATAGTCATCTGTTAAATCCCAGGGACGTACTACTGAGTGGGTGGAGGCTTGGCAGGTAGTGATGTTTATGAAACGTATACCCAGCCACCTCTACCCCAGCACAAGACAATAAGAACCAGATGTGCCAACATAGCAGTTTCATAACAACTTCAAGGGTCCATTAGGCCTAGTCGTCGCGTGACAGGGACACAGACCGTAAGGGGGTGTGGTGTCACGGGCCAACATGAATGGCTGAAGTTGAACTTGAGTTGCTCAAACAAATTCGACGAAAGCACACACATTCAGCATCAGTAGTTTCATACCTGTGAAACGAGAAGACTGGAGGATGGACGCAGCATACAAAAAAGTAAACGGGGACTATCCCACACCGGACAATGGCAAAGATGTAAGCCTTTTTTTAAACATAACATCTAGTGTAAACAATAATATGAAATGTATAATGAATAATATACATTTATGAACTTGTTTATCGTTAATAATAATATAATAATGATGATTACTGACGTTATGTTAAATTAGTAATACATAGTCATAAACGTGTTATTGGCTTATAATACTAGAATGATGATAACTGATTATATTTATTTAATAATAGCCATATCATTATTATTGTGCAGTAAAATCCATGTCAGGAGATAGGGAATACTTGGCATTGGACCTTTCAGTACCTGTACAACTTGCTGTTATATAAAGGCACAGTGTCATCTGGTGAAACGGCTATTAGAATGGCAGCTATGTTGTTCATTGTCCAGCTACTGTGTGTTGTTCATTGTGGCTGGAATATTCTAGTCAGCGGAATGGCAACACATGCAGGATACGGGTGATAAAGATATGTATGTATTTATTTTTCTTGATAAAAAAAAAATAATATCTGATCTAGAAAAGGGGTGCACAGTTTAACATCAGCTATTGCTTGAGAAGTAATGATAACACCTTAAGTGTTTGTCAATTCATCACCACAGTGGACTGGATACGTTATAAAGATAGTTAAGCATAGAATCCCAGTCCACTTTTTGGTTTGAATAAACAGCGAAGTACAGTTCAAGGAATTGTGGGTGTCGAGGTATTTGTGCTGAGTAGAGATAAATAGTCGATTTGGATGGCATGGTGTCAGGGGTCATCACTAGAAAGGTCAGATAGGAAAGGTTAAGGTGTGAAAGCTTAGAGCGTTGAGAGGTAAATCCTTCGGAATGCAAAACTTTCATTCATGGAATAAATTAACACAATCCTAATGACAATAATGCAGATCTGTTCAACTATTTGATTTACCTGGGTTCATATAGGGTTTACCTGGGTTCGTATAGGGTTTACCTGGGTTCGTATAGGGTTTACCTGGGTTCGTATAGGGTTTGTGGGTCAGATTATGGCGCCCCAGTCATTAGGGGGTGGGCGACAGGTGTTCGGCTAATCAGAGAGAGAAAGTGAGAGGGCATAAAGCCATGTCAATCACTCCACTCAGCTTCATAAATGACCCATTGCTACAGCATGAGTTCTTCTCAACACCCCCCCCCCCCCCCCCCCCCCAGGCCAGGGATAAATCTAGATGATCTAGAATCTAGATGATAATGTAATCATAGGTCAAATTGCTGTGAATTTTGTCTTGTAGCAGAGGAGTGGCTCCATGTACCTGGAGGAAGAGACCAGCGCCAAGGCGGGGGTGCTGTCCTGCTTCTTCTCCCTGAAGGAGGAGGTTGGGGCGCTGGCCAAAGCACTCCGACTGTTTGAGGTAAACCACTCAACATAACTGTGAATATGAATGTACACAGTACAAACAATCTTACATGTGCCGTAATGTACTGTAGTCACACACTTGCAAAGTAATGTTAATTCTTTATTCTGAAATGCTCTGATCTGCCAAAAACCTGGAAAGCTGAAATAGCTTTAAAAGCTGAAAGCAGTAATAGCTGAACTGACTGTGAAAGCTGAAAGCAGTAATAGCTTTCATAGCTTTAAAAGCTAAAAGCTGAAATAGTTTCTGTAGGTGAGATAAAGAGAGAGGTGGTATGAGGCTATTCTACAAGCACAACAACAGGCCATAAGCAAACAAAGTAAACAGTCATGTGTTTATTATACATTTCATACCATGAGTACCATATATGATGGAAAAGACAAATCCAAATTATGTACATTATCTTCAGAGAGTCAACTCCACAGCATGTGGAGTAGAATAGCCTCATACCACCTCACTCTTTATCTCACCTACAGAAACTATTTCAGCTTTTACTGCTTTCAGCTTTCAGTCAGGAAAACTGCTTAGTCACTCCTTCAGGAGGACATTTATTTTCACATTTTAGTAGACACTCATATCCAGAGCAAGTGCACACATTTTCATACTTTTATTTTCATACTGATCCCCTGTGGGAATCAAACCCACAACCCTGGTGTTGCAAGCACCACGCTCTACCAACTGAGCCACACAGTACCATTTATCACAAGCAACGTTACGGCGGTGATGACCCTGAGACGCAGAGAGGCACTAGAAGATCAGACAGACGTTTACTAGCTGCTATTTGTCAGTCCGAGGGACCCGTTTAAAGAGACAGCCAGGGCTTCACACTGAGTTAGCCAGACCTTCCCTCTCTTCCTCCATGGAACAATGTACAAGGTACATAACTAAGCACGTTTCATAAGACAGCATGTTTCCAGTTAGCTCCAGATGTTAGAAGTTACCTGACCATCCTCCTTCATCCTGGTACCTGCCTCAGTGAAGGATCTGTGTCTGGCTACAGTACATAAGTCCCCCCCAGTAGGAGTATATGGTAACTCTAGGGACTGCTGTATTTTAATGTGTACAGCTCTGTGTCTGATTGGAACAGTCTCTCTCGTACATATAGAACAGTTTGTTCAATCTCTATGCAGGCTCCTGTAACAGAGGCCAAGGTCATGGGAAATAATGCTCCACCATTGGATACTACCAGTAAATGTACTGTGGGGTAATTACTACACCCCCATGAAGTATGAATAATGGACATTTCCCTGGGGCTCCTAAGATACTTTATTTAGAATTGACAGAATTAACATTAACATTTAACTAGCCAAACATTAGTGGAGAGTTCTCAGCAGGGTGTGAAGGTGCCGGCCGGGCTTTTACATCATGTATAATTAAAGTCCTAGGCTTGAGGTTGGTACAGTATGTTCCCTCTACCTCTGGGCCAAAAATGGTGTTAGTCCACATTGTTTCCATGTTATTTCAGCATCAAAGTAATCACATTACCTCATTGTGGATAGCTGTCATAACACATACATGTTTTAACATTTTTGTGTCATTTTAACCCAAGACCTTTCAACCAGGGTTCAAGGTTTGGTTTATTTGAAATATTTTGAGTTTGTTGACAACTCAATCAAATATTAACCAAAATGTGGTTGTTGATCTGACGTCTTTTGTCCAATGTGTTGGTTGCCCAACGTATTAGTAGCCAACGTTATTAATATAGGTTAATGAGTTTAGAGTTTAGGAGATGTAAGCCTATTATTTAAGCTGTGTAGATGTATGGTTCTATGGTAACTGTTAGAGTGTGATGACATCTTTATCTTAGATATCTACGGAAGCAGCTGTGTACACTGTCCTCCCAGGCCGCTCTTTGATCCACAATGCAGGCCGAGGTTTCTGTTTTTGAAATAGTCAAACATTGGACTGGAAGACACCAATCAGGCCCCAATATGGTCACCAGTTACAGCTACTGCATTCATTTAACCATGTTGTGTTGTGCCACCAGCAACAGTTGACCCTGTACCAAGGTACATCTGTTTTTTATTTTGTGTTGACTTAGGTGACTATGTACTTGGGCGGCATGCAGTCAGGGCTGTTTGGAAGCACATTTAATGTTTAACTTTCGACGATGAAGTGATATCAAAGTTGGATGTCCTAGTAGTCAAAACGGAATTGGATTGTCTTGTGCCTCACTTGTAGGTGAGAGTGGGGGAAGACAAGCCAAATGGTCGGTTGAACCAACCCTTGTTTCTAAGAAACGATACACAAAGTTAATCACGTGACCAAATATTTAGGAAGAGGTCATAATTTCATGGAGTCTTTGAAGGAAGAAACCACATGGAAAAAGTGGTAAGCAAGTTAGGTCCAAAAAACAGATTTTCACAAAATTATTTTGTCTGTTATACGTTTCATGATGCTTGTATCTAAACAAAAGTAGATGGTTTTATACATCGGTTGGGATCTCTATAAGCATCAATCCGAAACCTAGCATGAAAGTTCATCCTGTGTTGGCTAATATAGTCAAAATGTTTGCCTTGGAGTAAGTTGAGAAAATGGACATGGGGTAAGCAGAGCCAATGGCCACCATACAAATGATGATTTGGTCAGTTTTATGCATAATATGCATAGAATGTCTGCAATGTGTTACGCATACGAACTCAATATATTGCATTTTTCTTGTTACAGAGCAGACATCATCATGCCCTGTCTATACAAATGTAACACAAGCAGGGGTCTAGCCCCCCTTGAGGTTCTTGAGAGAGCAGCCAAGGAAGTGAGAGAGGGGAAGAAGTCCATTAGAGCAGCAAGGGATGAACAAATAGACTGAACGACACTGAAAAGGTACACTGACAAAAAATAAAACTAACGCGTACCTGTGCGAAAGAGAGGCTATGACAGAGTAGCAGAGGCACACAAGGTCTTATCTGATGACACGGAGGCTTAGCTTGCTAAACGTATCAACAATTTCACAGAGCAGTTTCATAGCCTCAAAAGAACTTGCCTACGAATTGGCACATCGAAACCACATCCCTGTCCCAGACAACTGGTCAAAGAAATGGAAGGGTTAGTGATATTGAACAGAGAGATCTACAGTGGGGAGAACAAGTATTTGATACACTGCCGATTTTACAGGTTTTCCTTCTTACAAAGCATGTAGAGGTCTGGATTTCTGTTTTAGATTCCGTCACTCACAGTTGAAGAGTACCTATGATAAAAATTACAGACTTCTACATGCTTTGTAAGTAGGAAAACCTGCAAAATCGGCAGTGTATCAAATACTTGTTCTCCCCACTGTATATCTGAACGTAGGCATACATTTAAGATATATAATATACCACACCCCAGTTTCATGAATTCAGCTTTGACCTACCATCACCATCACCCACTGTCACAGGACACCATCACCCACTGTCACAGGACACCATCACCCACTGTCACAGGACACCATCACCCACTGTCACAGGACACCATCACCAACTGTCACAGGACACCATCACCCACTTACCCCACTGTGGCTCAACTTACCCTGTCCCTATTCTAAGTTGTGCCAAGAGACCACTTTTTTGGGGGGGGAAGCTATGTTTTCAAAACTATTCTGATTATTTCCAGGGATACACACCATCCTGAAATATATGTAAATCTATTTGTTAGAAATAATACTACAGTATATTTCCCTTGATGTAAATACTATATTTCCCTTGTAAAAACCCAGATAAACAATGGTGTTAAAATATTAATTAAATGTTTGTGGAGATGCGTGGCACAGATCAATAAGTATCTTCCGGGTGCTGTGCTCCAAATGCAGTTGTAGACATGAGAAGCTCCTATGAGCTCCCGTCCCCCAGATCCACCCCCTACTCCACCCCCATCTCTCTGTAAAACCCCAAACCTCCCCACCATCAGACCCAGGCCACTTTAACCTGAAAACCCCAGGACTGGCCAGACTCCACTGTACTCGGCAACTTCAGTTGGCACCCCCCTCTAGTGCACCTCTCATAGTCGTCAGTGGGAGGACAGGATCCTATGGAGGGTTTGTTGAATATAATTCTTCCATATGGGTTCATGTATGTGGAGTGAAACATTGAAAGGCATCAAAGTAGAAACCATCATCATTTCAATGTGAGAAATAGAAAATAACAGGAAACTTTTACATTAGGTTCCATATCATCAGCTGTGTAACCAACGTCATTTATAACCATGTGCATTTACAGTATTTATTTGGAGTCGAGAAGTCCTCCTATGCAGTTCCAGTCCCCAGCTACATCCCACTAACTCACTGTTTATCCCTCTGAAACGCCAGCCCATTGTGATGTGGGTTGGATGTCATGTGAGGACTCAATTCCTAGCATCAGTAAGCTTGTCATGACCGGACCAAGACCTTAGCCTAGCCAGGGCACAGTTAGGGTTAATGTCACTCACGCGAGGCCTTTGTGGTAGACATTCATTCCACTTCAAAAGTCACCAGGAGCATAGCGACACCCCTGGGAAGTACACAAATCTACCCGAACAGCCCATACAGGCCCTGGGTCCATATTAATGGAGTACTGATCTCCTGTAAACAACACAGGATACACAAAACTATCTGCCTTAACTAAACGCACAGACAGAGACCTAACAAACAGTGTAAACAAAGTCACTGACACCACAAGGAGTGAATAAATGGCACAACGTTAGATGGAATGTATGCAGAGAGATGCTAGGCAAGCCACGGGGGGGGGATGAGAGAGAGTGGTGTGGAACATTGTTTCGTAACAAAGTGCTGCGGGATGCTGAAACAATAGCAGATCCATATGGTCTCCATAGAGCCCCAGTCTGGAGAATGGGATCCAGATGGAGATGGAGAGAGAGGGGCGGCCCAGACCCGCCTCTCTACCGGCCTATGGCAGTGAGAGATTGTTCTATTCCCTCCCACAGTTACAAAACAAAACCACATTTTTTTAAATAATTAACCAATATAGATTTGCGTTTCCCAGGATGGGCCAAAAAAGTACAATTTATATTGAGATGTACAGTTGATATTGAAATGCATAGATATGTATATGCACAACTCCAATCTCATTCAAAAGTAATGCTCTGGTGTTAAGTGGCTATTTTAGAAACTTAAAAAAGTTGACAGAATGATTTATTTCAAAGATGTGATGGCTTTGAAATTAATGCTGCATGTTGTTATGGAAGCCCTTTCAATGCTACCACAGCCCACATTCTGGCTCTAGACGGTTCTATAACGTTCAGCCCACACTTAATTAGCTGGGTGATTCTTTATAGCTGTACTGTTCTGTGGTCTGTCAAATGACCGCTGTTTGGACGTGCACTTGGCGCCCCCTAGTGGTATGCTAAGCCAACATATAGTATTTCCAGTGCTGGATTGTCATGAGTTGAATCACAGGTTTTTAAAGTAGTTTTTCATTGTCAATTATATTTCAATAATACTATAATACTTTTTAAGTAAAGAAGATACAAAAACACACAAAAACTAAATAAACCAAAGAAATAAACTGATAATAAGATCTAATTGCATGATCGAACCACTCGGGTGTCACATACACAGGGCGATTTTTCCACTGTGAATTTACAGAGCTACATGGTCTCTCCTCTGTCTCTGACTCAACAGGAGAAGGGCATCAACCTGATGCACATCGAGTCTCGCCCGTCGCGACTGATCAACCAGGAGTTTGAGTTCTTCATCAGCGTGGACACCAGCTTCTCCAAGGCCCTGGACGAGGTCATCGATGGCCTGCGCACCGAGATCAGTGGCCACGTGCACGAGCTCTCACGCAACAAACAGAAGGACACAGGTGTGTGTATCAGGGTTGGAGTTCATACACGTGTCAACTAGGAACATTTGGAATTGGCATTCAGAATTACTTTCTGAATTGACTAGAGTTTAAATATTATCAATGAATAATCAAATCTAGATATGCATATAAGAACATATTACAAACCATAACTGATTAAAACCATGAATAGTAAATAATAATTTTAAGTACAATAATTATATGATATATTTGTGTATAGGAGGGAGAAGGAGAAAGTAGACAAAGCCTGTGTTTGTGTCACATGATCTGAACTCTGGGTGGCGCTTTAGGCCACCAGCCAGACTGTCTAATGAGGCGACGAGCGTCGCCACGGAGTCGGATGGCCTGTCCCTCACATCCAGCCTCCTTTATTAGATGTTTCCACAATGACATTAGTTTAGTTACTGGGCACCAACTGGCCTGGCTGCAAACAGAGGAGCTCAGTGTCACCGACTGTCACAGAACAGACTGTCTCTATCACCGACCCAGACCCTAACAGGGTCATCACTGATCCCTGACCGGCAGAGATAGACAGGGCCACCACCAAGCCAGCCGCCCTTGTCCTCAGCCCCCTCTGCCTGGTCCTATGGTCTATTGGACAGGGCGCCAGGTTAATGTGTCACTGGAGGGTATTAGAGATATTTATGGTCTGAGATGGAGACAGGCTGTTTTGAGAGGAGGCTGGTGGGTCCCATTGTTCCCCTAGCCTCAGGCTGGACCACACGGCCTCCATTTAGATTAATGGTCGACGTCCAGTACTTCTAACTGTCATAAATGAGCCAATGGGTGACCTCCCCTGGTGCTCTGTGCACTGTCAACATGGTTACTGGGTAGTGTTCTATCCCAATACAAAGCACCCTGCAGGCAAAACCCCCACAAAACCATCCACATCAATATTAATTTGGGCTTCACTTGTTTCAATCAATTTACATTTTGGAATTTGACATTGAACACAAGGCAGATATACTTCAGACAATTGTAAATATTACTAAATTGTAGTTTTCTCCATCTCAAGATGTTATGCACCACTGTTTCGACTGGTTTTACTCTGATCTTTACTCGTCTGTTTTGGCCATGTTTGGGGGGGGATCTCATCATTACCCAGGTTATGTAGGGGGGATCTCATCATTACCCAGGTTATGTAGGGGAGATCTCATCATTACCCAGGTTATGTAGGGGGGGATCTCATCATTACCCATGTTATGTAGGGGGGGATCTCATCATTACCCATGTTATGTAGGGGGGGATCTCATCATTACCCATGTTATGTAGGGGAGATCTCATCATTACCCAGGTTATGTAGGGGGGGGATCTCATCATTACCCATGTTATGTAGGGGGGGATCTCATCATTACCCATGTTATGTAGGGGGGGATCTCATCATTACCCATGTTATGTAGGGGGGGATCTCATCATTACCCATGTTATGTAGGGGGGGATCTCATCATTACCCATGTTATGTAGGGGGGATCTCATCATTACCCATGTTATGTAGGGGGGGATCTCATCATTACCCATGTTATGTAGGGGGGATCTCATCATTACCCAGGTTATGTAGGGGGGGATCTCATCATTACCCATGTTATGTAGGGGGGATCTCACCATTACCCAGGTTATGTAGGGGGGGATCTCATCATTACCCAGGTCATGTAGGGGGAGTGGGGGATCTCATCATGAACTGGGGAACAATGAGATCCCACCTCTCCTACATCACCTGGGTAATGCTGAGATCCCCCCCCACATGACCAGGGTAATGCTGAGATCCCCCCCTCTACAACACCTGGGTAATGGTGAGATCCCCCCTACATGACCTGGGTAATGCTGAGATCCCCCCTCTCCTACATGACCTGGGTAATGATGATACCCCCCCCCCCCTACATGACCTGGGAAATGATGAGATCCCCCCCCCCGCTACATGACCTGGGTAATGATGAGATCCCCCCCCCTACATGACCTGTGTAATGATGAGATCCCCCCCTACATGACCTGTGTAATGATGAGATCCCCCCCTACATGACCTGGGTAATGATGAGATCCCCCCCTACATGACCTGGGTAATGATGAGACACCCCCCCCCCCCCTACATGACCTGGGTAATGATGAGATCCCCCCCCTACATGACCTGGGTAATGATGAGATCCCCCCCTACATGACCTGGGTAATGATGAGACACCCCCCCCCTACATGACCTGGGTAATGATGAGATCCCCCCTCTCCTACAGTTCCATGGTTCCCCAATGACATCCAGGACTTGGACCGCTTTGCCAACCAGATTCTGAGCTACGGATCTGAGCTGGATTCTGATCACCCTGTAAGGATCAACCATTCATTACAGTCTGTTTACATCCTACACACTCTGTAGGGGTGTCACCCTGTGTTGTTAATGTGTCTGCATTGTTGGGAAGTAAGTAACCTTTTACTGTTAGTCTACACCTGTTGTTATACGAAGCATGTGACTAATACAGTATGTACCTGTGTGTATGCATGTGCTCCCACACGCGTCTTTTATAAAAGACTCAAATCGTGATGACAGTCCGCACTCTGCTATCTATTCTAATGTCTAGGGCCCCAAATTGATGTCATTGCTTTAATTGAGCCTCTAGAATTATAGATAATTGCTCCCTTTTGCCACCGCCTTTAAAGCGAGATGTATTCCTCCTGAGCAGCATACATTCTACAAAGACCTCATTTGAATATGTGTCCAGCCAGGGCTCTCAGGAGAGTGGGAGCGTATAAAGCTGTCAAAGGGTCCAAGTAGTCCTAGCTGAGGATTTCCACACTATATACATGGCCAGGCGTTGGTCATAAATAAGATCTAACATTGATTACTTCTGTCATTCACTCCAGGGCTTCACAGACCCAGTGTACAGAACCAGGAGGAAGGAGTTCGCCGACATCGCTTACAACTACAGACAGTAACTATCCATCTAGACTAGAACACGTCTTCTCTCGGGTCCCTCTCTTTAACACAACAGCAGAGGTGAAGAGAACCTAATAGAAGTGATCTATGGTTCTCTTCTCCAGACTCATTTCAGTCTTCGCTTTGCCTTTTAAATTTAAAATTACAGGGGCAGTGGTGGATTTGAAGCCCCTGGCTTTGTTCGCATAATTGAGACTTCCCAGGAACTACAAAGAGCGCCAGCCCCAATAAAAACGCCCTCACAGGAAGCTTACATTTGCATAGCAGTGGGACCTTGGTAGAATAATGAAGTGAATCCACTCACTGATCCTCCCCCAGCCACCCACCCATCCATCCATCCTCCTAGACCTCCCTCACCAAATAGGGACTGTGTGTGTCTGTGTATAGAACATACAGTACCAGTCAAAAGTTTGGACACACCTACTCATTCAAGGGTTTTTCTTTATTTTTACTATTTTTTACATTGTGGAATAATAGTGAAGACATCAAAACTATGAAAACACATATAACCAAAAAGTGTTAAACAAATAAAAAAATATTATTTTGCCACCCTTTGCTTTGATTACATTCTCTCAACCAGCTTCACATGGAATGCTTTTCCAACAGTCTTGAAGGAGTTCCCACATATGCTGAGAACTTGGCTGCTTTTCCTTCACTCTGCGGTCCGACTCATCCCAAACCATCTCAATTGGTTGTGGAGGCCAGGTCATCTGATGCAGCACTCCATCACTCCTTCTTGGTCAAATAGATCTTACACAGCCTGTAGGTTTGTTTTGGGTCATTGTCCTGTTGAAAAACGAATTACAGTCCCACTAAGCGCAAACCAGATGGGATGGCGTATCGCTGCAGAATGCTGTGGTATCCATGCCGGTTAAGTGTGCCTTGAATTCTAAACAAATCACAGTATCACCAGCAAAGCACCCCCACACAATCATACCTCCTCCTCCATGCTTAACGGTGGGAACCACACATGCGGAGATCATCCGTTCACCTACTCTGCGTCTCACAAAGACACGGCGGTTGGAACCAAAAAATTTAAAGTTGGACTCATCAGACCAATGGACAGATTTCCACCAGTTGAATGTCCATTGCTTGTGTTTCTTGGCCCGAGCAAGTCTTCGTCTTATTGGTGTCCTTTAGTAGTGGTTTCTTTGCAGTAATTCGACCATGAAGGCCTGATTCACACAGTCTCCTCTGAACAGTTGATGTTGAGATGTGTCTGTTACTTGAACTCTGTGAAGCATTTTTTTGGGCTGCAATTTCTAAGGCTGGTAACTCTAATAATCCAACTCAATCATCAAGTTTGCAGACGACACAACAGTAGTAGGCCTGACTACCAACAACGATGAGACAGCCTACAGGGAGGAGGTGAGGGCTCTGGGAGTGTGGTGCCAGCAAAATAACCTCCCACTCAACATCAATAAAACGAAGGAGATGATTGTGGACTTCAGGAAACAGCAGAGTTAGCACCCCCCTATCCACATAGACGGGACCACAGTGGAGAAGGTGGAAAGCTTCAAGTGCCTCAGCGTACACATCACTGACAAACTGAAAATGGTGAACAGAGCCTCTTCAACCTCAGGAGGCTAAAGAAATGTATCTTGCACTACTCATCTCATATATTTAAGCTGTACGGAATACTATTCTTCGGCATCTTAGTCACTTAATCGTGTTTATATACTGCATACTATAAAGCTTATTATACCACTGTATCTTAGTCCAATGCCGCCCTGACATTTATGTATATATTCTCAATCCATTCCCTACTTAGTTTTACGTGTATTTAGGTATATGTTGTGAAACTGTTAGATATTACTGTACTGTCGGAGCTAGAAGCACAAGCATTTCACTACACCCGCAATAACATCTGCTAACCACGTGTATGTGACCAATAACATTTGATTTGAACGTATCCTCTGCAGCAGAGGTAACTCTGGGTCTTCCTTTCCTGTGGCGGTACTCATGAGAGCCAGTTTCATCATAGCGCTTGATGGTTTTTGCGACTGCACTTGAAGAAACTTTCAAAGTTCTTGAAATTCTCAGAATTGACTGACCTTCTTAAAGTAATGATGGACTGTCGTTTCTCTTTGCTTATTTGAGCTGTTCTTGCCATAATATGGACTTCGTCAAATAGGGATATCTTCTGTATACCACCCTTACCTTGTCAAACGCATTAAGAAGGAAATAAATTCCACAAATTAACTTTTAATATGGCTTACCTGTTAATTGAAATGCATTCCAGGTGACTACCTCATGAAGCTGGTTGAGAGAATGCCAAGAGTGTGCAAAGCTGTTATCAAGGCAAAGAGTGGCTACTTTGAAGAATCTAAAATATATTTGAATTTGTTTAACACTTTTTTGGTTAATACATGATTCCATGTGTTATTTCGTAGTTTTGATGCCTTCACTATCATTCTACAATGTAGAAAATAGTTCACTATCATTCTACAAAAAAAATGTATAAAAACCCTGGAATGAGTAGGTGTGTCCAAACGGGTACTGTATTATTACACAAGTGTGTGTTAACAAGTGTGTCTCTTTGTCTCAGTGGCCAGGTCATTCCCAAGGTGGAGTACACAGTGGAGGAGAAAGCCACATGGAGCACAGTGTTCAGTGAGCTGAAGACTCTGTACCCCACGCACGCCTGCCGCGAGCACAACCGCGTGTTCCCCCTGCTGGAGCAGTACTGCGGCTACAGGCAGGACAACATCCCCCAGCTGCAGGACATCTCACGCTACCTGCAGTGTAAGACAACAGATCGATCCCACTTTCTATGTTCCTCTTCGTCACCAACACACACACCCTCCCCTCTTTTCTGCTTTAGCGTGCACAGGTTTCCGGCTGCGCCCCGTGGCTGGCCTGCTCTCCTCTCGAGATTTCCTTGCTGGTCTGGCCTTCCGAGTCTTCCACTCTACACAGTACATCCGTCACCAATCCAAGCCCATGTACACACCTGAGCCGTGAGTGTCACCCTCATATCAAGAGGATAAAACACATTGCTCTGAATGACAGTCCGATGTTTGTTCCACATTCGTTCGGCGTGGCGTGTTTTAGGAACCGGTCTGATTGCCGTCATTTTCGGCCGTTTCCACATGTCGAATTGGTTTGTACTCGGTTTGCGAATTACAGCCGGCACCCTGATAAGTACTCTCGGCCGGCAAATGCTGCCGGTGTGTCTGTGCCTTTATACCGCTGTCACATCCTACCTTGGGACCAGTTGTACATAGTTGAATACGTTCTATAATCATTGACTCGCATCTCTCCACAGGGATATCTGCCATGAGCTCCTGGGGCATGTTCCTCTGTTTGCTGACCCCACCTTTGCCCAATTCTCACAGGTAAAGTACTCAAAACAGGAGGACGCTGACGTCCATTAACCACCGCTGTTAAGAGAACTAGCCATTGTTGGCGTAAAAAAAGGGCACCATTGTAAAGATCAGCTTCAAACACAGTCATGCTAGTCATAATGTTCTTGATTGAGGAGAATGCCATGCAGCTGTACTGCATGTGCCAGTCTTTCTCTAGTATTTGATTTTGGTCCTATATAATGCTTTCATCTGTGTTACAGCACAATATCCTGAAGCAGATATACTGTATCCGTGTGTTAGATCTTTATACCAAAGTCAATAATATTATTTAATTTGATGCTCTTCTGAACAGGAAATCGGTCTTGCTTCCCTGGGTGCCCCTGACGAGTACATTGAGAGGCTTGCTACTGTAAGTGTCTCAAACGTCTCACAACATCAACTATAGCCGACCCCTGATACCAGAGGAAGACAAAACAATATTGAATATGTGATGAGCCCTTGTGTATGTATGTCCGTCTGTCCACAGGTCTATTGGTTCACAGTGGAGTTTGGCCTGTGCAAGCAAGGCTCTGAGATCAAGGCCTATGGAGCTGGCCTTCTCTCATCATTTGGAGAGCTGCAGGTATTTACCTTACATTTACACATTCCAGAGTGACTTACAATGAGAAATAGATGCCCCCAAATGAGGGCTTGTAACATGGATTCAGCTCATTGTAGATTGAATCCCAACAGTGGTACTCCCATAAACGGAATTAGAGTTTAGAGTCAAACTCTGGAATAACCTTTGACTGTTTTGAATTGTTTTACAGTACTGTTTGACAGACAAGCCCGAGATTCAACCATTTGACCCTGCGAAGACCAGCCTCCAGAAGTACCCAATCACTGAGTTCCAGCCCGTTTACTTTGTCGCAGAGAGCTTTGATGATGCCAAAGAGAGAGTCAGGTAAAATGTAACATCTGTACAATATTAACCGTTTATATCACATATTCATTCACTGCGGAACTCTCTGGATCTTTATATCGTAGAATATATATGTTCACATTTCCAATGGAATTTCCTATGTTATGACTCTCTATACAGGAAATTTGCTGACACCATCCCCAGGCCTTTCTCAGTGCGCTACAATGCCTACACCCAGAGTATTGAAGTCTTGGATAACACCCAGCAGCTGAGAAACCTGGCTGACAACATCAGTGGTGTGTGACACATTTCCATAGTTTCCTCATAAAACTAACTCCTCAATTAACCCCTTAAACAAATACCAACATAAAGTCTACTATTAGAAAGATTCAAATGAGATGTAATTTATATACACTGTATGTAATATATGCTATTTAGCATACACTTTTATCCAAAGGCGGCTTACAGTCATGCCGGCATACATTTTACATAAGGGTGGTCCTGGGAATCAAACCCAGTACCCTGGCATTGCAAGCACCATGCTCAACAAAACTGAGATCACACTAGGATTTATTTTTGTCTCGCCTTTAACAAATTTAAAACATAGTTTAATTGATTTAAAGACAATATCTGTATACATTCCCAACTCCTACTGGTATTAAATGTTTCTTAATCTTCTACAGATAAAAGCTACCTATTTTTAATGTATTGCTTTTATTTTAGGGGAAATTGGGATCTTGTGCAATGCCCTACGGAAGATGGAGTAAGGAGACCCACTTTGGAGACATCCTTCAAAACAATGATATAATCTTGTATCTCATCTATCTTGTAGATTTACATTATACTCTTTGTACTTTATAATGTGTGTGCTTGTCCATTATAACATTTACTGTATTTTGCTTTATCTTTAAATAAATTATTCATAACTACTTACTGCAACCCACACACTAGTACTTTTAAGTGGAACATTTTAATATTAGTAGTCATATTATTAGAGAATCACTCTCTCAATGAATCACACTGACAGGCATGCTATTAGCCAATGAAAAATGGCGCATCGGGAAAATTAGTCTCATTGTAAATATTAAGCTACATAAAACAGGTATTAACTTTCTCTAAATTAACTATTCGATAAGTGAGAGAGTTTTTCGTTAGATTTTTATTAACTCCAACAAGGAGAAGTATTATTTTATCATACTTTGTTTGCACCATGGTCTAGAAATCCAAAACCCGCCATTACAGTATTGATAGGTTAAACGATGCATTTCCTGTAACCAGCTGAGACAGATGAAATTGGAATAGTTATATTCCAAAGCTATTAGCTCAGGCTTTGAATATTATCTAATTCGCACTTGAGTATTCTATCTATAGTGGTTAAATCGCAAATAAAAAGAAATCCTTGCATTATGCTATGAATAGCTAGGCCTATATAACCTATATAACGAAATGCAGTGTGCATGTCCAGCATGTCATTAGATAATGTGTTTGATTATATCCTGAATTCTGATTAATGCAAGTAATCGAATTTTTCCTTTCTTTACTATCAGTATCATGTATTTTTGTATAATGTGCATGAAAATGTGTTATTATTAACTTGCCAAATAAATATCTTTATATGCTGAAAATGTTATCTTTCAAATAAATTCTCAAAATAATTGTTGTTATTATTATTATAGATGTTTTATTATTATTATTATTATTATTATTATTATTATTAGGCTATAAATTATTGTCAGAACACATTTCGTATTAGTGTCAAAGTGCGTTTCAGCACCTTGGAGAGCATCCCAAGTCAGGGGAATTAAATGTTTTGTGACCTGTTGCACCTGTTACAAAGCAATGGAAATAGAAATATATAGCCCAGGATAAATGTAAAACTATCAATATTCATCATCTTATTTTGTAGGCTAAACTTGCTTCAATATCTTAGGCCTATACGTGCTTTCATAAACTATTTTTTATTCCATTAAAAGGAGATGGGTTGTTATGACGCATAACACCTCAAAATCAGACGTGTTTATTTGCGTAACTCATTTCCATAAAGAATTATGTGAGCACTAGTATATAAACCTGTCTCGGTGCTGATGGCACAGATTCAGACACCGCTGTGCCTCGGAGAGTCTCCGTATCCGGGAATAGGCCTAAATAGATTATTCGTCAAACAAATCATAGCAACTCTGCAATATTCTTTTTAAGACAGTCTACGACACATCACCATAAGTTCAATGAAGACGGAGAGTGTGGTGCAAAACGTTCCGTTCGCCGGCAGAAAGCGAAGTCTGATCGAAGATGCCCGGAAAGAGCGCGCCAGCGGTTCATCGTCCCCTGGCCCATCGCGGTGCGGTGAAAACTTTGTGTTTGAGGAAAAGGAAGGAACAGTGACACTAAACATTATTTTCGCACTCAGCCATGAGAAGAATGCAGGGTTCTTTAAAACTGGCAAAGTCTTTGAGGTAAAGAAAGCTGAATGTTCATCATTAGATATGAGTTGCAGGTCGAGAGGTTCAATAAATCAGTTCTAGGGCATCGAATCAATGTGATAAAATATACATTCGTTTGCTTAAATGTGATATGTATGTCTTTACCATGCATTCAGACGTTTAAAGCCAAGCTTCTGCATATTGAGAGCCGACCAGGGAGGAAGTCTAAGAACAGTGGCTGTGATGATCTGGAGTTCTTTATGAGGTGTGAAGTGCACGCCTCTGACACAGACATCATCATCAACTCACTCAAGAGAGTCGCCGACGACGTACGCACCATCACAGAGGAAAAAGGTTATAATAACATTGCAATCAAAGAATAATCATTAGTGTCTAATAATCGTAATGTTTTTCTTGTTTTTATTATCGTTTAGAATACAATAACATCTAATCATTTCAATTGTGTGAAATAATTATGCTCGGTTTCTTTGTTTTAGTTCCCTGGTTCCCCAGAAAAATCAGAGATCTGGATAAATGCAACCTGTTGATAACGAAATATGATCCAGATATGGACCAGGATCACCCAGTAAGTGTTTTATTTTTACCTTAGCAATATTGCTAGGCAACCATTTATATGAGATTGATACAATATTTGTAGAATTCATTGGATTGTTAGAAATAATACTGAACTATCAAAAAGGATAAAAAAACAAATAAAAATGTTATGGCTAAGTAAATGTTATGGCTAAATAAATGTTATGGCTAAGTAAATGTGATGGCTAACTAAATGTGATGGCTAAGTAAATGTGATGGCTAACTAAATGTGATGGCTAACTAAATGTGATGGCTAACTAAATGTGATGGCTAAGTAAATGTGATGGCTAACTAAATGTGATGGCTAAGTAAATGTGATGGCTAAGTAAATGTGATGGCTAAGTAAATGTGATGGCTAACTAAATGTTATGACTAACTAAATGTTATGGATAAGTAAATGTTATGACTCCCTTTTCAGGGATTCAGTGATCCTGAATACAGAAAAAGAAGGTGCTTCATCTCTGAACTTACAGCGAATTACAAACAGTAAATTGATCCCATAATTTTCACCTTTCAAAAATGTTATTCCCATGTAGTCAGTTGCTCTTGGGTGCCAGCACTGCATCATTGGACCAAAGGCATGACACAGTAAAGGAATGATTAATGCATTCATCTCTGCTCTACAGGGGGGAACCATTACCCAGAGTGGAGTACACACCAGAGGAGGTGGCCACATGGTGAGAATAACAGCTCATGTATAGTATACTGGAGATGGACGTCATACCATAATATTAGTCTTCTTTCATAATGATAATAGTCTACAGTCAATATACCTGTGGAGTTCGAATGACAGTGTTCTAATGACTACTGCTCCTGCTGTCATTTAACAGGAGAGAGGTGTACCAGACCCTGAGGACCATCTACCCTGACCTGGCGTGCAGACAGTTCCTGGACGGGCTGCAGCAGCTGGAGAGGGAGTGTGGCTACGGAGAGGACAGTATCCCCCAGCTCCGGGAGGTCTCTGCCTTCCTCAAAGGTGAGGCCCAGTAGTTTATCTCTGCCTGAGGTACAGAGCAATGGCAGCACTATGACCAGTTTCAAGGAATAGAATAGACACTGACAGAGGCAAATCCAGCATGCCCATGTCTTTCAATTGACTGACTAATTCTGGTCAATGACTGTGTGCAGTGCGCGCCTTATAGATTGATTGTGCCTTGTTATTTGCATGTATATCGGTTAAAAACTGTAACAATAACATTAGGGATTGTACTCATATTGCAGAAAAAGTGACTGCCTATACCATCAGCATGCATGTCACTGGTGAATACGTGTCTGACATAGGCTCTGTGTGTTCTTGTGTGTCTAGAGAAGACAGGCTTCCAGCTGCGTCCGGTGGCAGGCCTACTCTCCGCCAGAGACTTCCTAGCCAGCCTGGCCTTCAGAGTGTTCCAGTGTACCCAATACATCCGCCACGCCTCCGCACCCATGCACTCCCCTGAGCCGTGAGTCAATTGGTGTTATTGTCATAGTAGAATCACTCAAAATAATCAACGTGTGTAATTATATTCGGTCTACTAACTGATCTTAAATAATAACATCTGTATGATTCATGTGTATCGTGATAATCAATGGATATATTCATGTGCATCATGTATTCACTGCTTTTGCGCTTCCTTCCCTCAGAGATTGCTGTCACGAGTTACTCGGCCATATTCCTATGCTTGCAGATAAAGAATTTGCCCAGCTTTCCCAGGTAAAAACATTTTGACCTATGATGTGGTTCATATAATGTTTGGGAGTCATAATACATAAATTATAATAATACATAAATTGTCTTATCACCGTGCAACACTCACAATTGTTTGTAATTTGCAGGAAATTGGCCTAGCCTCACTGGGAGCATCAGACGAGGATATTGAGAGACTCTCAACCGTAAGAGCTGACCTTTGAGCTTTCAATCCAAAATAAGCAGTTACCGATCAAATTTAAAACAGATACTGCACTGAGGTTGGGTGTTGGATTGCAAATAACGGACCTTTGCTGCCATCTAGTGGAAAATATATACGTATATATGACTGACCAATCTGTTAATTTGACTGATGTGTTGTCAGGCGTGAAATGGAGCCTGATCATTTCCTCATCACTTGTTGTCATTCGACAGTTGTACTGGTTCACGGTGGAATTTGGACTGTGTAAGCAGAATGGAACTGTGAAGGCATATGGTGCCGGCCTCCTGTCCTCATATGGAGAACTCATTGTGAGTCGGATTTTGCATGGGTACTCCGTAGATTTGTACTGATAGAGGGGACTAATTCCTAATTTACTATCTCTGTTTTCATATAACATGGCGCTAATCATTTCTGAAGGAGTCTAAAACGATAACTAATCCCTTTCAGTATGCTCTCTCTAACGAACCTGAGTACAAGCCATTCAACCCTGAGGAGACAGCAATCCAGCCTTACCAGGACCAGACTTTCCAGCCTGTCTACTTTGTCTCAGAAAGCTTTGACGATGCCAAGATTAAGATGAGGTACATCAATGCGTACAAGTGGTGTATGTCTATATGTGAGCAGTTAAGTACGTCACAGGAAATGTGTAAGATGTAGTGTGTACCTTGGGTTTGAGTTGATCTTGTCGTTCCTGGACGGTGCTGCAGGCAAGGGTTTTTGGAGAGGAGCCAGTTAGAACCTCTGGGGCCGGAGTGGTGTCACACTTTTTCCCCATCCCTAGCACACACAGCTGAATAAACTAATTGCATTCTAAACTGAAGATCATTGTTAGTTGATTATTGGAGTGTTACAGTAGCTGGGGGTGGGGGCAAAAGTGTGACACCAATCAGGCCCCCAGAGGACTGGAGTTGCCCATCCCTGACAGAGTTAAAAACATACATTTCATAAGGCGTTATGTGTGTGTGTAAATCACATCATTATGAGAGAGATGAGATGAGATACTCGGGGTCAAGTGTCTACGCCCTGTCTATGCCGGGGGAGAGGTGGTACTATTAAGCTATATGGAATTGTTTTAAGAAGGTCATTCCAAGGATAATTTTGCTATTTTTTATTTAACCCCTTAGAATAACCATTTTCGGGATGTCTCAATGCACCGCATCCGCCTATGTAAAACTACCGCATTTGCAGTTATAAGTGACAGAGCTAGAGCGGTGTTTGTCAGACCATGAGACATCCCGAAAATGGTTATTCTACACACAACATTTTGTTACAGACCAACAGAACAGCACAGATGATGGATATACTGACAAGATACCGCCCACAATGGGAGTCGTTGTCTAGAAAGCGGCACGGCGTACAGTGGGGAGAACAAGTATTTGATACACTGCCGATTTTGCAGGTTTTCCTACTTACAAAGCATGTAGAGGTCTGTAATTTTTATCATAGGTACACTTCAACTGTGAGAGACGGAATCTAAAACAAAAATCCAAAAAATCACATTGTATGATTTTTAAATAATTAATTTGCATTTTATTGCATGACATAAGTATTTGATCACCTACCAACCAGTAAGAATTCCAACCAGTTTTTCTTTAAGAAGCCCTCCTGTTCTCCACTCATTACCTGTATAAAAGACACCTGTCCACACACTCAATCAAACAGACTCCAACCTCTCCACAATGGCCAAGACCAGAGAGCTGTGTAAGGACATCATGGATAAAATTGTAGACCTGCACAAGGCTGGGATGGGCTACAGGACAATAGGCAAGCAGCTTGGTGAGAAGGCAACAACTGTTGGCGCAATTATTAGAAAATGGAAGAAGTTCAAGATGACGGTCAATCTCCCTCGGTCTGGGGCACCATGCAAGATCTCACCTCGTGGGGCATTAATGATCATGAGGAAGGTGAGGGATCAGCCCAGAACTACACGGCGGGACCTGGTCAATGACCTGAAGAGAGCTGGGACCACAGTCTCATAGAAAACCATTAGTAACACACTACGCCGTCATGGATTAAAATCCTGCAGCGCAGGCAAGGTCCCCCTGCTCAAGCCAGCGCATGTCCAGGCCCGTCTGAAGTTTGCCAATGACCATCTGGATGATCCAGAGGAGGAATGGGAGAAGGTCATGTGGTCTGATGAGACAAAAATAGAGCGTTTTGGTCTAAACTCCACTCGCCGTGTTTGGAGGAAGAAGAAGGATGAGTACAACCCCAAGAACACCATCCCAACCGTGAAGCATGGAGGTGGAAACATCATTCTTTGGGGATGCTTTTCTGCAAAGGGGACAGGACAACTGCACCGTATTGAGGGGAGGATGGATGGGGCCATGTATCGCAAGATCTTGGCCAACAACCTCCTTCCCTCAGTAAGAGCATTGAAGATGGGTTGTGGCTGGGTCTTCCAGCATGACAACGACCCAAAACACACAGCCAGGGCAACTAAGGAGTGGCTCCGTAAGAAGCATCTCAAGGTCCTGGAGTGGCCTAGCCAGTCTCCAGACCTGAACCCAATAGAAAATCTTTGGAGGGAGCTGAAAGTCCGTATTGCCCAGCGACAGCCCCGAAACCTGAAGGATCTGTATGGAGGAGTGGGTCAAAATCCCTGCTGCAGTGTGTGCAAACCTGGTCAAGAACTACAGGAAACGTATGATCTCTGTAATTGCAAACAAAGGTTTCTGTACCAAATATTAAGTTCTGCTTTTCTGATGTATCAAATACTTATGTCATGCAATAAAAAGCAAATTAATTACTTAAAAATCATACAATGTGATTTTCTGGATTTTTGTTTTAGATTCCGTCACTCACAGTTGAAGAGTACCTATGATAAAAAATTACAGACTTCTACATGCTTTGTAAGTGGGAAAACCTGCAAAATCGGCAGTGTATCAAATACTTGTTCTCCCCACTGTATATCCTTTTTGTGGATTGGTGTATACATCTTTTTATTGTAATCTTTCTTTGAATATTCGACGAGGGGTGTTGACATCAATCGCCCGTATTCAATGGAGAGAGATGCTATGCTACTTAGCCACATGCCATGAATATGCATAGCTATCTCGAGCCAAATCGAATCAAGTTATTTGTCACATGCGCCGATGCAAATAGTCCGGGTAGCCATTTAATTAGCTGTTCAGGAATCTTATGGCTTGAGGGTAGATGCTGTTGGACCTAGACTTGGCGCTCCGGTACCGCTTGCCGTGCGGTAGCAGAGAGAACAGTCTATGACTAGGGTGGCTGGAGTCTTTGACAATTTTTAGGGCCTTCTTCTGACACCGCCTAGTATAGAGGTCTTTGATGGCAGGAAGCTTGGCCCCAGTGATGTACTGGGCCGTACGCACTACCCTCTGTAGTGCCTTGTGGTCAGAGGCCGAGCAGTTGCCATACCAAGCAGTGATGCAACCAGTCAGGATGCTCTCAATAGAGCAGCTGTAGAACTCATGCCAAATCTTTTCAGTCTCCTGAGGGGGTATAGGCTTTGTCCTTGGTGTGTTTGGACCATGATAGTTTGTTGGTGATGTGGACACCAAAGAACTTGAAGCTCTCAACCTGCTCCACTACAGCCCCGTCAATGAGAATGGGGGCATGCTTGGTCCTCCTTTTCCTGTTGTTCACAATCATCTCCTTTGTCTTGATCACGTTGAGGGAGAGGTTGTTATCCTGTCACCACACGGCCAGGTCTCTGACCTCCTCCCTATGGGCTGTCTCACCGTTGTCCGTGATCAGGCATACCACTGTTGTGCCGTCTGCAAACTTAATGATGGTGTTAGAGTCATGCCTGGCCATGCAGTCATGGGTTAACAAAGAGTACAGGAGGGGACTGAGCACACACCCCTGAGGGGCTCCCATCAGGAAGTCCAGGTTCCAGTTGCAGAGGGAGGTGTTTAGTCCCAGGGTCCTTAGCTTAGTGATGAGCTTTGAGGGAACTATGGTGTTGAATGCTGAGCTGTAGTCAATGAATAGCATTCTCACGTAGGTGTTCCTTTTGTTCAGGTGGGAAAGGGCAGTATGGATTGAAAAAAAGATAGCTTCATCTGTGGATCTGTTGGGGCAAATTGGAGTGAGTCTAGGGTTTCTGGGATAATGGTGTTGATGTGAGCCATGACCAGCCTTTCAAAACACTTTAGCTCAGTGTGGATATTGCCAGTAATTCATTGTTTCTGGTTGGGGTACGTATGGTCACTGTGGGGATGACATCATCGATGCACTTATTGATGAAGTCAGTGACTGATGTGGTGTACTCCTCAATGCCATCGGAAGAATCCTGGAACATATTCCAGTCTGTGCTAGCAAAACAGTCCTGTAGCTTAGCATCTGAGTCATCTGACCACTTCTTTATTTACCGAGTCACTGGTACTTCCTGCTTTAGGTTTTTTCCCTCCGGTTGCACATTTAACATGCTGGTAGAAATTCCCTGCATTAAAGTCCACGGCCACTAGGAGCGCCGCCTCTGGATGCGCGTTTTCCTGTTTGCTTATGGCCTTATACAGCTCATTGAGTGTGGCCTTAGTGCCAGCATCGGTTTGTGGTGGTAAATACAATAAAACTCTCTTGGTAAATAATGTTCACTCGTAACAACTTAAGCATTACAAAACTTCTATTCAATCAAATAAACCTCATGTAGCAAATAAGCTATTAATTGTTTTGTTGACCAAATTCGACCCTCATTGACCTGGGCGAAACAACAAGACACACCACCTGCTGGAGTGAGACAGCTTTTCCGCAGTCTATGATCTTTGATAGGCTGAGGAAGAATTTGTGCCAGGATATAATCAGTGCCACCTGTTGAGGTTAGCATAGGGCTAACGTGTTCCATGTTATCTGATGGGACCAGCTACAACTTGGATTTCTGTCAAGTGCAAGTAAATCAACGATTTTAATTGGCTGATACGCATTTTGTGCCTGTTTAAAATTAAATGGTTGCTTATTCACAAGTATTAAAACCTTATTGTTCTACCTGCAGGCGGTACTCGTCGTCCATCCAACGTCCCTTCTCTGTCCGGTATGACCCATTCACCTGCAGCCTGGAGGTTCTGGACCAGCCCAGTAAGATCAAGCATGCCCTGGGCCAGATGAGAGACGATCTGAAGATACTCCATAGTGCCCTGGAGAAACTGGGCTGAGGGCCTCAACACTGAGCCAAAGACTCAGGGAGTGAAACTGATACATACCCCTGGAGGGGTGGGAAGGGGAAGCCATTTTGGGTCTTTAAAAGTGCAATCTGTCATTTTGTCTGTGTGGCCATGGGGCAAAAATGCACAATCAATGCTCAAAATACAGTAGTTCCATTTAAGACATTCAGTTTAATATTCACCTCTTCAATCCTGCTGGATTTTTTTTAGAGACTAAACTAGATTTAACCTTTAAATAGATGGATGTGAAATACTGTATATATTAATTCAACTGAAAAACACAATTTATATTTACGTGCAAGATTCATTCATATTTCCTTGTAGGGTGTATGTATTGATATATGTATTGATATGTACAGTGATGTTATACATGTATTGTGAGGAGAATGTACAGTAATAAATATATTTATTTAGAGTTTTTCGGTCCAATCACAAATGGCATGAAAAAGAGAGACACACACATGGACGTAGGAAATGTAGAGGGTAAATATCTTAAGTATTCCAAGAGAGATTACAGAGAAAACCTTTAGAATGCATGTGTTTTTATTTATTTTGAGATAAAAAGAGAGCGAGAAAGAGAGCATGAGCGAACATGAACGTCAAATAGGGTTGGAGTACTACAATATAAGCCCATTTGCCTCTGCCTCACATTCCAAGCCAACTGTTTCCATCTAGAAAATTCTTGGAACCCATTTGTCTTCACGTGTTATTAAGTAAAGGGAAGGAGCTAATTATGAATTATTTAAATATCACATTTCCTCAGCTGGCTACTGTCAGAGCCAGCACTGAGGCCCAGTGGATCTAGAGCTGGACCCTTTCACACAGACCTCACAGTAGAGCACTACACAGTCAGTAGGGCTTCACAACGGGCATGATAAACTCTCCATATGCCACTCTGTATTTCTCCCTCTTCATCGCTCTCTCTCTAGCTGTGACACGATTCAGCCTTTAGGGTTCAAGGGGTGATAGACGCCTTCTTTCTGTATCAGTGACAATGCGTCTGCCCCAGAGTTCACCCATATTCACTTTTAAAAGAACGCAAATCAGTCCATAGATCTCCTCAGACTGTAAAACACCATGATGTACACAGTGGCTGTGAAAGACTCCGGCCATCTTGAGCGGGAGGCCTTCCTGTTCAATTATTCCAGTGTAAATCAAACATGGTTCACCCTACTCACAGAGAAACTCAACCTCTCCAGAGCAGAGAAAATGGTTCAGAGCCGAAGATTGATCTATTATACCGCTTGAATTGAGTGCAGCAGTGCACTCAATTCAAATTCGAACACTTCATTTCTCATATCTCAGTTTACAACCAGCACAGCTAAACTCCCACTTGGGATCCAAATCTGCTGAGGCCCCCAAAAGACAAAATGGGTTGCCATGACGATAAGACAACCACTACTGGTTCCAAGCTAAATTATTGTGCCTCACAATACTAACCACAAATCCCCAAATTATGTACAGTATCATACTGCCTTCAGAACTTAAGTGTTTCCTAATGTCATGGACCACCATTACCTTTGGCACGCTCACCTCCCCAGGTTTGGGTCATTGGGTTCACAGAGTCCTCACTGAAGACCGAGACGAAGCCCCAGATCATGGACTGTCTTTTGCCGCATTCATAAACAAAAATTAAATTAAATGATGACCAAAATGATCCAATTTACATGTAGTGTAACCCACTGTACTGAGTGTTTTAATGATTTATCCTAGTCACATTTCGTCTGTTTTCTAATGCTTTGCAGACTTTTCTCTCTACTGCCCTCATCCACATTTCCACTTCAGGCTGGTTTTACATCATGTAGGCCTAAGAAAATCCCCAGGAGATTAAAGGAAAGTATTTTTTTACCTCAAAAGAAAACCTCTAATCTCTTCCTTTGTTTTCTCTCATCTAACACTGGTCATTACTAGCATTTGTTCCTTTTTCTTGAGACCCTGGCTTCGCATGTGTGGGTTGGGGTGGAATTAGCTGAAGGCCTCATCTTGTCTGAAGTGGTGGAGGGGGATTACAGAGAGAGTGGTGGAGGGGGATTACAGAGAGAGTGGTGGAGAGTTCACACCTGTCTGATCTCGCTTTGATTCCTCTCTGCGTTTGTGACTACATTACAACTGGAGATTAAACTGTAAGCCAAGTCGGCCTGCTAACCAGTAAAGCCTTCCTGGCCAATGAGAAATACCTATCATGGTTATCCTACTGTTCCAACTTCAAATCAAGGCTCTCCTTGTTCAAAATGAAAAATAATAACAGGTTAAGGGTCATCACGCGAATGACCTAATATTGATGCTTTAATACTGCAAGCTTGTTGAAGGGTTCAAGCTCAGTTTACACTTGATTTAACTTGCCAATAATTACATGGCATGTCAAAGAAGGTAACAAAACCTTCGGAAATCCCAGACCTAGGGCAGCAACAGTACTAGATCTGGGATTAATTACATATTCTCTTGGTTGTTCCGGGAGGGTCCTCTTCAGACAGACAACGCTCCCAACAAATCACGAGGCAGACACGTTGCGATTCGAAACCAACGTTTGCAGGCAAAACCTTTGCTGTGGTTTTAGTGAAGGTAGTTAATGCAAACTAGCAAAAATGCACTCATTAAAAATAACCTCTGATCTCCATCTTGCCAGCTACTATTTTGTGTCCAGGGGATGTTCACGATAGGGCAAGAAGCATACAAGGCAGTGACTTTAAAAAGCTTGATGTACCAACGCTGCCCTTTCCTCTATGACGTTGTACACGTACAGACGTGTTGAGATGGATCATTCGTACATTATGGGAGGCAAGCCGTCTGTCTAGAGCAGGGATGGGTAACTCTAGTAATCAGGGCCTGATTGGTGTCACTTTTGCCCCAGCCCTAGCTAACACACCTGACTCCAATAATCAACTAATTGGGATTTCCGGTTTAGAATGCAATTAGTTTAATCTGCTGTGTTTGCTAGGGATGAAGCGCCGGCCCCAGAGGACTGGTTTTGCCCATCCCTGGTCTACAGTCGTGGCCAAATGTCAGTAGTTACTATGGTACACTGAAGTATAATTACAAGTATTCCATAAGTGTCAAAGGCTTTCATTGACAATGACATTCAGTTTTTGCAAATAGTCAATATTTGCAGTGTTGACCCTTCTTTTTCCAAGACCTCTGCAATCCGCCCTGGCATGCTGTCAATTAACTTTTGGGCCATATCCTGGGAGTTTCCTGGCCATGGACCCAAAATGTCGATGTTTTGTTCCCCGAGCCACTTAGTGCCTTATGGCAAGGTGCTCTATCACGCTGGAAAAGGCATTGGTCGTCACCAAACTGTTTTTGGATGGTTGGGAGAAGTTGCTCTCGGAGGATGTGTTGATACCATTCTTTATTCAAGACTGTGTTCTTAGGCAAAATTGTGAGTGAGCCCACTCCCTTGGCTGAGAAGCAAACCCACACATGAATGGTCTGAGGATGCTTTACTGTTGGCATGACACAGGACTGATGGTAGAGCTCACCTTGTCTTCTCCGGACAAGGTGTTTTCCGGATGGCCCAAACAATCGGAAAGGGGATTCATCAGAGAAAATGACTCTACCCCAGTCCTCAGCAGTCCAATCCCTGTACCTTTTGCAGAATATCAGTCTGTCTCTGATGTTTTTCCTGGAGAAGTGGCTTCTTTGCTGCCCTTCTTGACACCAGGCCATCCTCCATCCTCTCACCTGTGTGAATGAGACAATCACTGACATGATGGCAGCTGGTCCTTTTGTGGCAGGGCTGAAATGCAGTGGAAATGTTTTTTTGGGGGATTAAGTTCATTTTCATGGCAGAGGGACTTTGCAATTAATTGCAATTCATCTGATCACTCTTCATGACATTCTGGAGTATATGCAAATTGCCATCATCAACACTGAGGCAGCACACTTTGTGGAGACCAATACTTGTGTCATTCTCAAACCTTTTGGACACGACTGTAGAGAGATTAGTAAGAGGTTGGAGCTCAGACCACCAGGTGGTGGTCTTGAGTCACTTTGATTCTGGGAGATGCTATTGATCGAGAGATTCATTACTCACATTTCTCACAAAAACCTTGCACTCTGCAATTCTAATTCACCCTTGGGAAAATGTTCAGTGGCGTGTGCATAGAGAAAGGTGGCAGCTCCACTTGCGTCCAACACTGCAAACGTACGGCACCGACCACATTGGACTTGTTCAAACAAAGAGTCCACCAGGAGAGCGGTAGCGTGTTATGATTGCGGACGGTGGTTAGTGCGTACGCTCCAAGAAACATACGGGCCTGTCTAGCGGGATTGAAAGAGTGGAGGTCTCTCCTCCCGTATACCTGCCTCACAGTCGTGCAGCAACACTGGTGCACAATAAAACCCACTGTTCCAGCCCTTACACATACATTAATGGAGTAAAATAAACTGTTATATTACACTACCTGTAGACACACACACACACAACTCCATCCAACGGGCTGCACCCTCTGACTAAAAAAATCTGTGGAAACAAGTGATTAGCAGTCACAAAAACTGATTCATGGTCAAATTTAATCCGTGCCCTCTTGTAGTGATTATGCAGTAAGTGCTATTCTCACACAAGGTCCATCCAATAGGACACAATGAGCTCTTGTTTCTAATAGAGTACTCTGCGTCTGTTGGGGTCCAATGTCTCCCATGCTCCAGCTCAGCATCACTGATCGTCCCCACCCACTAGGACGATGAGATGTGTGGCTCGTGTGTGGCTCTCAATCTTTCGCTTTCGTTCTCCCTCTTCTCTGGAGAGACGAATCACTCATCCCCTCTGCCAGCCAGTAGTATCTGACCTGAAAAGACCTCTACTCCCAGTTTCCACTTTTCAAAACCCCTTTCTCTCGCTCTGTCCTTTAGTTCCCTGCCCTTGTCTTCATCTCAGGGTTTACCCAATAGCAGGAGCAGGCTGCCTGCACGATGCCTTCCCCTTCCTAGGCCTCAGTCTGCAGGTGGAAGAGTTTACAATGACGGCCTACCTACAGGTTCAGCCCCTGGAGCAAATGAGGGTTAGGTGCCTTGCTCAAGGACACATCGGCAGGTTTTTTCACATTGTCGGCTCTGGTATTCGAACCAGCGACCTTTCGGTTACTGGCCCAACGCTCTAACCGCTAGGCTACCTGCCGCCCCAAAGGGGTGGTGACGGCTGTGTATGTGTGCGTGAGACAGAGAGTATGTGCATGTCTGTTTTACAGAGAGAGAGAGAGAGCACCTGTAGAGGGATTGTGGGGTTGACCGGTAGAGTAGAGTGCTGGCAGCATTGAGCTCACACATTCCTGTGACTTGCAGCTAACTCTCAAGCGCTTGGCAGAACATCATAACAGACTAGCACTGATACAACGCTTCTGAGAAAGACAAAACCAGGCCCGCTTTTCACAGAAGCCAAGTTCCACCCGTCTGTTTGTCTGGGTATGACCTGAAGGGGCGGTCAGTTGTCAGACTCTAAAGTAAAGATCAAAAGTCCAGGAACTTTCGATTCAGAACTCAAAGCAAATAAGAACATGAAAAATGAAATACTTTATTGTAAAATTAAGAAAATATAAATATTAATTCACACCTCCGGTCAAGTTTCAATTGACAGTTGCATTGCCTCCCATCTGTCCACAGGAAGTGACTATATTACATTTCTGTTATCCAAAAAGAGAGCTTTCTGTCACCGCCAATGACACAGAGTGGGAGGGACCTGTGCCAGCTTAGACCAGCCCCCACCGTGGCTGATCCAATCATCACGGGCTGCAACAACACCATATAAACATAAGAAACCCAGTCCAGGAAGCATGTTACATTATCCCCATTCCCAACACTCTTACCGAACATTATTCCCACACTTTTATTACTCAGAAACTGACACACTGTGCCCAATGCAAACAGCTAAACACACAGCTCACTGACCTGCGGGTGACCCAGGTGATGCACTAGTAACTGACTGCTGATCTTGCCTGGACATCCTGTTGTGGAGAAGAGATTCTCATTGGCCCGAGACCACCTGGAAGACCATGAGACCCGTGGTTACAGTAATTGCTATCACCATTATCATCATTACCACAGCCATTATCATTGACGTCCCTACCCTAAATCCTAACCATAACCCTTACCCATTTAAAATGTAAACTTCAATGGGGGTAGGGACATCCCAAGGATACCGGATAGCAAGGACCTTGGAAGCATGGACAAAGCACTTACCTGAAGTTTCCTGCTCGTTCTACATGGGCAGGCCTCTTCTCTTGTGGGTAACTACAAACAGACAAATAACCATGAACAAATCCCATGCCTTCATACAGTAGTGTTACACAGCACGTAACTGAGGAGATGGGTGACCTTGTCAGAGACATGAACACTCGTGTTAGCTCTTGGGGCTAACAAAGCCTTGTGGCATGCTAAAAACCTGGGTTGGAACCTCAATCGGTCACAAGCATCTGTCCTGCCAATCACCTGGAGCGGGTGATATCCCAGATGACCCAGTCGCTGTCCGTCACCGCGCCCACCTTGATGGTGTTGGTGAGGCACCAGTCGGCCGACATGAGCGGCGACTGGCCGCAATCCAGAGAAAGAATGGCCTGCTGGGTAACCAGGTCATAAAAGCGTATCGTCCCCTTCTTCTCGGCCACCATCAGCTGGACGGAGGAGAGAGGTTTAATATCACGAGATCTTTTCACTCTCACACTTGATCTTTCCAATGTCACTAGGTCTTAGAACTCTCACTAAGTATTTTTAAAAAATCTCATTACGAAGTGGAGAGCACTGTTACTTTACGCACCTTGAAGACATCTTCAGGATGCCAGCACACACTGACGCCAGGGGAGCGTAGTCTGAATGTAGTGGTTTCATTGCCCTCCATGTCCCACACCCTGTGGGGACAAGAGAGGCCACCAGGTATTAATGAGGAAAGGCACTTGCTGGACACTACAGATGGTCGGAGAGGGGGTGTGCTCATAAACCGTTTAAGTATTGTAAGAAAATTATTCTCCTGTCTTCAACTATCCATTTAGAAAACAACCTCAGACAGGGATTAAAATAAACAACCGGGTCTGAAGCTTAAGATAAAACGGGTCCTGTCAAAAAATTTGAAACTATCAAGTCCCAAAAACATGATTGATAAGCACTCAATTAGCTGTACTGGAGTGCAACGGCGCTAAAAATAGCTTCCGGAGTCCAGCCACCCCGTGTAGGGAGATGAGGCGGCAGCACACAAAACAAAGGATTACAAACATTAACTACAGCTAAAAATATCAAAAAGAACAGACATCATGACTGGCTGGCTGTTTTTGTCTCACAGGATCCATGTAAAAATAAAAAAGGTAAGTTCCAAACCCACCTTTCCCCGGGGCGTCTGTGTGACTCTCTTCGGAATATACTCTGTGTGAGCAGCACACACCAGGTCTGTAATGATGACGTTTTTATGAAAGCACGTAATGCCTGCGTGTAATTTATCTAACTTCTGTCCGTTTTCCAAGAGATGTGCACACAGAGCCTCACTACTACCGCACTTCTATCATGGGAAAAATGTGAAGGCGCTGCCTGATGAGGTCATCATCTAACAAAGCCGGTCTAAACGTCAAACATGTCAGAGAGATGTCTGCAGTGGCGCGGTGGAGAGGATATGATTACGCCCCATCCCAGACCTCAGTAAACAAAACACTCAACTTTTCCTGTGTCTTCCCTGCAGGGGATGAAACACCCTCATATTTCTCCATGAGAGCTTTTGCTTCTTGACTGGACACAGGAAGTCAGAATGGCCCTTGTGTAGAGTGCAGGGCAGACCCTCCTCCATAGAGCATGGGTGAGGTTGGAAGCCTCAGACCACAGCAGACAAACAGGCATAAACCCTCTTCTCAGACCACTCGCCAAGCAGAATTCAAAACGCACGCTACGCCGCATCCGGCCAAGTTGTGGTCAACCACTTTGCCCTTCAAATGGGGAAAGATTATCTTTTTTTTAACGTAACCCTTGCTGAACAAGGCGAGAGGCATGAAAAGGGGCAAGAAACAAGACAAACCGCCACTGACAAAGCACTGTGTATTTGCATAACGCTACAACTGACGTGACATCAAGCAATTACACTGGGCTTCATGTACAATAGAGTTGAAAGCCGAGACGGCATTTGAAATAAAACAGCAACCAGGGAGTGTTTGATTTTGGCAAATGTTTTCCAAATGAGCGGAGGAAATGGGAAATTTAGTGTGCACCGTTTGAACCAAATTATGGGAGTGTGCAGGGTAAATAACCCTGGCAACCCTCGGGGGAACGAGGGTTAAGACCCCCCCCCCTCCCAAAACCACATCAGCATCCATCTAGATCGGACCTGCTCAGGTGTCTTGAACAATAACATGATCTTTAACAGACATTTGGAATGTTGAAATAATTATCTCGGCCATTAGTCATTTTTATTGGATCAGTTCGCTCCTCTCGCTAGAGTTGATGATGGGATCCCCTAGCACGGAGCAAAAGAAAGCGTGAGAACAGGAGAAGAGAAGAAAAGATGAAAGATCGGGATGTCGTAGAGTTGACATAATACAGGCTACTGACAGATAGGATGTTGTAGAGTGGACATATACAGGCTACTGACAGATAGGATGTTATAGAGTGGACATATACAGGCTACTGACAGATAGGATGTTATAGAGTGGACATATACAGGCTACTGACAGATAGGATGTTATAGAGTGGACATATACAGGCTACTGACAGATAGCATGTTGTAGAGTGGACATATACAGGCTACTGACAGATAGGATGTTATAGAGTGGACATATACAGGCTACTGACAGATAGCTTGACTGACAGGTTAGAGTGGGGAGAAAGTCTCAAACTATTGTGATAACACCTCAGGAATACTTTTCAAATGGATGACACACAGAGTAGATTATACACAAAATATACAAAATAAATAGTTGAGATCCCACACATCAAATAGTTGCAGCAGGTGTCTCTGTTCAAGCCCCTTGAGTAAGCTGTATTCTGCTGATCCATCTCAACACGAAAACAGAGCTGGCTGAACATGTATCTGTTTCACTCAACAGAAACAGATACATACCTACTGCAAATACAACTGTAAGCTAACAGACACAATGAGAGCCCAGCCCAGAGAGGTTGGGAACTCAGGCAGACACTCTGACCTCAGTGGGAGGCTGTGACCTTCTTCTAGCTGCTACAGGTGACTACTCCGTCTGGAGTGGAGTTCCCACGCAGGAAAGGACAGTGTTGAAAAAGAGCACAGCAGAGTTATGGTAGGACAACCTGCCAAGTGTACGAACTCACACACACACACACAGTAGAGAAGCTGTCACCCTATCAGGGGTCTCAGTTTGTGTGGGCTGCTGGAAGGCCCTCTCCTGTTAACTTGAGCTTTCCCTTGTTCCACCTCACTCTTCCTCCTGCGTCCCATATTTTCTCAACGTGACAGAATTTAAATCTTTCTGCAGATGGAGCCGAGCAAGCGTACCTCCGTTTTCTCTGGTCAGACCATTATAGAGGGAGGCTGAGGGAGAACTGAGCGCTGATGTTTCTCACAGTAGCAGAGCTCCATTCCAAGCCCCAGCTCAGGCCTCACTCTCTCTTCACAGCCCTCATCCTAACCAACGCTTTAGCGAATTCAGGCAGGGTGGAAGGAGATTGAGGAGACAATTCAACCATGGCCTGTATTTGATGACGAAGTGTAACCGCGAGCTCCAGGCTCCTGAAATGATGAGTACATGAATAGAAAGCAGATGTTTCAGGTGTGTTTCTCACCCAGAGAGCGTTGGGTTTAAAGATGCTCTTTCAGGCTCTAGCGGAGAGAAAAGTAGGGGCCAGTCGTTCATTTCTAAGCTGCTAACTTTATTAAAATGTTCTCACCCATCAATCGCAGATAAAACTATTTGAGCTCACGTTGAGTCGGAAGGGCCAGAGGGAGTACGATTGGAGCCGGGCTTTCGCCCTGTCCGGACCCTAGCAACAACCCTAGTTACTAATGTAACAGGAAGTCCCCTCAGGTTCAGTGGAGGTTCAATTGGGGAGAATGGCTCATAATAAAGGCCGGAACGGAGGAAAAGGAATAGAAAACACCCGGAAACCATGAGTTTGATACCATTCCACTGATTCCGCTCCAGTCATTACCACGAGCCCGTTCTCACCAATTAAGGTGCCACCAACCTCCTGTGTTCAGGTTACACCATGGTTAACCCTGGCTACCGACATACTCTTTACTTCTACTGATTGATAGGCCACATTGGGGGACCTTGTTAAGAGTCAACCCTAAGGAGAGGAAAAAACTCCACTAGTACTGCAGCTAATTGGATTTCCATATTTAACCAATTACTTTGAAAAGCTGGAGAAGCGGGGTGAGGTGCTTACGCACGGCAACACCAGGGTGTGTTGTGATAAGCATTGGGTTTCATTGTGGAAACACAGTCAGGACTTTCTGCACCATTAAGAGAGAACAGAACACAGAACCAAGGGCTGAGGGAAGACTCACACACTCATATTCTTCTGACTGAATGAGACCAGGGTGGGGTTTGGGGGGGGGGGGTTCGGACTGACCTGCATGTATGGTCGTCACTGACCGACGCAATTTGTTTCCCCTCCGTGGGTTCGAACACTAAGTGGTTGATGTAGCTGGTGTGACCCTCCATCACCTGGACAACCACACAGAAACACAGAATATATCATTAAAACCGCTGCATTTGGTGCGAGCGTCCCATACACTGTAGGACAGGGCCCTGGCTCCTTGTGTGTGCTGGGTTCTTGATTAGGCTGAGATACAAAAGCCATTCACTAAGTAACTAGTGTCAATGTCCTCCACACAAACAGCTTGATTTAAAGAAACCAGACGCCAAATGAACTGACAGGTGCCGTAGTTCCAGTGTGATCTAAACGTGAGGGCGGGGGTTCCAGAACTCTACCTTCACTTCATGTTTATTCTGAAGATCAGAAGTCAACAGCCTCACTTTTCTGTCTGCTGCTGCAGTGCAAAATCTGGAGGGAGAGAGAGAGAGAGAGAGAGAGAGAGAGAGAGAGAGAGAGAGAGAAACATAAACAAAGAAAGAGAACATCAAAACAGAGCCCATCCTACTCAGAGACACACACACACACACACACACGCGCGTACACACACTCAGGCACACGTCCATGCGTGTGTCTGACTGCAGCGCGGGCTGACACCTTTGGATGTGTGTGTGGTAAAGTACTTGGACGTGGTTCAATGGAAACACTGCCAGGGAGATTCTAATTGCGAAGATAAACATGGAGAAAAACAAGATTCCTCACGCCATTTGAGCATTTCTGTGTCAGAGACTAACTAACGCCTGGAAGACGACTTTGCCTCTAATCAGTCGTAGTATATACCAGTGCCTGCAATTACTTACATAATTACACTAACTCACGTATGACAAGAAAAACAGACACATTTTCACACATTTGCAGTTGCAGGAACAGATGGATTTGGCATGATGTCACAATACACAGCCAGAATATTGGCTGTCACCTATGACCTTTCACACATTTAAAAATCTTCCATCTAAACAACCCCATCAGGTGATTATACCAACAACTGATACATAGCCTAGTAGTCAGCGAATTGTGGAGGGCATTTCACCCTTCTTTCAACTCAATTGCTGGGCATTGCCAAAGATCTATCATCAAACCTCTAATTCAATACATAACTCAGTCTTGCAACACGAATCAGGCTAACTAGATTTAGCCTATGCTGCAGAAATGTTGTCAATGAAAGAAAAGGCGCAAAGTGGGAGAACATTTCTTCATGAGACAATCTTCAAAGAGTTGTCAATGTCACAGGGTTGACTAATGACTGGGCTTGAGCTGATGCTGGGGAGGTGTTCCTGACAGTTCCCCAGAATCTACCAGGAGGCTGCTGACTGGCTTGGTAGAATCTGGAAGCCTCCCAGCATAAGCCTCCCTAACCCCTCCTCTCTCCTCCTCTTAGCACCCTCGCCGGCCCCTGCCTCAGGCAAGCCTGTGAAGAACACCGTACTTTTCCTGGAAGGCATAACTACGTGCAGAACTAGGGGAGGGGCGGAACTTGAGCGGGGGAGCCATCAGTGCAATAACATGTGCGCACGTCACACGCCGGCCCCCAAGGCCCTGCAGACTTAACCGCGGAAGGCCAGGAAGTATCGCTGCCTTTCCCTTTCAATTAAAGCAACTTGGAAACATCTCCCGCGGGATTACAGCATTCACATCTACCATTCCAATTAAGAGGAAAGCCTTGCTTTCTATGTAATAACTTTCAAACTTCCTTTTTTAAATTAAACCACACTTAAAATAACTGGGTTGGTATTCTCGCCCACGAGTGAGCCACAGACTACTATGATGACTGCGCTTCATACAGTAGGTGAATGAGGAATAAGACTACTGAGGGTTTTATATCACTGACATAGAGGTGGTGTAGATGGATGATCCAGAGATATATTTAAACAAATATATGGCTCTGGTATAAGCAGGTGACAGGTGGTCCTGCCGTACATACCTACACGTACGCTACAGTCACAAGACGCAGGCCTCATTGTTCCTAGAATTCCTAAGGCAGGGACTTTCTCCTCTAGAGCTAAATGTTTATGACATTCTCTGCCGACCCATATGAGACGCAGAACCGGTCTCAACTTTTAAGTCTTTACTGAAGACTCATGTCTCATGTCTCCAGTAGGTTCTATGATTGAGTGTAGTCTGGAATCATGGGTGCTTTTCGCTATACTCGACTTGAGTGGGTCACGCAAGTTATCTTCCTGTCTGGTCTTGCTCCCCCTCGGGCTCGTGTGATGGGGGAGATCTTTGTGGGCTATACTCCAACATGTTGGTGGTCTTTTGATATCCCTCTGGTGGTGTCGGAGGGTGTGCTTTGGCAAAGTGGGTGGGGTTATATCCTGCCTGGTTGGCCCTGTCCGGGGGTATCGGACAGGGCTACAGTGTACCCCCCCCTAGCCTGTGTTTTTCTCGTATCTTATTTGGAGTCCTGTGTGATCTTATAGTATATTCCTCTCCTGCATTACTCACTATTTGGGGTTTTAGGCTGGGTTTCTGTATAAGAACTTGGTGACATCAGCTGATGTAAAAAGGGTTTTCTAAATACATTTGATTGATTGACTGAGGGAGGAGCTGATGAAGAAGAAAGAAAGAAAACGGTCCAAATAACCAACTAACCACGTCTTCAGTCTGCGCCATGATGAGCTGAATCAGGCGTTACTTACTGCAGGGCTGGAATGAAAGCCGGCACACCCAGCAACACTCCAGGACCAGAGTTGTAAAGACAGAATAGGCTCTCTGCAGTTTAAGACAGCTGTAAGAACTAAAAGGAGTTAGGTACCTGATGAGTTGGGGGAACTTGTCCAGCCGAGACTCAGGGCTCCATGCGAGGCAATCCACACGTAACACATGATGGAAAACACGCAGTGTGGTGAACTCCACCCCCTCTACCGCCATGTCCTCCTCCTGCACAAACAGTGGTTCACGTCACACATACAGCAGTGGTTTACATCACACATGGCAACCAAAACACAGACTGTTTCTCAATTCCTCGTGTCCCCTAGCCATGCCTCCTCAGAGGGGAGGAACCTTGGGAGGATCTTCTCTTCCGATGCATTTTGAGGATGGAGGCGAGAAGAGAGGACATGGTGAAGTTAAGAAAGAACCAATTGGCTACTGAGAACGTGCATCTAGGAGCTACTACTCACCTGGAAGCGGCAGGTGCCTACCACCACATACTGGTTTCCTCCATACGCCAGGAGGGACGCAGCTGAGCCACTGTCAAAGGGGCTGAACTCCACCACATGGACGTAGTCATCACAGGGCAGTGTGTAGCTAGCTCCCCGACCTGAGTCCGCCATGCTAAATTGGTGATGTTTATGTCCGGTGAATTTACTCTTTGGTTTGACTTTACCGCCTGCATCAGGGTTGATATTTCAAAAGAGAGGATATTTGATTATTAGAACTTTTCTTATACAGAAAGTGCACATCAGTATTGAAAGCCAAAAATAATACTTCCGTATGCACACTCAAGCGAGCCAAAGCTTACATACTCCAGTATTGGGCTAACTTGTTGTAACCTAAAGCCTGAACATTAATGTGCCTGTTTAATTTCTGTGGTCGTCACTGAGAAAATAATGAGATCACCAGAACAGCCCTAAATGCAAAACTCATCAGTCATATAGATCCCTAGCTACAGTTCGACTAGGCGAGAGATATACCAGACAAACACAGACTTGTCCGGGTTTTTTTTATTTTATTTATTTTTTCAGGAAGGGTGCGGTGAAACACCCTTCTCCCAGCCCATGTGGGACAAGGGATTGTTTAGATGGAAGCTTTGTAAATGTGTGAAAGGTCATAGGTGACAGCTGTCACAGTGATCACATAATGGGACATCATTCTTGCTGTTGTACTGACGTCATGTAGGCTGACGGTTCCCAAACTTTTTCACTCAGGCGCCGCTTCCAACATTGGGGTACATCCCACACACCCCCCCCCCCCTTCTTTTTCTATGGGCACAAGCACTGTTCATGACAAACTTAACACCCCTCTTGTTGGCAGAGAGAAAATGTTGCCGTTTTAAGGCAAATTTTGTTGCAATTCTACACACTTTGCCATGTCTAATGTGTATTCATGTGATATGAGTGACTCAAGCGTTACAGCAAAATCTATGGGCTAAAAAAAACCTAGATAAAAAAAAACTTCAGCTCACACGGGCTAGATGATCTGGACATTTCTGACAAGTAGTAAATAGGTATGCAATGACTGACATGACAAAAAGAAAACTGATGATGCACCACCACTGGGCTATTGGACTCAAAAAGGTTAACAGCAAGAGGGGGATCCACCAAGTGAGGGCAACAGAACACCATTTCACTACACTGAATAAATCAGTCTCAAGGGTTATTGATTGCTGACTGCAGTCTTAAAGGGGCAATGTGCAGTACGAACAATTACAGCGCGAACCACTCCGCCACTGGTTTGGTAAGCAGCTGCAGGATGGGGCTAAACGTAACCACTCAAATTCATGGACTATGTATACAAGCACTGACCATCTATGACAGGGGTAGGCAATCCTTGATTTAACTGACCTGGAAAACCAGGTGTGTTGAATTTGGGCAATCACTGAACTGATCAATTAACTCAGTGTGGTGCCTATCTGGGACAAGATCCTGCAGTACCTGTGGCACTCCGGGAAAAGGGTTACCTACCTCTGATCTATATCAAAATTATAGCGATAACCATGTTTTGAAGCTATAGTGTTTACAAACTAAAATTATAAAAACAAGGTTACATGTTGGGTGCTGGTACGACAGCTGAACCAAGCTCACGAGGCATCTATGAGTTTAATTCAATAATCAGATGTATGCTATATATATATATATATATATATATATATATATATATCTTTAATTTAAATGTCTAAAAATAATAATGTACGTAGCAACTGCAGATCGCCCCTTTAATTACTCCAGGTAACGTACTAGTTAGGGTTAGCAGGCATGTGCTGGCTATTGCCAGTTCAACAGTGCGCAGTCAATAACGTTACTGTAGTTAGCTAGAATACTTAGCGGCCGGTAACTAATTAGACAGTATCTTCCTTGTAACCACCAAGGTGGTAGCCTTTGTCTTCATGACATGGTCTGATAATGTAACATTGTGAAATGCTCGCTAGCTGTTTTTCTCCGACTGTTCTACTACCTAGGTTGCAGTATATAAGAGATTGTTAACTACAAACGTACACACACGAAGCTAATTGGTTAACTAGCTGATAATAACAGCCAGCTATGTAAGCCAGCGAAACTAGCCAAACGCCAGCAGCCTACAACAAACTACAGCGATTACAAATGACGACGACAACCTTGGCAAGATAATACAAAACATTCCCACAAATAACGCTTTAAAGAAAAATGTTTTTATCATAGGTAGCTAGCTAATTCATAACCCCTACCTATGCGCGCCTTCCAGCATGGTACAACTGTTGCCCCCCAAAAATACGTGTCTATGTCCGGGTTGGAACATACCATGTCATTTTATTCTTACTTTCTAGGGGAGCGCTGAGATTTAAAACGCAATGGTGCAACGCTTTGACACATTACACACCATTTCTATATTAAACATACTATAAATCATACATTAATGAATAAACGTGCTCACACTAAACAAAGTCAGATATGCTAAAAAACAATATTTGGTTATGGGATAAAGAACCACAGATAGCCGTCGTAACAAACTAGGCGTGGTTAGATGATGACACCGAATCTGATTGGTCAGAATAGTTATTTGGCAGAAGTTTAAATATTTCAAAGCGTCAGCTGCTTGTGCGTTTGCTACGTGGGTGGTGAATGTATTTTGGCGATACTTTGACCACATCCTTTTGTTTAGGTAAGTATGTGTTTAATTGCTTTTGTAGTTTTTTTTTTTCCACTAGCTACCAGCAACCTACATCTGTATTCTTGTAGCTAAGTTTTGTATCCACTTTAATTAACGTTAACCAATTTTAACTAATACATTGTTAAGTCCGCTATACACTACTTGTGTTTGTATTAGTTGCATTGCAGTTTTGAAGATGCCGGTACATATAACTAAACACAATCATTATTTGATACAATCTTATCACAGCACTTGCAAACTATGGTTGACCAAAATCGCTCAACTTTATCCCATCAGAAAATGCTTCATGTCCATTCTGTTATTTTAATTCCTAATTATTTTGTGCTGGAGCCCCACAAGCCTGTGGTTACCCAGTGACTGTGGTCCTAACAGATATTGATACTGTGATCAAAGTCTAAAAATGTAATGTCATAACTCCAAACGTGTTGTCCCTAAGGCTGCAACCCTATTATAGCCTCTTGAGCCTGGTTTCTCCTGATCACATGGTCAGAAAAGACTCCTGAGCCTATAAAGTAATAATCACACCCTTGGTCCCACCCTTGGTCCCACCAGACTATATGGGAGGATAATTCTCCATGATCTATGCATTATGATTCCCACCACAGGCGGCAGTCATGGCTATAAAGCCCTCTGCTTTTGCTCTCTTCTGACAGGAGAGTGGAGAATTCAGTGTTGCCCTGAGCGACGTCCTGATGGCCTGGAAACACTTACTCTTAGACAAACTTAACCTGCCCCTTCACAATGACTCTCTCTGATCAGAGAGCTATGACATCATCAGGAAATAATACAACTCCTTTCTGAAGCGCATCCAACACTATGGACCTGATTGATATCTACTCTATGTACAAACAGCTGAGCGTTGATCCGGACCCTGAGGAGCCTCTGAGCTCAGTGAGTATTAGGCCCTGATTGAAACTAGGATGATTGACCATGATTGGGGGTTTTAGTCAACTGGTTTTATATAGTTTCAAAGGCCAGCTCAGCCAGTTAAACTAACTGCCAAATCTGTGTTCATGTTGTTGCCAAGGTCCAGCTGTTTAAGTTTCTATCCAGTAACATGGAGACCTATGAGGTGAGGGATTCCCTGTCCCAGGTCCCCTCGACTCCATCAAGCAAGTCAAAGCCATGCAGCACACAGGTAAACAGGTATGTTCATACATGCTTATGACATATCAGCATTATACAGGTCAGTGTAGTATAAGCAAACTGACTCTCCATTCTCTCCCCTCACATAAGAGAAGGTGGTTTGGCCAGAATATTAAATGTTACATTGGCTCATATCGTTGTGCAACCAAGGTACTTTCTTTCACAGTTTCCTATCATTTTCCCAGTCAGTCTGGCAAGCCTTTCATACGCTCTTAGCTTTTCCAGTCTTTCTCAGGCAATGGAATCTTGTCTCGTTCTTATTAACAGGAACTTTAAATCATATCACTCAGATTTAAGAGAGAAATGTGAATTAAATTACCAGGCAGATGTTTTAAAACGCAACAGACATTGTGGGCATGGACATGCGTTGCTGCAGCCCAATCTCTCCTCTTCGTGCTGCTGCCCTGTCAACTGTCTGATTTATGAGTGGGTAGAATACGGGTTGCTACTGTAATACTGCCTGAGGGTGACGAGGTTTATGAAATGTTGATTTGGGTTGAAGATGGTGTTCTGACTTTTTTTAAATGGGGCTCTGTGTAGTTTGTGGCATCAGCTGGTGTTTAAAGGCTGTAAATCTCCAATAGGTATGAAAAGCGGTGAGGAGGGTCTTCTGCGCCTATCTGGATCAGCTGGTCAACTCTTAGAACGACATGGCCCTAGCGCACACCCTTGACACCCCCGATAGATCGACCTGAAGCGTGAAGCACGGCACAAGAACACGCCACTCTTCTTGGTAAGAATTGGCCTCTACTCTTTCCATGTCTTTTTTTTATCATTACACTGACCTATGGGTTTAGCTAATGCATGTCGATGACATGACAATCATATGGTCTCATAATGTTAACCATCTATATATTGCAGGCTGCGACATCCTTTGTTAGAGCAGTCCAGCTGGGAGGGAAGGGCTATGCCCACGCTGAGTCTGACCCACTGAGGAAACATGTTAAAGGTCTGACACATTCTGTCCCTTTCACACACAACCTTGAGGAGATACTGGGAGACGACAAGCTGGGTTGTATTCATTAGTGCACATCGTAGCAAAATGTTTTGCGTTGGAAGGTTTAAAAAATAAAATCAACCTTTCTTATTGGATATGTTCATGTACTGTAGTCCCTCCTGGTTTCAGTCTGTTTTCTTCTGTTTGGTGCCTAACGAATACAATCCTGACCTGGCAGACTCCAACTGTGCTTACCCTTGTCATCAAATCCCACCTGCCCATTGCTGTGTGCAGATCTGATTTCCCCCCGAATGACCTCTGCCCCAGGTTGTCATGATAGCATGTGAATTACTGAAACGTGTTTATCTCGTCTACATCAAAGTACAATTGACGAAAAGTCAAAAGATAATTTGTTCCTCCTTGGTTTGATTACTTAGTTAAACTATCATTGAACTTTAAGATTTCCTTGATCACTCATGGCCTGTGTAAAATTGCAGATTGATTCAGATTTTCTACATCAAGCGTTTGGCAGTGCCACAAACGTGGACATTGTTTGGTCATTCGATGGAAATGTGTGGACTGAACTTTGAGGTCAAGCCATGGGAGAAGTCCTGCTGTGTCACAACAAGGCCTAATTTCCCCCCCGAATTCCAGTAGCAACTACAGAGCTACATACTTGACACCTCTTGGCACTCCGATGTATAGCTATAGATTCCATAATATTGGATGTATTGTCCCAGGTCCCCTATAGCAGGGGCCTTCTGGGTGTTTGAGTGAAGGTTTTCTGCTCTGCTGTAGTGCCTATCTGATGGGACACTGGACTGATCTGATGCCAGAATGGTTCTTTCAACAGCCTGCACCCCTACCTCTCTCTTCCCACCCTCAGTGGAGTACTGTATTTCCACACACAAACACCTTCTCTGAAGGGTTCAGGAACTCTTGTTCAGCTAACATCTGTTTTCCCAGATGATTCTGTTCTGGAGGCTCACTCCCCTCTCATAATAGCTGGGGTCAGGGATTCTAGCCTGCTCCTTCTCCACCTCACTTTGCTACAGTGTTTACACTTGCTGATCTTTTCATACACCCCAATAATGTTGCAGTTGCTTCATGGTCAGTGATGAGAGGGACCCTATAAAGAGGCTTCCTTTTTCTCCATTTGGTAATGACCAAATTCTAATCCCTGTAGTGCGTCTTTCTACTCGACGCCTATAACTAGAGGGCCTCTTGACTTGTCTTCCTAATAGATTAGGTAATTCCAAGCATTTATTATATTTTATTTACACCTCTGTTTTTCTCAGTATTGCTGGTGTTCGTCTGGTGACCAGTATCAGGGCAGCTCTGTTGAAGGGGCAGGCCACTGGAGACGTTGTGTACGTTGCAGCTGACGAGACCGCCAAAGACCTCAAAGAGCGTATGTCTCAGTCGGCTAGTGGGACAGGGATCAGCCCAGCCAGGGTATGACATCATCTTTCTGGGCCAACAGATCCCACCTCTCTCAGCCTACATGTTCATGTCAACGCCATCATCTTAACACTATAGTGTTTTGTAAATATCCCCTTCAGCCCAGATAACATGTTATTAACCGCGCCACTGCTTATGGAGGTCGGGAGACTGTGAAGGTCATGATAGCGTTGCTGGATGAAGATGCTTTGGCCCCGTCCAGCAGGAACAAGGCAGACCTACTCTCTGCGGATCAGGCTGTCCTCGGTGGAGGGAAGGGGACGGGACCAGCTTTCTCACACGGTTCTGGTGAGCCTCATCGCAACGCGCGCACACGCTAATCATAACTTCATATGCTAATAATGAGTAGGTTTTCACAGCCTCTCTAACCACTAACTCATAAACTGCTGCTGTCAGTCTCTGATTGCTTCTGTGTCCTCAGATCCCCTGAGGTTCCCACTGGCTCCTCTCCAAAACCCCTGCAGCACCGCGTCCAGGAGTGACAACTCAAACCCAAGGTACACACACACAGCTCGCCCACCTCCCACCCTCCAAGTAGGACCAAGAGACCCGAATATGAAACATCAAATCAGATGTTCACTTTGAAAAATAATGACTTTACGTCCTGTAATTTCTCCCCGGTATTGTATTATTTATTTGCTCAGTTGAAGCCCCTCGTCTTATAACTGTCTTCTACACGTTCACATTTATACAGCTGTGTTTTTGCTCCCAGAGTTAGTCCAGTGTGTTGCTCTGAGTGAGTCCGGGGTTATAAAACTACTCTTCTTCAATCAGGGGATTCAAACCGCCAACCTCCCAGTGACACGTTCTGTTATGCTTCTAAACAGAGCTCCACCCTGTTGGTTTGATAAGTAGCTGGTCAAAAGATGCTCTACTTTTTCAGTTTTTTTTTTTGTCAATCCCTCTGAGGGTTTGCATGTGGTCATCGTATGGCATCCCTCAACGTTTTCTCTTTTCATTCATTATCAGCAGGGCTGGGACGATGCCAGTATCGTAATATTTTTTTCTATGACAAAAAAAAAACGTTGTTTCTTTTTAAAAATACAGGTTTTGAAAGGATACAGGTTGCCTGCTTTAGCTTGGAAAATAACAAATGTGACTGGATGAAAACCTGTTTGTTTCCAACAGCCGTTTTTCTAAAAGTTAAATCCGCTTAATGTTTTTGTTTCCTTGTCACGATACTAACAAGTACTGCGATACTGGTATCTTCCCGGCTCTAATTATCAGGATGTGTAAACCAATTGATATAACCAGCGGATGTGGAGGGACTCTGTCAGTAGTGTGGTGTTTGCAGCCTGGAAGACTGTGGGCTCATAGACTTGCCTCGGTGTAAATATTTGCTGTTTCGCTATGCGCTTGTAGAATGGAGACCTGGTGCTAACACGCTGTGCTCGTCACAAGTGTACCATTCCTCAGAAGCACCCAGTGCAATAGCAAATACCACCTGGATGTGGAAACTGCTTACTTATCTAAAATGGCTGAACAATGACAGGGCTGGGTTGTTCTCAGTCTCTACATGAAATAAACTGCTTGAACCCCTTTCAAACGTGTGTGTGTGTGTGCTAAACACATTTTGTGGAAATGGGCTCCTTTATTTGATTGCGCTAGCAGATGTCACTTTAGCTCCCCACATTGTGGCTGCCTTCCTGGTGAGTGCGCTGTAATGGTCCCTGGGCAGCTCACCGCTTCCTGAACTCGGCAGGCGGAAGCTTTCTGCATCCACTTCACTTTTAAAGATGCCATACCAGTCGCCTAACTCTACTAGTAAGAGGAACTTGAAAGGTTATTGTTTCCTGTTGTCTGCTGAATGTCTTTATCCACCTTGACCCCGCTCCAATAGTTTCATCATACACTGACGTCAGTCAACTGGCACACGTGCAGGTAGTCACATTTTAGTTTCCATGCGTTTGTGTTGATTTCAGACCGGTTTAAAAACTAACTTTTTTTTATCACTCAGCAAATTAAGTGATCATAATGACATTGAATTGTATAATTTGGATGAATAGTATGATACATTATTGATTTGATGTGTCTGTGATAATTTGATCTCTGTAACAAGATGCCGTTCAATGCTTTGAAGTATTCCTCTTCCCCATGAAATCAAAGCTGGCTCATCATGAGGACACAATGTGTCTGCCAACTTCACAACTAATATCCTGATCTTGCAGGTGGGCTACTGGGCTTGTGCGCGCATTTGAAAACAAACACCAGAACCGAGAACAGGGCAATTGCTTGGACCTGCTCTTCCTTGAGGTCTCATCAGGATGGGCTAACTTTAGCCTGGCCAGGCCAACCAGATTACCTTAGCCTGGCCAGGTCAACCAGGTTACCTTAGCCTGGCCAGGTCAACCAGTTTATAGGGGTTGTCTTAGGACAGCTGCTGAAGTGGTGCCCCCCACCCCATGTCATCCTCTCCCTGTACTGGAACTAGATGCTGATCTCTCCACCTGCTATAATTAGATTTAGTGTGGACTGCATGTCAGGAGGACATCATGTCCGTCTTCTACCTCCCTGCCTGCTTTGTTATGTTATGCTCTCCCCTGTCAGTCATTATTTCTGGCGTTAGCGAGGCGTTTTATTAGCATGCAATGAGGGTACGTGTACATTTCATGACTTGTGATCCGATGGTTCGATGTTGTTTTAGGTGTTCTTTTGAGTTCTTTGAATAGCTTTCTCTCAGGGCTTTGATCCCCCCCCCCCACCCAGCTTTGCACTGGATTCCTCCTTCCCTACTGCGGCTCTGCTGCTGGTCTGGAGGGAGAAGTCCTTGAGTCGTAATAATCCCCAGCAGGACTAGATCAAACGGAGGAATAAGGAGTGGATCAGCCAGGGCCCGGTTTCCCGATAGTGATGGAGTGTTTTTAACGATGCATCTTTCCTACAACGGCTGAATATTTAACATGCGTTTCCCAAAACACCACGCAGAGAGAAGGGTCGCTAAGTGCATCGTTGGAGCATGTGTCGATACTGATAGTATCGAAAGGGAGCGCTGCTTTCTCCATTCGAATATTTATAATTATTTCAAAATACTGACAACAGATCAGCTCCGAGAGATATTACCACCTACGGCGGCAAATATTGACACGGCTTATTGTAATGCGTGCCCAATAACAATTTACTGATTTGGCACATAAGCAACACACCATGAAATGTATTGATAAATTATACAGGAAACTGGTGCGGTGGTCCTTCTTGTGGGCAAACTTTGTCGTCAAAGTCTGGCATTCTCTGGATTTATGGCGCTTTCAAGACAACTGGGAACTCTGAGGGGGGAAAAAAAAACAAGGTTGAATCATGACGTCAGTAAACTTCAGGTCGGCGCTCTAGAAAGAGGCCAGAGTTCCCGACTTGGAATTCTGCATTGACAAGCACACCAAAGACAGCCAAACTATATTTAATAAAATAAAGACTTCAGCAAGCCTATTTCACATAGCTTGCAGAATTTGCAATGACTTTTCTTTCATTTTGGCACAAATTAAAATGTCACTGACTCACCCATGGATTGAGGTTTCGGCATTGTCTCTATGAAGAGTTCAGCGTTTGACTAGCCACGTGTGACATACACGTGCGGTTACAAGCCTAATTAGCGTTAGTGGCAGGCAACAAGCAATATCTACTGTCGTAGTATGGATGAAGCCTGAGATGGAATGTGAAGCTGGCTAGCTTTAGAAAACCTTCAGTAGCTCTAGCATCAATCATAGTTTACCCCTGGGACTTCTGGGATTGAGGGCCCTGGAGATCAGACTCACTTATTTTCTTGGCTGTCCTCAGATCAGAAGTGACATCAGTTATTGTTTTTTAAATGGGCTGCTAGCTTCAGGTTCATTGTCTAATTGAGGCTTGGCTGATAAATTGTGAAGTAATTAGCTTTTTCCCCTCCAGAACTTGCAACAAAAGTGTTTCGATAAACAAGCCTGTTCCTGGAGACGTTCCCTCCAACTCTAATCTAGAACTGACCCTAATAATTAGTTGGTTGATAAAATTAATCCGGTTAGTTACAACTGGGGTCGGGGCGAAAACCTACAGGAGGGTAGCCTTGATAGTTTCTCTCAATTTTTAGGCCAGAGAGCAAACCATCCGATCTCAGTTTGCCTGCACGTACCAGGATGACTTGGAGCTGCCCCTCAACCGCGTGCTGGACTTCCCCAGCACCAGCCAGGTCCCCACCTGTGTTCACCCGGCTCCCAAGCGGACCCTCACTACTATGGAATCCACCTCTGCTGTGTAGAAGCTGGGCAGAGGTAAACACGTCTAGTTACATCATTCTGCCTTTCTCACCAGAGACCTGTAACTGCATGTACTAATCTTCATGCATGCTGGTGAACTGCTCCAGATTTCATCACATATAGTGCAGCGTAGATAAACACTCAAAACAACCCCCCCCCCCCTCTTCAGGGATTGGCTTCTATTCCCTCTGACGCCACAGATTCGGATCGATGCCCAGACCCACCTTCCCAGCCTTGGGACTGGGACTTCAACCTTTTTTTTTTTTTTTTTTTTTAAATGGTTCCCCATTTTATAGAACCCAACCGCCCCCACATCTGTAGTAAAAACCTAAAGAACCCTTCCTTTATACTTTCTGTGGGAATCCAGGCTCTGCTCCATCAGGTTACCTGGCAACTGTTCACTTTCAGCTCGCTAGAATAAACACTGGCTGTTAAACTGTTAAACTAACGTCAGCAATTTCATCAGAATCCCCCCCTCCTTTCCTTCCTCACTTGTTAAATTTTTTTTTTTTTTTCTTAAGCTCTATTACTGTTTCCTCTCTCTCTAGTGGACGTTGACCCAGAGGCTGGGAGGAAAGGGGCCCAGCAAGGAGGCCTGACCCGTGGGGTTGCGGCAGTGCTGGGGCCCAGAAGTGGAAATGATTCCCCCGAGCTGGCAGGGGGCGGTCGGAAGACTAACATCCAGACAGAAGGAAGCAGCAAAGCCTGTAAACGGAAGCTGGTGGATTTTAGCGAACACTGTGGGTCAGAGAACCAGCCCCCTCTGAAGAAACCCCCCAGCAGTGTAACATCAACCAAATTGTCAGGGAAGAATGGTGTAGCTATTTTTTTTTCTCCCAGTTGAGCTTGGCCTGTTTTTCAGAGGCTTTATTGTACTTTTTTTTGTGTGTGTGTGTTTTCCAGCGACTGACAGACATCATAATTTTGAAAGAAGGATCACCAGCTGTAGTGTGTCGTGGGAGAGTAATGCAGTGATGTGAAAGAGCTGTTGCCCATGAGGCATTGTGGAAAGTCAGAGTGGTTGAAACCGACGCAGATCTGGTTGATAGCAGGTCAATGGAGGATTTGCTTGGCCTGCAATTGATCTCCCTCTAAGACAAAGGGCCCACTGCCAGACACTTCTCCTGTCTCTCACATGAATCATCACCACTGATATCATAACTTCTGTACTCTATAACTTATTCACTTTACCTGTGCAATGGTGACGTTCCAAATGTAGCTATACATTTAGCTATTAAAGTATCTCTTCCTGTCATTTACCTGTACAGTTTTACCTGTACAAATCCCCTCAGGGATCAATAAAGTACCTATCTATTATGTGTAAAATCGTTTGCAGGTTTTTCCAAAACATTTTTAATAGTTATTTTATACATGTTTTTTTGTTTTAAAGTCATGCCATATATTTGAAGGAACAAATAAGGAAAGCATATTGAGTTTTGCTGGAGATTGACAGACGTCAGGGCAGGAGTGTAGGATCCACCACACTCTTATGCGTGCCAACAGGGTCGGTATACTCGTCCTATCATGCATAGGCGCACTGGAGGGAATAAAATTGGTAGAATTGCAGTGATTTAAAACATTAAACTTTTTAATAGTGATATCATAACCTTCAAAAGTCTTCAGTTTGTCGCTTTTATAGTCTGACATTTATAAGTTGATAAACTCATGTTTCAAGTAATAAATAGATCATCATGGTGGAAAATATCAACACCCTCATTTATGGATTTGTCAGTATCGTGTAATCTGCAGTCACTAATTTGACGCGCTGAATGGCGGTGAGCTGGATCTTTCTAATGAGAACAATTGAACGGATACGGGAACCATAGAAGACAAAAGGAAGTCACTGGTCGATACTTACTCTCAAGGTCGGCCTCCCTGCACTCTGCTTTCAGGCTATATTCAGCAGGAGTGTGATCTCGGAGGACAGGAAGGGCTCGGGAGAAAGCTGTGTTCATGCCATGTCTGGTGTGCCCTTTCAGTCCAATGTCCTGTGGGACAGAAGGCTAGGTCACTGTTTGGCAGGCTTCCGTTAGAGTGGATCTGCCAGCCTCAACGTTAGTATACTCTGTCCACTGATGATTCTATTGCATAATCAGGTCTGGTGAACCAAAGCTGAAGGTTATCTAGCTCGCATGATACAACAAAGATACAACAATACACATGAAAGGTCCAAATAAATAGGATTTTGGGATGGTGCTTTTCTTTTCCGTTCGTTTTGATGTATGCCATTTGCCAGATGGACATTTAAGAAGTGGCACAGATCTTCTGGGTCTCAAGCCCCAGGCCATATAAAACCAGAATCAAAGGAGCCCTAGTCATCCAGACATCTAATCTTCTCGAGTGGCTTTATAACTCCTCTCCTGTTCCATTACAGCAGAGATAACCAGGTCCATGACGCACAGATGCTAGACAAACTGATTCCACTCCACATGCCTGCCAAACCTTTGATGGAGCGGAGACATTATCGTACATTTTGTCACTGTGTGAAATCTAATAAAGATAAACGGCTGTTCTTTTCATCTTTGTTTGACCATGGCTAAAGTTTTGAGCGAATGTCAAATATTGGCATATGGAGCACACTGTATTGACGCTGCTACTGATAAAGGTGAGAGTTAAGAGGAAGATTGGTATGATGGACATGGATGAAGGAATATATACTTACTGAGAGGATGAAGATCTTTGTGTTCCTCTCTTCGTCACCCAGCCCCAGTCCGTCGAACCTCGGGGCAGCCAGAGCATTGCCGCTCATCGTGTCTTGGTCTATTATCGAATGCAGGCTCTCCTGATCTGTCCTACCCTCGTCCAGCGTGCCTGTCGGTACAGCTAAGACGACCCAGCGGGTGCTAAACTCAGAGAACAGCACCAGTGTGAATGTAACGGAGTATATGGAGGTCATGATTCCTGCTACACTATCTTGTTCCTAACGCCCTTGCAAGGGTAATTGAGAGTGGACTTCAGTTGCGCTCACCTGTGATGACTGTTGGTCAGTGACCCATCAGCTCTTTTTATACCATGAAAAGCCAAAACAGTGTACATCATAACAAAGCTATCAGATATGTGCGTAGAGAAGATTTGAAGGTTCCCGCTGAGCTTGGCCCATGTCATCATTGAAAGGGGTGACATGGCAAAGGTCATAGCAAATTTGTAAAGAAGCTTTGGATGCTCCTTTATGGAGACTAATCAGAAGGGAGGGTAGGTGAATAATAGCTGGATTACTGTCAGGTGTAAGGACATGCTTTATTTGAAAAGAGGGGAGCAACATCTTTTCAACAGTCTTCTCTTCCCTCCTGTAGAGGGGTCTCCTCGGGCCCATCAAAGATCGCAGGTCTCAAATTGGTCTCACAAAGGTCTCCCTTCTCAATACTGTCCACTTTCAAAGGTGGAAAGTAAAAGGTGGAACACGTGCCTACTGTGCAATCTGAAAGAAACCAACAGATTGCCCACAGTGAGTTACCATCAATGAACTACGTCAATGGCTAAAGGCATCAGTGCTCTTTGAGGAAAAAGAATATCATCCAGGGTGTACAGTCCTGGTATGAATAGAGGCTGGGTCACGAGGGTCATGTCATTAGACTTCAACAAGACCCATAGAGAATGAAAACAGAGACCCAGGTAGCAGCAACCTGAACTGACCTATTGATAATTGGGTGTACAGCCTTACCGGTTGGGTATTAGGTGGGAGGAAGTCCCTGACTTTTCTGACAACATAACCTGAAAGGATACTCCAGGCGCTAGTTATAGGCTATATAACTGTATTTTTTTCTGTTCTGATCCCATGGTCACTGGTCAGGAATAACTCAGGGTTCTAGTCATTAAAACCTTGAGTGCTAGCCTCTTTGCCCCAGGGCTAGGCCCAGCCCAAAATAAGAAGCTGACTGACTGCCACCTGTGGCTTACATGGCTGATCACCTTATTTTCACAAGGGCAATGGCTGTGAGTTTAGGGAAATGAGCGCGGAGGAGTTTTACAAACAAAAACGAAAGGCCTTGTTGACATAGGTCTCCCAAGCTCCTCTTCAGGTAAACAAGGGCTTACCTTATTAACATCACATTAGCTACAGCAGAGGGATGGAGAAATGGGACATGAATAATAGTTATTGACCTCAGCTGAAGTGATATTACTTGGAGTGCACAGCTTTTATTTTGTGAGTATTTTTGTTGGAGGCTGAGGGGCTCTAGTGAAGGACTGAACTGGTCCGCAGGGGCCCGACTGTTCCAGGAGCAGCACTACTCAACTTGTGAGCTTCGAGCTCTGTTGTTCTAACCTCTCACTCTCACCCTCGCTCGCTCGCTCTGTCTCTCTTTCATTCTCTCTCTTCTATCTTTCTCTCTCTCTTTCTCTATATATATTTACATTTAAGGTCTTTATTGTCATGGGAAACATATGTAAACACTGCCAAAGCAAGTGAAGTAGATAGTAAACAATAAAAAGTGAACATTACACTCAGAAGTTCCAAAAGAATAAAGACATTTGAAATGTCATAGTATGTCTAAATACAGTGTTGTAATAATGTGCAAAAAGTACAAATGGGAAAATAAATAAACATAAATATGGGTTGTATTTAAAATAGTGTTTGTTCTTCACTGGTTGCCCTTTTCTTGGAGCAACAGGTCACAAATCTTGATGCTGTGATGGCACACTGCGGTATTGCACCCAGTAGATATGGGAGTTTATCAAAATTGGGTTTGTTTTTTATTTCTTTGTGGATCTGTGTAATCTTAGGGAAATATGGTCATACATTTGGCAGGAGGTTAAGAAGTGCAGCTCAGTTTACACCTCATTTTGTGGGCAGTGTGCACACAGCCTGTCTTCTCTTGAGAGCCAGGTCTGCCTACGGCGGCCTTTCTCAATAGCAAGGCTATGCTCACTGAGTCTGTACATAGTCAAAACTTTCGTTTTGTTTGGGTCAGTCACAGTGGTCAGGTATTCTGCCACTGTGTACTCTCTGTTTAGGTCCAAAGGGCATTCTAGTTTGCTCTGTTTTTTCAAGAAATTCAAGTAATTCTCTTTTTGTTTCCTCATGATTTGGTTGGGTCTAATTGTGTTGTTGTCCTGGGGCTCTGTGGGGTCTGTTTGTGTTCGTGAACAAAGCCCCAGGACCAGCTTGCTTAGGGGACTCTTCTACAGGCTCATCTCACTGTAGGTGATGGCTTTGTTATGGAAGGTTAGGGAATTGCTTCCTTTTAGGTGTATGTAGAATTTAACGGCTCTTTTCTGGATTTTGATCTTTAGCTGGTATCGGCCAAATTCTGCTCTGCATGCATTATTGTGTTTTTCATTGTACACAGAGGATTTTTTTGCTGAATTCTGCATGCAGAGTCTCAATTTGGTGTTTGTCCCATTTTGTGAATTCTTGGTTGGTGAGCGGACTCCAGACCACACAACCATAAATGGCAATGGGTTCTATAAGTGATTTAAGTATTTTTAGCCAGATCCTAATTTGCATGTCGAATTTTATGTTCCTTTTGATGGCGTAGAAGGCCCTTCTTTCCAATTTTAACCGCACACTTGTTGTTTGTGTACATGGATTTTATAATGACGTATGTTTTTCCCCCAACACCACATTCTATCAATTTGTATAGCAGACCCTGATGGAAAAGCATTCCAGGTGAAGCTGGTTGAGAGAATGCCATAAGTGTGCAAAGCTGTCATCAAGGCAAAGGGTGGCTACTTTGAAGAATCTCAAATATAAAATTATTATTTTTTTGGTTACTACATGATTCCATATGTGTTATGTCATAGTTTTGATGTCTTCACTTTTATTCTACAACGTAAACAATTGTGCAAATAAAGAAATACCCTTGAATTAGTAATATTACAAACTTTTGGCCCCCAGTGTATATGTGTACCTACTGTAGGAGTACCCTCGAAGCCTACCATTGACTATGTACATACACAGCCAGATGTAAAATGTTCCTGTTTTGACTGGGTTAGGTGGGTTAGGTCTGCTCTATACCAAATTAGCATACCCCCTGAGTCTCTTCCCTGTTTCACACCTGGTAGTTTGGTGGATGGGACTACCAGCTCTCTTACCCCTTTTCCACCAAAGCATTTTGAGAGCCGGTTCGGAGCCGGTGCCTACTCGCGAACCAGTTCTTTGTATTTTGACAGCCAAAGAACCAGTTCTCGGCCAGGAAAATTGGTTCCAAAGCGGCACCAACTCTTTGCTGGACTAGAACCGTTCTTTTACCACGTCATGCTTACGTCGGGGGCTGGGGGCGGGGTTATTGTGACCAACAACACGACGTGAAAGATTGTGACCGCCATTGCTAAAAACACAGCGCTAGTAGAAAGATAGTACAACGATTGAAGAAAGATGGATTCGCAAAACCAGGAGAAACATTTGCAGAAAGATGATGTAGTCCGCCATTGTAATTGTTATGCTTGAAGTTGGCGCAAGCGTTTCTGGGAAAGCTAAGATGTATGGCGACGTACACAGTGATGTAACGACGTTGTTCGCTGGGCTCTCTAGTCAGTGGAAAAACAAACAGGTTCTGAGAAGGTTCGCAAGTTGAACCAACTTTGAACCAGCACCAGTTCCGAACCAGTTCTTTTTTGGTGGAAACGAGATATCTGTAACCTAGAGGACAACCAGTGGGTCCGTCACCTTTATACCATGTTTATTGTAGGATGACAATGTCTGTATTTCCAATTTCTTTGATGAAGTCTGGGTTCAAGGCAGATGACCTCAGACCTTGTATATTCCAGGATGAGATAGTAAAAGCTTTGTGTTCCATAGTGTCTGGTGTTGTTTTTGTGTTGTTAAGGCCCAGACCATCACAGTAGGTGTGAGCAGAGCATGTTGAATATCTGATACATACTTCTTAGGTCGCGGGATGGTGCTTGGGCGGTTGTAGTAGTGGGGGTTGGGCCTGTTGCTCTGCTCACGGCCTGTGCATATGTCCTGCTGTCAAATTGAGTTCCTTGCTTGAGGTGGTCTTAGCTGGCTGGGGTATGGCTGGTGACGCTGTGGTCTGGGTGTAGGTCCTCTTAGAGTGGGTTCTCTTGGTGCAGGTCCTTCAGGAGGGGGTCTTGCTGGTCTAGGTGTGGTGTCTGTTGCTTTGTCGCTTGGCCTACGGTTGAGGGTGATGTCCTTCAGGGTCCTGACAAAAGTTGGGATTTCTGCCTTGTAGAGGTGGACCTGGTCGTAAAGGCTGTTCAAGTCCAGGTCGGAGTGGTTGGCCAGGTAGACATTAGGTTTTGAGGCAGAGTCTTGCGAAATGCTTGCATTCACCATCTGTATGGTGGCAGGGTGAATGTCTTTTTGTGGTAGCAGGGTTGAGATAACCACTTGTGCGTTGGGGAAAGTGGAAGAAGCTTTTTCAATCGCTCCCTTCCTGCTGGGCCCTCTCTATCTCTCGCTCATGGTAGCAACACAACATGGCAGCAACACAACATGGTAGCAGCACAACATGGCAGCAACACAACATGGTAGCAGCACAAAACAGGGTACAAACATTATTGGGCACAGACAACAGCACAAAGGGCAACAAGGTAGAGACAACAATACATCACGCAAAGCAGCCACAACTGTCAGTAAGAGTGTCCATGATTGAGACTTTGAATGAAGAGATTGAGATAAAACTGTCCAGTTTGAGTGTTTATTGCAGCTCGTTCCAGTCGCTAGCTGCAGTGAACTGAAAATACGAGCGACCCAGGGATGTGTGTACCTTGGGGACCTTTAACAGAATGTGACTGGCAGAACGGGTGTTGTATGTGGAGGATGAGGGCTGCAGTAGATATCTCAGATAGGGGGGAGTGAGGCCTAAGAGGGTTTTATAAATAAGCATTGCGACGGGTATAGAGAGATGTGTCCTATAAGGAGCATTGATGGCAAATCTGATGGCTGAATGGTAAAGAACATCTCGCTGCTCAAGAGCACCCTTATCTGCCGATCTATAAATGATGTCTCTGTAATCTAGCATGGGTAGGATGGTCATCTGAATCAGGGTTAGTTTGGCAGCTGGAGTGAAAGAGGAGCGATTACGATAGAGGAAACCAAGTCTAGATTTAACTTTAGCCTGCAGCTTTGATATGTGCTGAGAGAAGGACAGTGTACCGTCCAGCCAGACTCCCAAGTACTTGTATGATGTTTCTACCTCAAGCTCTAAACCCTCAGAGGTAGTAATCACACCTGTGGGGAGAGGGGCATTTTTCTTATCAAACCCCATGACCTTTGTTTTGGAGGTGTTCAGAACAAGGTTAAGGGCAGAGAAAGCTTGTTGGACACTAAGAAAGCTTTGTTGTAGAGCGTTTAACACAACATCCAGGGAGGGGCCAGCTGAGTATAAGACTGTATCATCTGCATATCAATGGATAAGAGAGCTTCCTACTGCCTGAGCTATGTTCTTTATGTAAATTGAGAAGAGCGTGGGGCCTAGGATCGAGCCTTGGGGTACACCCTTGGTGACAGGCAGTGGCTGAGACAGCAGATGTTCTGACTTTATACACTATACTCTTTGAAAGAGGTAGTTAGCAAACCAAGCCAAAGACCCCTCAGAGACACCAATACTCCTTAGCCGGCCCACAAGAATGGAATGGTCTTTGGCTTGGTCTACCGTATCAAGTCAATAAAAATAACAGCACAACATTGCTTAGAATCAAGGACAGTGGTGACATCATTGAGGACCTTTAAGGTTGCAGTGTCACATCCATAACCTGAGTGGAAACCAGATTGCATACCAGAGAGAATACTATAGACATCAAGAAAGCCAGTCAGTTGATTATTGACAAGTTTTTCCAACACTTTTGATAAACAGGCCAAAATAGAAATAGGCCTATAATAGTTAGGATCAGCTTGATCTCCCCCTTTAAATAAAGGACTAACCGTGGCTGCCTTCCAAGCAATGGGAACCTGCCCAGAATGGAGAGACAGGTTAAAAAAGGTCTTTGATAGGCTTGGTGATGATAGGGGCAGCAACCTTAAAGAGGAAAGGGTCTAAACCATCTGACCCAGATGTTTTTTGCGGGTCAAGTTTAAGGAGCTCCTCTAGCACCTCGGACTCAGTGACCGCCTGCAGGGAGAACCTTTGTAGCGGGGCAGGGGAAAAAGAGGGAGAAGCATCGGGGATAGTTGCATTAGAAGGGGTGGGAGATGAGGAAATGTTGGACGGGCAAGGAGGCATGGCTGAGTCAAATAGGAATCCTGACTTAATGAAGTGTTGATTAAAGAGCTCAGCCGTGTGCTTCTTGTCAGTGACAACCACATCATCAACTTTAAGGGACACGGGCAGCTGTGAGGAGGAGGGTTTATTCTCCAGGTCTTTACCAATATATCATGAAACATTTCAATTGGGTAATAAACAACTCAAACAGGGGTCAGGAGAGGTAAATAAGTGTGTATTTTATGTAGAACACAAACAGGACACCGGTGATATCTTTGTTTTCTAGAATAATGTCTTTTAATAATGCCATTTATGTCAAAATATATCAGATCAGATGAAACTGTTAATTGACTTTTCACAGTATGCCGCTACTGCCTTTATATTTGTTATCTTGTTTCAAAGTTTCCCGATGTGGTTTTGACTGCTTAATTGCCCTTCAGAACTTGGAGAGATGGCTGGCCGTGGGACAGTTTTGCTGGCGTCACCTGTCAGGGGGCGGTGTTGTAATTCAGTCAAATGCATTGTTCAGTCAGAACTGAAACTCTCTGAAGTCCCGGCCAGATGACATCATCAGCAGCATCATGTTATGGTTCTCTGTGGAACAACATATTATTTCCTTGTCTTGTTTTAACACGCCACTTTTCATCGCCGACCCTCAACTCCTATTATAAAAACAGTGCAAGTGTAAGAGCTGGCAGGACAGTCCAGGAGTGGACTACGTAATGCTGGGAGCTCTAGGATGCTCACTATGTACAGATTTGTGTTGTTGTTGTGAAGATAAAGGTGGGGGCCTTGAAGTCTTGCAGCAGGCGGATTTGTGGGTGTAAGGGGCTGCGATTGTCTCAGTCCAAAACATCTTCATGTTCTTATATTAATGAGCATGACAAATGGTATGAAATAAGTGCCCAGACATTGTCATAACGTTGACAAGTGGTTTATTCAGCAGGAATGGTGAACTATCTGTCAGTATTTAAACATTTTTCTACAGAAGGCAATCGAGCACCAGAAATAACATGACTGTAATTAAACCGTTTCTTAGATGATGGTGAGCGTTGGAATCCCATGGCAATCAATTCAAAGGTTTTCCTATTCTAGAGCGCTTGATATAGTCAAGTTCCTGTGTGTAATTCAAAATACCGTTCTCCTACCTGTTTGTGACATTGTATCTGCTAATTGTGAGATAAATGGTGACAAAGAATCAGTCAAAATAGTGTTTTGGGAATCAGATAACTGGATTAAAAACCTACATTCTATCATTCTCATAGCTTTACTCTGTTCCTGTCTCTCTAAAGCGTTCCATTATGATCATTTATGCATATTGACAGTCCCACAAAGTCCCACATGGTAAACTTCCATCTTCAGCATTGTTTCAGGGAGAACTACACTATCTAGAACCTAAAAGGATTCTTTGGCTGTCCTCATAGGATAACCCTATGAAGAACCCTTTTTGGTTCCAGGTAGAACCCTTTTGATTCCAGGTATAATCCTTTTGGATTCCACAAAAAACTATTTCTAAGGAGGGTTTTACATGGAACCCATAAGGGTTCTACCTGGAACCAAAAGTGTTCTCCTATGGGTACAGCCGAAGCCTAAGAGTGTAGAACTGAACCAGTGTATGCCTCAGGGGAAGAATGAAACCTTCACTTGTACCACTCAAGCAGCATTAGCATAGCTGAACAGCTGATCGGATGGATGGAGATAGCTTGTGATTGACAGTTGTCAGTTTACCTAAACTGCCTTTCATTGAATACAAAGCTGACAATGCAGGTTGAATAAGATTGTGTCTTAATTTAGCTGAGGTCTTTGGTATCAGTCTGGTGATATGATACTGAAGGACAACGGTGCTGATAATAGGAACAACTCAACAACCTTATTTAAAACCTCATTCATGCATCTCACGAAGGGTGAAATGGGATGCGGCCATAGAGGTCATCCTGGCTTTTAATTCACCTATATGTGAATGCACAAAACGGGAGTCCTAATCTTAACCACTACACAACAACTACATTGTACTGTATGTGGTGATGATTACAGCTATGGGTTGCTGATAGATGTAAGGATGGCTATAAGTACCACATCAATACTTTAGGGCAGACTTTTTTTGTTTTAACACGCCACTTTTCATCGCCGACCCTCAACTCCTATATTAAAAACAGTGCAAGTGTAAGAGCTGGCAGGACAGTCCAGGAGTGGACTACGTAATGCTGGGAGCTCTAGGATGCTCACTATGTACAGATTTGTGTTGTTGTTGTGAAGATAAAGGTGGGGGCCTTGAAGTCTTGCAGCAGGCGGATTTGTGGGTGTAAGGGGCTGCGATTGGGCAGGCCTCTCTGCTGCCCAGAGAACAGACCATGGTTTCCTGGAACAATGCAGCTGATGAGATGCTCTCCAAGGAAAATATGGGTCTGACATCATGGGTTCTTAACGCACACAGCTGAGCCAACACTCTCCTGCCATAATCAGTGCTCAGTGAATTTCCACTGCTGATGGAAATGGAGGAAGAGCAAGACAGAGAAGCCCCTTATGGGCATGAGCACCTTCCTCTCTCGTACACAGGTATGGCTAGAAGTTCAAATTGAGAGTTTCAGTTTGAAATGGAAATGCATAATCTAGTCACATACAAAGTTAATGTCACATTGGCTGGTGTCCTAAGGAGAGAGGAAAGCCGGGAAACACAGAAGTGATGGGGAAAGATGCTGAGATGAAGGACTAATATACAGTGAGAACAATACATGCAATTGCCAGTCCTTCATACTACTGTAAAAGTAATTCATACACAGAATTTATTACTAAAGAAAACTACTGTCAGGCTCTGGCCATAGAGAAGCTTTGCTTCCCTATAGTTCTATGGTCAGAGTCTGGCAGATCTATTATTTCTACGTCTGTGTGGTGTTGTGTGTGGGATCCCTAATTAGAGGCAGCTGCTAGGCATTACCTCTAATTAGGGATCTTACTTATATGTCTGTGTTCCACTCCGTTGGCGTGGTTCATTGTTATTGTTATGTTGTATGTCCCGTGTTCGTGCTACGTGTGTTCCTTATATTATATTGCATTTGTTATTTTGAATAGTTCGCATCCTGTATAGTTTATTTAGTTCAATAAACGATGTCGAACTATCGCTACGCTGCGCCTTGGTCTCTCTACACACCCGAACGTGACAACTACATAGAATTTTGCCAGACTAACACAAATCACCCCTCCCCCTAAAACAACCAAGAGGAAAAAATAATGAAATTGGAGTGTATTAAAATAAACCACAAGGTCATTTAACAGACAATAGTGTACATAGTTGTAATAGGGTTTTGGAGCTTCCACTTCAGTGCTGGTCCAAAATCAGTGTCCTTAGGTGCACTCAGTCCAGAGCTGATACATTTGGGTAATAGATAGTTGAGACTGTTTCTTCCAGAATCCTTCTGTTGGTGTAGCAGAGGTGCAATGGAAAAATCACGATTAGTTAATATGATATTACAGAATTACAAATCAGGAATTAGACCTCAGATGCTAAAGAGATTCTAATTTTGTCATTTTATTAGGAATCAGTAGTTTACTATGAAGTGTAGAAAGTTAATTATGATGATAAACTGATTTGTTATGGTGTGGTCATTGTGGTCCAAACTACTCCATGCAGTTACCCCAATACCCAGCCTCTTGTATCAAGCAGAGGTTTCTTAAGAGATTAATTTCAAACTCAAAATCCTGCAAGCTTGCAAACTGCATTTTGTATATTCAGGCCTAATAATTGATATTGTATTTGTTATCGAGAAGCTTGGATTAAATACCATCCAGGATTGCCGAGCCAGATGCTTGCCAACTCCCTGCTCCACACTTGAAACTGTTTTGCTGAACGGAAGCCAGGAGACCAATTTATCTGTGAAAATGACTTGTTTGGCTATATATTCATTCTAAAGTGCTGACAGCAAACGAAAGCTTTGTCCTGTCACTGCAGAGCCATCCCTCCTCTAAAAAGCTGACACGCAGGCGCAGCTCTCCCCTCAGTGAACCCACACCGACTCTGTTTGCCTTGGCAGAACATGGCATCTTTTAGGAAGTATCACTTTGTCATCCAGTGTGTGTTCAGTTTCAGACTGATGGTGAAATCTCCAATCTGAATCATGGGTTGATATACAGCCGACGGACATAATTCATTTTTAAAAAAAATGTTGGGCACATGCTCAGAGAGACAAAAGTGGACGTTGATAGAATGCAACACTAATGTACAGTATATGTCAGTGACACCATGGTTGATCTTACAGGTCAGACCTTGCTGTGGATAGCTTACTGTGCTGTAATTACATAATTGAAAGATTTGTGTGTTAATAAGATGCATTGCTATAGAAAGTCCCCTGGACCTCTCACTTTCGTTACGTTCATTGGATATTCACACCTGACGTTCATTGGTTGGTTTTCCTCCAAATACTGATACAAGAAGGAAAACGGTTCAACTGGCTGTTTATGTTTTTTCATATTATGTTTGGTTGCCAAGCAACGGTGGTAAAAAAAACATCTTCATGTTCTTATATTAATGAGCATGACAAATGGTATGAAATAAGTGCCCAGACATTGTCATAACGTTGACAAGTGGTTTATTCAGCAGGAATGGTGAACAATCTGTCAGTATTTAAACATTTTTCTACAGAAGGCAATCGAGCACCAGAAATAACATGACTGTAATTAAACCGTTTCTTAGATGATGGTGAGCGTTGGAATCCCATGGCAATCAATTCAAAGGTTTTCCTATTCTAGAGCGCTTGATATAGTCAAGTTCCTGTGTGTAATTCAAAATACCGTTCTCCTACCTGTTTGTGACATTGTATCTGCTAATTGTGAGATAAATGGTGACAAAGAATCAGTCAAAATAGTGTTTTGGGAATCAGATAACTGGATTAAAAATCTACATTCTATCATTCTCCTAGCTTTACTCTGTTCCTGTCTCTCTAAAGCGTTCCATTATGATCCTTTATGCATATTGACAGTCCCACAAAGTCCCACATGGTAAACTTCCATCTTCAGCATTGTTTCAGGGAGAACTACACTATCTAGAACCTAAAAGGGTTCTTTGGCTGTCCTCATAGGATAACCCTATGAAGAACCCTTTTTGGTTCCAGGTAGAATCCTTTTGATTCCAGGTATAATCCTTTTGGATTCCACAAAAAAACTCTTTCTAAGGAGGGTTTTATGTGGAACCCAAAAGGGTTCTACCTGGAACCAAAAGTGTTCTCCTATGGGTACAGCCGAAGCCTAAGAGTGTAGAACTGAACCAGTGTATGCCGCAGGGGAAGAATGAAACCTTCACTTGTACCACTCAAGCAGCATTAGCATAGCTGAACAGCTGATCGGATGGATGGAGATAGCTTGTGATTGACAGTTGTCAGTTTACCTAAACTGCCTTTCATTGAATACAAAGCTGACAATGCAGGTTGAATAAGATTGTGTCTTAATTTAGCTGAGATCTTTGGTATCAGTCTGGTGATATGATACTGAAGGACAACGGTGCTGATAATAGGAACAACTCAACAACCTTATTTAAAACCTCATTCATGCATCTCACGAAGGGTGAAATGGGATGCGGCCATAGAGGTCATCCTGGCTTTTAATTCACCTATATGTGAATGCACAAGACGGGAGTCCTAATCTTAACCACTACACAACAACTACATTGTACTGTATGTGGTGATGATTACAGCTATGGGTTGCTGATAGATGTAAGGATGGCTATAAGTACCACATCAATACTTTAGGGCAGACTTTTTTGGGGATAATTTCTATCCCAGTTTCTATCCCATGTTATTGATGTCCAAATGCGTTAGCAACCAAAAATTGTAATAGGCTGTAATAAATAAAGCATGTCTTACTTTGTGGGGAGCTGTTAAGAACCAGATCTGATTTGCTGTGTCACTTAAGCTCTTTAACACATAGGCATGGTTTTACAAAACAAATCATACATATTCGCAAGAGTTAATGCCTTGGCTTTCTGATCATCGATGTGGTGTGTTTACATACATTTCGTTCAGGACAAACAAACGTACACTATGACTTTTAACACCTTAATATTATTGAAGGATCACAGTTCACAGTGCTTTTTTGTCAAGTTATTTGGCATAGGGATTTATATTGAGTAACAATAATTTAAAAACAGTAGAAAAAATAGCGTTTTGCCTTCTTGGGAACACAACATGACACTTTTTTTTTCCTCCATGCATTCACAGATTTCACACAAATACATTTGCTCACTTGTACTAATACCTTATTGAAATCGCTTACAAATAAAAACACTATTAATAAAATGGTGGCCACAAGGCTGTGCAAAAGGGACGACCTCCAACGATAAGCTTTGCCATCTCTCTTTCTCTTCCTGTTTTAACCCACCGTAACAAACTACAAACTACAACTCTTCCTGTTTTAGCCCACCGTAACAAACTACAAACTACAACTCTTCCTGTTTTAACCCACCGTAACAAACTACAAACTACAACTCTTCCTGTTTTAGCCCACCGTAACAAACTACAAACTACAACTCTTCCTGTTTTAGCCCACCGTAACAAACTACAACTCTTCCTGTTTTAGCCCACCGTAACAAACTACAAACTACGACACTTCCTGTTTTAGCCCACCGTAGCAAACTACAAAATAGCACCATTATACAGTGGATAGGATTTTCTTAATACGGTTTTGCTATATGACACCATCATGTACAATGATAGTAGAAGAATGCATAGCATAACATAAATGGGAGTATTGGTTGATTATACACTGACAGAGGAGGAAGAGATGTGATGGGTTGTCAGGTTACTGAAATGGCACAGTAAGACCGTCAGACATCCAGATTGTGCAAACAGCCATTACTCTCTGCAATCCTGACGCAAACACAGGAATTCTCTGAACATGGTCTGATGAACCAGTGAGTGAACCTTGCTCACAGTAGCAGAGCTCTGAGTGGCTTAGCTAAAAAACGGACTGTGTGTGTGTGTGTGTGTGCACAGTATTATTCAACTGCAGTCCTGTTTATTTGTAGGTGTGTGTTCCTGTGTGCATAACAGTATTTGAGTTGCATATCATTCACTTGAGTGAACTATATGTGTGGCTGTTAACTTCATCCTTTTTTTTAAATTAAAAATCCATGCAGTCCATGTTCATACAGAAGAAGCAAAGATCCCTCCCTAAGCTAACAAAATAAAAGAATGCAGGCCATGTGAAATCAATCATTAATCATATTCCTGTAGCTGGCTATTTTTAGCGCCCCCTCTGTCCTGTCCTCTGCGTTAGGATCCATTTTTAATCAGACCACAAATTAGCCACAGGAAATCTTCTGTGAGTCTTTACAAATTAAATAGAAATTGAATCTCCTCAGAACTTTCTGTTTACAGTACAGAATATAATATTACTGTCAGTTTCACTAGAATGGCTTAGCAGTACAATAAAATTGTATTATCAGGATAGATCTCTGGTCATATTGATGCCTCAGAGCAAGGTTCTTATGGTATGTTTGCATGTAATACGCTTATTGTCTGTTGAAGCAGACAATAGTAAATAAACAGCCTCAATGAAACACGTGACATCATCTTTTGGCCAGAACTGACTGATGTTGAAATACATTTCCTCTTGAGGTTGTAATATATTATCAAAGCAGTGATTATTAGATGATAATTTTTTTAAACATTTATTTAACTAGGCAAGTCAGTTAAGAACACATTCTTATTTACAATGACAGCCTAGGAATAGTGGGTTAACTGCCTTGTTCAGGTGCAGAACGACAGATTTTTACCTTGTCAGCTCGGGGATTCGATCCAGCAACCTTTCGGTTACTGGCCCAACGCTCTAACCACTCGTGGGGTTACTTATCCAATAACCCTACTTCTTTACATGGCCCAACCTCTCAGTGTAACGCTGAAACTCTTTCAGAGTTCAGGTAAAGAGGATGGACCATTGGCTCCCATAGGCAGACAGGTCAAACATGTCTGCTGGCTGCCCTCTTATTGGCTGTATGGAGCCTATCAAGAGGCCACCAGGGGCACTATAGCTCAGCTCACACATGGAGGTATAAGAAGAAGAAGCTCTTTGCCGTGTCAGCAGCTAAACTAGTCTGTTACATTGGTTTGACATGGAATAGAATTCCTTACAATATGAAATGGTGCAGTGTGTAAAATAATCAAAATATCTCTCATTTAACCCCAGCACTTTAACTCACAGCTGTCTATTACACTCAAAGCTTATTACCATGAGCTTAGTTCCATTATCCACCTTTTGTTGTTTTACAGTGAACCATTCCAAGGCCACACCCTTCTCTCATCCCAATACTCCGCTGTCCTCCTGTCCGTTAGCTTCTGTCTTCTTCTACATTCGGTAGTTCCTTCCCCCTGTGTTTCCTCGACTTGAGTTCTTCTGATGTACCTCCTGAGAAGGGGGAGGGGACAGATTTTTAGTAGGAGATACACGAGATAAGTGTATTAGGAGAGTGGGAGAAAACAGCTATTGGTCAAAACCCAGTGCCTGTGCCTAGAACAACACAGCTGTACAATTAATGGGTGATGATTTTATAACCTTATGCTATAGTGAGAGAGGTACAAACAGTAGAGTATCGAGTATCCTCCCTACCAGAGCTGATAGGTCATATTTAAACCACCAGCCACCAGAGCGGCACTGACATTCAACCCAATGTCCCTCTGCACATGAATAAATCAATGTGATTATATGCATGCCGTTACCCTCTGTACCTAGCATGCCACAAATCTGTTGCAACCTGAGGACCAGGGTTTCAGCACAAAATGTACAGTATGAAAGTAGAATCTGTCTGGGGAGAGAGAGTGCCCATGGGTCTACCACAAAAACCACTTAGTCCTCCTCCTCTTCGCTAATGGCTTTCTTTTTTGAGAGCAGAGTTGTAAAATGCACCAAGTCCAAGCTTAAAAGGATGACACGGACACACAGGTGGGATGGAGAAAGGAGAACAAATAAACACATATTCTGGTTGGGATGACTGCTTTGGTTGGACTGGGCTTTGATTACTGATTAAATTCTGTGCTTGTATTTCCTTCATTCTCAAAAAGAGGTCAATATATGACTCTGAATATGCTGACTGTATTCTGTTGTAACCTGGTCAAGGAGTCAATGTTTTTAGTATCTACTAAATGAAGGTATAAATAGCTACTCATAACAATGACAAGTATGCATCACATATGATGGGGACCAATCATAGCATGCTATATTCTACACTGAACAAAAATATAAGCGCAACATGTAAAGTGTTGGTCCAATGTTTCATGAGCTGAAATAAAAGATTGCACACATTTTTCCATGGGCACAAAAAGCTTATTTCTCTCAAATTTGGTTTACATCCCTGTTAGTGAGCATTTCTCCTTTGCCAAGATAATCCATCCACCTGACAGGTGTGGCATATCAAGAAGCTGATTAAACAGCATGATCATTACACAGGTGCACCTTGTGCTGGGGACAATGAAAGTCCACTCTAAAATGTGCAGTTTTGTCACACAACACAATGCTACAGAGGTCTCTAGTTTTTGAGGGAGCGTGCTATTGGCTGCTGACTGCAGGTACGTCCACCAGAGCTGTTGTCAGATAATTGAATGTTAATTTCTCTACAATAAGCCGCCTCCAACATTGTTTTAAAGAATTTGGCAGTACGTCCAACCGGCCTCACAACCGCAGACCACGTGTAATCAGCCAGCCCAGGACCTCCACATCTGGCTTCTTCACCTTCAGCCACACACCTGCAGCCACCCGCAGCTGATGAACCCTCTCAGGGAAGCTCATCTGCGTGCTCGTCGTCCTCACCAGGGTCTTGACCTGACTGCAGTTCGGCATCGTAACTGACTTCAGTGGACAAATGCTCACCTTCGATGGCCACTGGCACACTGGAGAAGTGTGCTGTTCATGGTGAATCCCAGTTTCAACTGTACCGGTCAGATGGCAGACAGCATGTAATGCGTCGTGTGGGAAAGCGGTTTGCTGTCAATGTTGTGAACAGAGTGCCCCATGGTGGCGGTAGGGTTATGGTATGGGCAGACATAAGCTACGCACAATGAACAACATTGCATTTTATCGATGGCTATTTGAATACACAGATCTCTGTGCATTCATATGCAATGTTGTTAATTGTGCGTAACTAGGGTTATGGTATGTTTGCCCATACCATAACCCTAGTTCTTCCATGGCCTGCATACTCACCAGACATGTCACCCATTGAGCATGTTTGGGATGCTCTGGATCGGCGTGTACGACAGCGTGTTCCAGTTCACGCCAATATCCAGCAACTTCGCACAGCCAATGAAGAGGAGTGGGACAACATTCCACAGGACACGATCAATAGCTTGAACATCTGTATGCAAAGGAGCTGTGTCGTGCTGCATGAGGCAAATGTTGGTCACACCAGATACTGACTGCTTTTCTGATCCACACCCCTTCCTTTAAAAAAAAAAAAGATATCTGTGACCAACAGATGGATATCTGTATTCCCAATCATGTGCTATCTGTATTCCCAATCATGTGCTATCTGTATTCCCAATCATGTGCTATCTGTATTCCCAATCATGTGCTATCTGTATTCCCAATCATGTGTTATCCATAGATTAGGGCCTAATTGATTTATTCCAATTGACTTATTTACTTATATGAACTGTAACTCAGCTAAATCTTCGAAACTGTTGCATGTCGCGTTTATATTTTTGTTCTTTGTAGTTATAGTGGGAAAGTACCACTGCAGTAGTGAAGGACAAACAGCCTACCTTGCAAGATGTGTGACTATGCCCAGATAAAGGTTTCTGTCAGAAAAAATAATAAAACCGTTGAGATATGACACATTTGCTTTCCTCCCTGTGGTAATTCATTTGTCCACAATGGAATAGTAAGCCACTATCTAAGGGGTAAAAGTCAGTTATTGGTGTTTTTTCTACTAATCAGCCTTAACGTCTTAACTTGGAGTGCATGCTCTGGGAAAAGCCTTACACATACGATCTAACACCGATGAAATCAAATATACTGAAATAACCACTGCAATGTTCAATATCTGTGCATTCTGTTTCGCTGATGTCAACTGTGTATCCTCTTATGATGTATATCTGTTTGGCGCTGTGCTCACCTTCTTGGTTTTTGTCTTGTCTGGGTGCTGTGCTGTCCTACGCTCTGTGCCTCTGTCCACGTTTTGCCCTGCAGTACTAACCTTAGGTGTTCTTGGCATGTCTGTGTGGCGCTGTGCGCGCACAGAGCGAGCTGCCTTGCCAGACTTGACAGGGGCACAGTACATTTCGAGCCGCCGCAGCTCGCAACTCTGGAAGCAGCACTCATCCACAATACCACGGTTATGTGATCGCCGTGAACTGGGGCCATAGCCTGTCGGTTTACCTGGAGAGACAGAATGGAAGAAGAATTTGTGTTACTACATGTGAAGATGTAGAGAGCATGCAGAGATCATGCAGAGATCATGTAGAGATCATGTAGAGATCATGCAGAGATCATGTAGAGATCATGTAGAGATCATGTAAAGATCATGTAGAGAGCATGTAGAGATCATGTAGAGAGCATGTAGAGATCATGTAGAGATCATGTAGAGATCATGTAGAGAGCATGTAGAGATCATGTAGAGATCATGTAGAGATCATGTAGAGATCATGCAAAGATCGTGTAGAGAGCATGTAGAGAGCATGTAGAGATCATGTAGAGATCATGTAGAGAGCATGTAGAGATCATGTAGAGATCATGTAGAGATCATGTAGAGATCATGCAGAGATCATGTAGAGATCATGTAGAGATCATGTAGAGATCATGTAGAGATCATGTAAAGATCATGTAGAGAGCATGTAGAGAGCATGTAGAGATCATGTAGAGATCATGTAGAGAGCATTTAGAGATCATGTAGAGATCATGTAGAGATCATGTAGAGATCATGTAGAGATCATGTAGAGAGCATGTAGAGATCATGGATAGTTGTTGTTCCAGTTTGTTCTGTAAGTGAATAAAAAAAGATAACTGAGGACAGCTTGTTGTTTAGGATTATACTTTTTGCACCTCCATGTATGTTTGTCTTCATGTTATAGGACGAAGTTAAACGTTGAGGTAAAAGAAGAGGTCATGGGCATGTTAGGTGTTGTGTCACGGTATGCTAAGTCAACCACAGGTGCTTTAAAAGAGCCAATGGGATCATATACAACATAACCCATTTCAGTCTTGGATATGGACCAACTTCTTTAGTACAGATGCCCTGAAGGTCTTATATCTGTGAGCTGAATTAATCCAAAGAGCTGCAGTAATTTGTGGCCGTGCGCCAGGCCCTGGGCCCTGTAATAGCTGAGTGCTAACGGTCGTGGACCTGATTATTATGATATATGGACAGCGTTAATGACATTGATTTCTTCACTGTAAAATGTTCCGAGTATCGCATCGCACTGTGCGGACCCTTTTTGGCAGCCGTGCGCCAGTAAAAAGAGGTCACAGTCACCCTAACGTTGAGAATATCAAGTTCTGACATTTTAGACCCATTATCTTTTACCCCGAGGCGTTGCCAGCGAGGCCAAACCTCAACCCCTCGGGGCCCAATCAGCCTGCAGAGAAAGCAGGCCCAGGCCTAAGCCACACCCTCGAGGTTGGTCATTTCATTCACATAGTAATGTCAGGAAAAGAATAAATGGAACGGTATCAAACACATCACAAACATGGTTTCCATGTGTTCGTCACCAGTCCATTCACTCCATTCCAGCCATTATTATGAGTCGTTCTCCCCCTCACCAGCCTCCTGTGGTGCAAAGCCAGAGAGGCTCACTTGGAGGTCTGGTCCTACAGTGATGTGAGTGGAAGGGAGGAGGAAGTTAGGAGGAGTTGCTTTGACACCTGAATGCCAACAGCTTTCGACTCCCTCTCTCCAAACCCACTTTCTTTCACTGGCCTTTAAAAAATACCATTTACAATTCCCCACTCACCTAGGGCAATATAGCCCTGATAGGCTTTTCCCTGTTACCAAATGAAATAATAATAATGGTATATGGCATTTACAAGGAGGAAATGCCTTTCCCTTTCAGAGTTAATAGCTCTTGGCTCGGGAGCCTGCCAGTGCTGACAAAGTGCATTAACTTCTGCTCTCTGCCTTCCTTGTCTTGGATGGAGAGGAGCTCCAATTCAGAAACAGATGCATCTCTCCACAGTCCTCAGCCAGGACCCTGGGTACAGTATGAAGAAAGATTATGGAGAGAGTTGTACTGTGATCTCAAGTCAGATGATGAGATACAGTGTGTGTTCATGGATAGTTGAAGGTGGGGTGGGTTCTATATTGGCTAAAAGGTTGATGGTGAAAGGGTTCTATACTGGCTAAAAGGTTGAAGGTGAAAGGGTTCTATACTGGCTAAAAGGTTGAAGGTAAAAGGGTTCTATACTGGCTAAAAGGTTGAAGGTGAAAGGGTTCTATATTGGCTAAAAGGTTTAAGGTAAAAGGGTTCTATACTGGCTAAAAAGTTGAAGGTGAAAGGGTTCAATACTGGCTAAAAGGTTGAAGGTGCTGAAGTGGACATCAAGAATAGCTGACACAGCAGGCAAGGTGCTCCAAGTCTTAGAGTACAAAGAGCTGGTTCTCTCATAGTTATAGACCCCAGACATCCACTGTATGATGAGCTGGGCCCAGTTAAAGACACACAACACATTTCACTGAACCGATCCGGTGTATATGCTAACACATAAAAAAATGTTTTACAATGTCATCCATTTTGTTTGATATGTATTTTGCAATTAGTGTTACAAATCCAGTTCATGCTAATTTTTGTAATTAAGATTGCGGAGTGCATGTTTAACCCCCGCTTACTGAATGGCATCAGCAAACCACAATAAGATCTCATCTGAAAGCATGTTGTAATTAAGCCAGAATAAACCATGATAAATTGTCACTTAACCATTGTTGCTGACATGTGACATGACGAGGGAAACCTTCTTGCGAGGCCAAGCTTGTGACTATTCAATCAGACAGGTTGTATTGTGAGCCAGGAATCAACAGTGCTTCGCTTTCTGACCCTGTTTCCCAATTCCTCCTAATAAAGCCCTCCAACGAACATCCACTAGTATTATCAAAATAACCTCTAACCTTCTGAACAAACAGCTGGAGAGGAGAGACAAATCAGCTGGATGCAGGTTTTAACATGTAGAGTAATCAGCTGAAGCTGGTTTTAAAAAGCAGAAAGCATCAGTAATCAGGTGGAATAGGTTGTGGAAGGTTTTAAGTGCCACGTTTCATGGGATCACTGCCTGTAATCCCCCATGAACAAAGAGTTGTCCTGTGTGCCGTAAACAAACTCAGACAAACCACCTTCTCCTGCCTGCCGTGTGGTGTGGCCATCCGGCCCGGTGCATGGTGTGAGAGACAGAGGCAGTTTGAGAAGGGGGATCCGTGGTGATTGGTAAAGGCTATTGTTTGGGAGTGTGGTCGCAGCCATTCAGGGCACGGCAGATTAGTGGTAGGCTACGCGTCTTTTGTTTGTGTCACTCTGTCGTAGACAGACACAGACTACTACAGATCAGGGTGCCGTTTTGTTTTGGGGTTGTTTGTGTGTTGCTGCGTGGGTCTATTGGATGGAAGGGGGCCCCGTTTGCCCCTTTTTGTTGGGTGAATGAGGGTGAATGAGGGTGAATGAGGGTGAATAGATTAGATTGAGATCTAAGTGCCGCAGAACAATTGTTTGGCTGCGTAGTGAGAAGCTCCGTCATACCTTGAAAGATGGAATGTCTGCAACTCTGTAATGCTCCTCCAGTGATTTATTAAGATGCACACAAGACAACGTTTTGATCACACTGGGATCTTTGTCAGTTCAGTCGACAGGGCCTTAGCTGAAGAGCAAGGCAGCCTGTTTAGATCAATCTAACTGATCTGCATACAATCTAGAGAGACCTTTTTGGCCAAGCAGCATTGACATTTTGGCAGTAGTGCCGTGTCAGGCTCTGGCCATAGAGAAGCAATAGGCTTCTCTATGTAGCTATGGTCAGAGTCTGACAGTGTCGTTCTTTTCTGTTTCTTTGTGGGTTTTGGGTGGATCTCTAATTAGAGGCAGCTGCTACCCGTTGTCTCTAATTAGGGATCCAATATATGTCGAGTCTGTCCCTCACGCGAGTGTGGGTCGTTATCGTTATATGGTATATGTAATTCGCAGTCACGGGTGAAGTAAGTGTGTTTCTTTTCGTCCGTTCATTTGGTGTGTGTTGTGAACGTGACGTTAGTCTGTTCATTAAGTCTTTTTGTTTTTCGTTAGTTCGTCATTTGGATTTGTTTTTACATAGTATAGCAGTGTTTTTATTCTATACATAGTAAAAAATAAAATCATGTCGAACAACTATCTGCGTCTTGGTCTCTCCAAACCCCATTTCGTGACAGAACGACCCACCCGTATGAGACCAAGCAGCGTGACTGGGGAGAGAGGGAGAGAGAGAGTTTCCCGCGTCGGTATACGGACACGGAACTCCTCGGAGGGTTCGAGTCGGACTCGTCAGAGGAGGACGACGACGAGGACGTGCTTCAGTTCCTTTACCCGTGGGGGCTCCTGGAGGAACCAACTCCACTTCGTATGCCCACAGATCTAGATCGGGAGCGGCCAGAGGGGTTCTATGAGTACCCGGAGGAGGAGCAGACGAGGTGGTGGAGAGCCTGGAATGCTCTTCCTTTGGAGACTCAGATGGATCCGCTGGTCGTCCTGGCGTTGGAGGACTTCAAGCGCCAGATGAATCTCGTGGCTAGGCGTGTGATTGGACCGGAACCTCCAGCGATGGTGAGCGACCCGGAACCTCCAGCGAAGGTCAGCAGCCCTGCACCTCCAGCGAAGGTGAGCGACCCGGAACCTCCAGCGAAGGTCAGCAGCCCTGCACCTCCAGCGAAGGTCAGCAGCCCTGCACCTCCAGCGAAGGTCAGCAGCCCTGCACCTCCAGCGAAGGTCAGCGCCCCTGAACCTCCAGCGAAGGTCAGCGCCCCTGAACCTCCAGCGAAGGTCAGCGCCCCTGAACCTCCAGCGAAGGTCAGCGCCCCTGAACCTCCAGCGACGGTCAGCGCCCCTGAACCTCCAGCGACGGTCAGCGCCCCTGAACCTCCAGCGACGGTCAGCGCCCCTGAACCTCCAGCGACGGTCAGCGCCCCTGAACCTCCAGCGACGGTCAGCGCCCCTGAACCTCCAGCGACGGTCAGCGCCCCTGAACCTCCAGCGACGGTCAGCGCCCCTGAACCTCCAGCGACGGTCAGCGCCCCTGAACCTCCTGCGAAGGTCAGCGCCCCTGAACCTCCTGCGAAGGTCAGCGCCCCTAAACCTCCTGCGAAGGTCAGCGCCCCTAAACCTCCTGCGAAGGTCAGCGCCCCTGAACCTCCTGCGAAGGTCAGCGCCCCTGAACCTCCTGCGAAGGTCAGCGCCCCTGAACCTCCTGCGACGGTCTGCGCCCCTGAACCTCCTGCGAAGGTCAGCGCCCCTAAACCTCCTGCGAAGGTCAGCGCCCCTAAACCTCCTGCGAAGGTCAGCGCCTCTAAACCTCCTGCGAAGGTCAGCGCCTCTAAACCTCCTGCGAAGGTCAGCGCCTCTAAACCTCCTGCGAAGGTCAGCGCCTCTAAACCTCCTGCGAAGGTCAGCGCCTCTAAACCTCCAGCGAAGGTCAGCAGCCCTGCACCTCCAGCGAAGGTGAGCGACCCGGAACCTCCAGCGAAGGTCAGCAGCCCTGCACCTCCAGCGAAGGTCAGCAGCCCTGCACCTCCAGCGAAGGTCAGCAGCCCTGCACCTCCAGCGAAGGTCAGCGCCCCTGAACCTCCAGCGAAGGTCAGCGCCCCTGAACCTCCAGCGAAGGTCAGCGCCCCTGAACCTCCAGCGAAGGTCAGCGCCCCTGAACCTCCAGCGACGGTCAGCGCCCCTGAACCTCCAGCGACGGTCAGCGCCCCTGAACCTCCAGCGACGGTCAGCGCCCCTGAACCTCCAGCGACGGTCAGCGCCCCTGAACCTCCAGCGACGGTCAGCGCCCCTGAACCTCCAGCGACGGTCAGCGCCCCTGAACCTCCAGCGACGGTCAGCGCCCCTGAACCTCCAGCGACGGTCAGCGCCCCTGAACCTCCAGCGACGGTCAGCGCCCCTGAACCTCCTGCGAAGGTCAGCGCCCCTGAACCTCCTGCGAAGGTCAGCGCCCCTAAACCTCCTGCGAAGGTCAGCGCCCCTAAACCTCCTGCGAAGGTCAGCGCCCCTGAACCTCCTGCGAAGGTCAGCGCCCCTGAACCTCCTGCGAAGGTCAGCGCCCCTGAACCTCCTGCGACGGTCTGCGCCCCTGAACCTCCTGCGAAGGTCAGCGCCCCTAAACCTCCTGCGAAGGTCAGCGCCCCTAAACCTCCTGCGAAGGTCAGCGCCTCTAAACCTCCTGCGAAGGTCAGCGCCTCTAAACCTCCTGCGAAGGTCAGCGCCTCTAAACCTCCTGCGAAGGTCAGCGCCTCTAAACCTCCTGCGAAGGTCAGCGCCTCTAAACCTCCTGCGAAGGTCAGCGCCTCTAAACCTCCTGCGAAGGTCAGCGCCTCTAAACCTCCTGCGAAGGTCAGCAACCCTGAGCCTCCTGCGAAGGTCAGCAACCCTGAGCCTCCTGCGAAGGCCAGCAACCCTGAGCCTCCTGCGAAGGCCAGCAACCCTGAGCCTCCAGCGAAGGCCAGCAACCCTGAGCCTCCAGCGAAGGCCAGCAACCCTGAGCCTCCAGCGAAGGCCAGCAACCCTGAGCCTCCAGCGAAGGCCAGCAACCCTGAGCCTCCAGCGAAGGCCAGCAACCCTGAGCCTCCAGCGAAGGCCAGCAACCCTGAGCCTCCAGCGAAGGCCAGCCACCCTGAGCCTCGAGCGAGGGTCAGCCACCCTGAGCCTCGAGCGAGGGTCAGCCACCCTGAGCCTCGAGCGAGGGTCAGCCACCCTGAGCCTCGAACGAGGGTCAGCCACCCTGAGCCTCGAGCGAGGGTCAGCCACCCTGAGCCTCCGGCGAGGGTCAGCCACCCTGAGCCTCCGGCGAGGGTCAGCCACCCTGAGCCTCCGGCGAGGGTCAGCCACCCTAAGCCTCCGGCGAGGGTCAGCCACCCTGAGCCTCCGGCGAGGGTCAGCCACCCTGAGCCTCCGGCGAAGGTCAGCGCCTCTAAACCTCCGGCGAAGGTCAGCGCCTCTAAACCTCCGGCGAAGGTCAGCGCCTCTAAACCTCCGGCGAAGGTCAGCGCCTCTAAACCTCCGGCGAAGGTCAGCGCCTCTAAACCTCCGGCGAAGGTCAGCGCCTCTAAACCTCTGGCGAAGGTCAGCGCCTCTAAACCTCCGGCGAAGGTCAGCGCCTCTAAACCTCCGGCGAAGGTCAGCGCCTCTAAACCTCCTGCGAAGGTCAGCGTCCCTACACCTCCAGCGAGGGTCAGCGTCCCGGAGCCTCCAGCCATTCCGGGCTCAGCCGTCTGCTCCGCCTCCGAGCCAGAGCAGTCCGCCCCACCGGTGCCCATTCCGGGTCCAGCCGTCTGCTCCGCCTCAGTGCCAGAGCAGTCCGCCCCACCAGTACCCAGTCCGGGTCCAGCCGTCTGCTCCGCCTCAGTGCCAGAGCAGTCCGCTCCACCGGTGCCCATTCCGGGTTCAGCCGTCTGCTCCGCCTCAGTGCCAGAGCAGTCCGCTCCACCGGTGCCCATTCCGGGACCAGCCGCCTGCTCCGCCCCAGTGCCAGAGCAGTCCGCTCCACCGGTACCCAGTCCGGGTCCAGCCGCCTGCTCCGCCTCAGTGCCAGAGCAGTCCGCTCCACCGGTACCCAGTCCGGGTCCAGCCGTCTGCTCCGCCTCGGTGCCAGAGCAGTCCGCTCCACCGGTGCCCATTCCGGGTTCAGCCGTCTGCTCCGCCTCAGTGCCAGAGCAGTCCGCTCCACCGGTGCCCAGTCCGGGTCCAGCCGCCTGCTCCGCCTCAGTGCCAGAGCAGTCCGCTCCACCGGTACCCAGTCCGGGTCCAGCCGCCTGCTCCGCCCCAGTGCCAGAGCAGTCCGCTCCACCGGTACCCAATCCGGGTCCAGCCGCCTGCTCCGCCTCAGTGCCAGAGCAGTCCGCTCCACCGGTGCCCAGTCCGGGCCCGGTTGTTTGCCCAGCTCCATGGCCGGAGCCGTTTGTCCCACCGGTGCCCAGTCCGGGCCCGGTTGTTTTCCCCGCTCCATGGCCGGAGCCGTTTGTCCCACCGGTGCCCAGTCCAGGCCCGGGTGTTTTCCCCGCTCCATGGCCGGAGCCGTTTGCCCCACCGGTGCCCAGTCCGGGCCCGGTTGTTTTCCCCGCTCCATGGCAGGAGCCGTTTACCCCACCGGTGCCCAGTCCGGGCCCGGTTGTTTTCCCCGCTCCATGGCCGGAGCCGTTTGCCCCACCGGTGCCCAGTCCGGGCCCGGTTGTTTTCCCCGCTCCATGGCAGGAGCCGTTTACCCCACCGGGGCCCAGTCCGGGCCCGGTTGTTTTCCCCGCTCCATGGCCGGAGCCGTTTGCCCCACCGGTGCCCAGTCCGGGCCCGGTTGTTTTCCCCGCTCCATGGCCGGAGACGTGTACCCCACCGGTGCCCAGTCCGGGCCCGGTTGTTTTCCCCGCTCCATGGCCGGAGCCGTTTTCCCCACCGGTGCCCAGTCCGGGCCCGGGTTTTTTCCCCGCTCCAGGGCCGGAGCCGTTTACCCCACCGGTGCCCAGTCCGGGCCCGGTTGTTTTCCCCGCTCCATGGCCGGAGCCGTTTGCCCCACCGGTGCCCAGTCCGGGCCCGGTTGTTTTCCCCGCTCCATGGCCGGAGCCGTTTACCCCACCGGTGCCCAGTCCGGGCCCGGCTGTTTTCCCCGCTCCATGGCCGGAGCCTTTTGCCCCAGTGATAAGGAAGGGGCACGGGACAAAACTGTCCACATCGCCGGAGCCGGAGCCACCCCCGATGGACTAGTTTTCCCTCCCATTTACCCCCCCGGTTTTTGTGTGTGTTTTTTTGTTTTAGGCGTCCGGGAGTCCGCGCCTTGGGGGGGGGGTACTGTCAGGCTCTGGCCATAGAGAAGCAATAGGCTTCTCTATGTAGCTATGGTCAGAGTCTGACAGTGTCGTTCTTTTCTGTTTCTTTGTGGGTTTTGGGTGGATCTCTAATTAGAGGCAGCTGCTACCCGTTGTCTCTAATTAGGGATCCAATATATGTCGAGTCTGTCCCTCACGCGAGTGTGGGTCGTTATCGTTATATGGTATATGTAATTCGCAGTCACGGGTGAAGTAAGTGTGTTTCTTTTCGTCCGTTCATTTGGTGTGTGTTGTGAACGTGACGTTAGTCTGTTCATTAAGTCTTTTTGTTTTTCGTTAGTTCGTCATTTGGATTTGTTTTTACATAGTATAGCAGTATTTTTATTCTATACATAGTAAAAATAAAATCATGTCGAACAACTATCCCTGCGCTGCGTCTTGGTCTCTCCAAACCCCATTTCGTGACATGCCGCAACAGCAGAGGCATGGGTTCAAGTATAAACCAGACCAAAAACTGGTGGGAAATGCATTTTCTTCATGCAGTTTTAACTATCATTATTGTGCTTTTGATCATTCTGAAGTCACTATGAGATTTTATTTGTCATGTACACTGAACAAAACTATAAACGCAATATGGAACAATTTCAATGTTTTTACTGAGTTACAGTTCATTTAAGGAAATCACTCAATTGAAATAAATGAATTAGGCCCTAATCTATGGATTTCACATGACTGGGCAGGGGTGCAGCCATGCGTGTGCCTGGAAGGGAATACTATAGGTCCACCCACTGGGAAGCCAGGCCCAGCCAATCAGAATTAGTTTTTTCCCCACAAAAGGGCTTTATTGCAGACAGAAATACTCCTCAGTTTAATCAGCTGTCCGGGTGGCTGGTCTCAGACGATCCCACAGGTGAAGAAGGCCCTGGGCTGGCGTGGTTACACGTGGTCTTTGGTTGTGAGGCCTGTTGGACGTACTGCCAATTTCTCTAAAACGACGTTGGAGGCAGCTTATGGTAGAGAAATTAACAATCACTTCTCTGGCAACAGCTCTGCTGGACATTCCTACAGTCAGCAAGCCAAACTTGAGACATCTGTGGCATTGTGTTGTGTGACAAAACTGCACATTTTAGAGTGGCCTTTTATTGTCCTCAGAACAAGGTGCACCTGTGTAATGATCAGCTTCTTGATATGCCACACCTGTCAGGTGGATGGATTATCTGGGCAATGTAGAAATGCTCACTAACAGGGATGTAAACAAATGTGTGCACAAGATTGGAGAGAAATTAGCTTTTTGTGTGTATGGAACATTTCTGGGATCTTTTATTTCAGCTCATGAAACATGAGACCAACACTTGCATTTCTATTTTTATTCAGTATATTTGAATGACTTCTGAGACAAAAGTCAAAGAGGCGGGCCACTCACTGCTCCATCCTGCTACTCGGATAGAGCTATGCTAGAGACACTGCAGCACATAGCTCACATTCCTCAAACGAGTAAGGCTAGAAAGAGAAGGATCTGAGTTTTACAACCTTGCCGTGGTTAATAAAAAACGGTGGATTCTTGGAGCCGCTGCAGCGCACTGCCTGTGGAGTGTCAGGGAGTTTATGGTTTGTCGGGGACTACGAAAGCTACTACAGACCTGGAAACTACCTCTTTATCCCTGGTACCACAAAGAGTTTATAGCCTAGCTAAATTTCCCTCACATTTTCAACTGAGGTTTCGCCTGCTTTTGTTAGGCAATTTAAAGCCAGTATGTAAGGGCATTGAGGATCCTAACTCAGTGAGTTAGGGTCTCACGGGGTGGGATAGGCTGGATGGGCAAGGCATTTCAAAATGACGTGACATAGCAAGCTTGGCTAGCTCTGGCTAGGTACAGTCTAGGAACCATTTACCAGGGTTTAAGTTTTAGCCCTAAGTAGAGGCCTCAAAAAACTGTAGGCTTTAATAATGTGGGCACAATGTGTACAATATCTGTATGAGCCTGGTCCACAGTTCCAACAGAACAGGTTTATTTCAACTCAAGCCTTAGTGTCATGACTCTAAACTGACAGAACTCATCCCAATCCTGTCCTTTTCAGGAGATGTCTCTTCTTTTTGCTCTTCAGTGAGGAGGGTCAACATTCTCATTTCAGCCTTCCACGGAACAACAACACCTTTTCACAGTGACAAAATGCACTCAAAGTGCAAACAGGAAGCCTTTCTTTCTTTAGTGCTGAGTGCCTTCTGCTGAGTGTGTGTGTGTGTGTGTTCAGCTCCAGTGTGTAAAACTAGCGAGGTGGGGTGGTGGATGGTGAGTGGGGAGGATGGGGGGGGGGGGGGGGGGCATCCTGATCATCCTGTAATCCCCCATAATCCCCTGCTGCTCCGGGACAAGGCCTAGCTGTGTGTGTAGCGAGGCTGATGTGCTGTTTACACGTTCTCCACTCTCCTACTCCAGCTGTTTCAAATAGAACAGACACAGAGATACAAACAAGGCTGAGAAAGGACAGGGTGACTCATCAATGGCTGCTTAAAAGCAATTTACTCCCCTTCTGTACCTCATGCTGTTTAAAGTACATGCTATTGGGGGGAGATGACACAGTGCCAATCTGTTTCGACTATAAATGTATCTCATGTACAACTCTCTCTGAGCTAGTGGCTTTATGACATGGCATTATGAGACAAAAAAGACAAGACTTTGTCTAGTTTGTCTATTGCCCTGTGTAGTTCTCTTTGCCTTTTGCTGATTAGGTTAATCTCTGACCCTGACATGGTTCCTTAATGACAAAAATGTATATGACTAAGAGTTGATTCATGTCTTCGAGAGAATCTACAGTACCCCACTGATCTGAGAATGTTCCTACCCATTTTCCTCCCAATGTTCCTGTCGTCCAGTGTTCCTATTTGCAGACTGGGGTTACCCAGATTCTGTCTACTCCACTCAACCCGGGAAGAGTTTGCCTGCTAAAGCTTTACAAAGATAACTGAGGATTTCTAGGTCAGGCTAATAATTGGAAAAACTGACTACAGTTGTGGAGTATTTCTTCTTTAGACCGCATTTTGTTTCATTAAAATATTTTTCCACTGAGTAGTAATTTCACATTTCTGTCAAGGTATTGAAATTTGAAGTCTTGAAGTACAAGTACAGCTACTTTAGCAGTGACGCGGTGGGTAGAGTGGATTGGCCCTACGTCTCAGCCCACAGAAAGCCCAGTGTCACTGCAACACTCTGGGGACACATCATCACTACGGTGGCTAGCAAGTTCAACATGGTGCAGCAGACTGGAGGGGAAGAGTTTAGGTCAGGAGCAGACCAGACCTCCCCAGCGCACTCCCCAGAGCAAGAGACGACATAGCCAAAAATGGATTCTCCAGATATCTCACCTAAAGACTCATTGTTATAAACGTGGTTCCATCTGACAGCAGGAGAGAGAGGCATACTGTCCACACAGCGAGCACCCTGCTGTACATACCTCACCGTTCCTTTCCAGAAAGGATGGAGTGTGCCTCGACTCAATGTACCTTTTTTAACACGAGAACAAGGCATTGATGGATGGGCACTTTTCAGCTCAATGATCGCACAGCACAGTATATCGTTATATGGAGCTATGCAGTCTAATTCCAAACCTTGACAGATTTAATTCCCAGAGCCAGATAAGGTATATCTGAGGTCATGATTGGAATGATTGGAATGATTAGCTGTTTATATCCATTGTTCGGAACATTAATTCATCATTATAGAATACTCTTGTTGAAGATAGTTATATTCCAAATACAAGACTTGGCAGTGTGGCAAGTTCTGGCAACTCAAGAATCTATTCCATAAAATAGCCTGATTCATAAAAAGGTTCAGAAACTCAAGAGAATACATAAACCCCTTTCATAGTCTCACATCATCAAATCTCCCGCCTCAACAAAAAGTCTTTACACATATTAAATATTTCATCAAGTTCACAGATTTTTTTTAAATCACGCAATCAAACATTCTCAACTGTCACAGCTAATCAAAAACCCTCCACCGCCTAAAGATAACTTTCAAAGTGACATTCCACAGTACATGGTTGTGCGTTAGCTGAGAAACTAACATGATGTAATACAAGTCTGAATTCAATTCTGATTAAGTTGGAGCATAGAGCCTCTTTCAAGATGATTGACATCTCTGAGATGTATTGATATGTTAATGTCAGTGATACGAAAAGATGGTGTACAATAATTATTTAGCCTTGGAGAGGTGGTAAAGAGAGACTTTTCACTTGCATGTGCAGTGATTTCATTCAATGCCAGATAGGGACCCTCAAGGCACCACATTCATTATATGTCACTAATGAGCCAAACCTTTCTGAGTCCATGGTTCTAATTGGAAGAAGTAGTCCCCTGAGGGAAGGATCAGGGTCCGTGTCATAGGAACACTGGCTACTGCTGAGTGGGAGAACGCAACACCTTGACACAGCTCAATACTGCCATATATCGCATGCTGTTCTTGCCTTTGTGCCTCCAACGGAAAATAGGAGATTTAAGTCCTGGATTCTTAGTGGATGGTTTTCTTTGGGTAGCTTTCCCCATTTCTGGTGGGAAAAGAATTCACTGCAATATTTATTTTCCCCTCTCCTCCTTCTTACACATAGTCAGCCTCAAGTCCACTTAAAGCCCCACAGACCCAGCAGCTGTTTGCTTGAGCACCACAAACAGTTGAAGTCGGAAGTTTACATACACCTTAGCCAAATAAATTTAAACTCAGTTTTTCACAATTCCTGACATTTAATACTAGTAAAAAATCCCTGTCGTAGGTCAGTTAGGATCCACTTTATTTGAAAAATTTGAAATGTCTGAATAATAGTAGAGAGAATTATTTATTTCAGATGTTATTCCTTTCATCACATTCCCAGTGGGTCAGAAGTTTATATCCACTCAATTAGTATTTGGTAGTATTGCCTTTAAATTGTTTAACTTGGGTCAAACGTTTTGGGTAGCCTTCCACAAGCTTCCCACAATAAGTTGGGTGAATTTTGGCCCATTCCTCCTGACAGAACTGGTGTAACCGAGTCAGGTTTGTAGGCCTCCTTGCTCGCACACGCTTTTTCAGTTCTGCCCAAACATTTTCTATAGGATTGAGGTCAGGGCTTTGTGATGGCCACTCCAATACCTTGACTTTGTTGTCCTTAAGCCATTTTGCCACAACTTTGGAAGTATGTTTGAGGTCATTGTCCATTTGGAAGACCCATTTACGACCAAGCTTTAACTTCCTGACTGATGCCTTGAGATGTTGCTTCAATATATCCACATAATTTTCCTGGTGTTCTTCGGCTTGCAAGCCTCCCCCTTTTTCCTCCAAACATAACGATGGTCATTATGGCCAAATAGTTATATTTTTGTTTCATCAGACCAGAGGACATTTATCCAAAAAGTATGATCTTTGTCCCCATGTGCATTTGCAAACCGTAGTCTTGTTTTACTGTGGATATAGATACCTTTGTACCTGTTTCCTCCAGCATCTTCACAAGGTCCTTTGCTGTTGTTCTGGGATTGATTTGCACTTTTCGCACCAATGTATGTTCATCTCTAGGAGACAGAACGTATCTCCTTCCTGAGCGGTATGACGGCTGTGTGGTCCCATGGTGTTTATACTTGCATACTATTATTTGTACAGATGAACGTGGTACCTTCAGGCGTTTCGAAATTACTCCCAAGGATGAACCAGACTTGTGGAGGTCTACAATTTTTTATCTGAGGTCTTGGCTGATTTCTTTTGATTTTCCCATGATGTTGAGCAAAGAGGCACTGAGTTTGAAGGTGGGCCTTGAAATACATCCACAGGTACACCTCCAATTGACTCAAATGATGTAAATTAGCCTATCTGAAGCTTCTAAAGTCTTAACATAATTTTCTGGAATTCTCCAAGCTGTTTAAAGGCACAGTCAACTTAGTGTATGTAAACTTCTGACCCACTGGAATTGTGATATAGTGAATTATAAGTGAAATAATATGTCTGTAAACAATTGTTGGAAGAATGACTTGTGTCATGCACAAAGTAGATGTCCTAACCGACTTGCCAAAACTATAGTTTGTTAATATGAAATCTGTGGAGTGGTTGAAAATGTTAAATTTTCGATTTAATGACTTCAACCTAAGTGTGTGTAAACTTCCGACTTAAACTGTACATATAGCTGTTAATCATCATTCTACACGTTATTTACAGCGACCCACAGAAGTCCCTCCTGCTTCAAGGGCATTGCATCATGTGATTATATATATTCCATTAGTCTAAGTCAGAAGTCTAAATCAGAAGTCTAAATCAGAAGTCTAAGTCAGAAGTCTAAGTCAGAAGTCTAAGTCAGAAGTCTAAATCAGAAATCTAAATCAGAAATCTAAATCAGAAGTCTATCACAATCACAATCAAGGACCGATACTAAATATACATAGGTTTCTATACGCGTCATCTATTTCAAGTCTACAGCTGAAATTTTTAAAAGGGAGCAAAAAGACAGAGGGAATGCTTATTAGAAAGCGAAGGCCAGATTAGAGAGATCTGATACTGTTGAATTTATAAGGTTGCGCATTAGCGCTTTGGGAGAATAGAGTAGCAATCCTTTATGAATAAATAAAAGGTGCACTTACTGAAATAAAAGCCTCTGTCTCCACACACAAACTGCAGCGTGTCCACCAGCTCCGCCCCACACAGGGTCTCGGGCCCCGCCCCTGTTGCCGCCGGAGTCAGGGTTAGGACGCACAACAGCAGTGAGAGGGTGTGGGTACAGGAGATACAGCACATCGCACACTGCGTTCAATGAGGAGAAGGGCACAGTTAGTAGGGCATGGCAGGCAGAGAATGTCGTCATCTCACCGCCCATATCCTATTTCACCAGTGTCAGTATAACTTGATGGCAATGATTTCATACGCCTTCACCAGCCTATTTAAACATCTTCCTCATTGTCCGTTTTGATTACTATACATTAGCGATGTATATAGCTAGGTTTTCCAATAGGTTCACAATAAGTGAAAGAACAGGTGTCTATGGAACCGTGACTTCTAAAACAATCACGCAATTATAATACAAATAAACTACAATAATACCAGTCTTTGAATTATGGTCACGATTTACGCACGTATGACCCTTGAAGTTTATTAACCCTTACAAGCATAGTAGGATGCACGAGCCGCTTCCTGAGGAGAGGGTGCTTTCCCGGTTCGAAGATCATACACATCATTATCTTCTCTGTAGGCTTCGAGTAGGCTAGATGCTATGTCACTGATAATATCCCTACCTCCAGCAGCCATCAGACAGTTATGTTTCACAACCCGATAATCAAACCTTTGGCGTGTCATAATAAATAACAATTGCATAGGAATTATTCACACAGAGAGAAAGGTATGCACGAATGCACTAATGCATAAATCACTGCGATAAGGTATCTTTATAAATCGTTTGTTCCCAAACAGTGGTTTATCTTATTTAAGTAGGCTTAGTTTTAAGATAACGCAACGATGCCCTTGCTTTCTCTCATTCTATGCTCCAAAAACGATCGTTCAGGAGCCACCGAGCCAAGGATCTTGCCTATCCAAATATGAGATGGAAAACGGTTAATGCGCCAAACCCAGCAGATGGAGCATAACGAGATACATTTACATAATAAAAAAGAATATACACCGGATTCATATACATCACAACCCCTACCACATAGTTATCCTGGCACAAAGTGCGCCTTCTTAGACGCCTTAAGCCTTTCCTTATTGTTTGTTTTCCCACAATCCAATGTGGTATCCAAATTCGGAGTTAGCAGAAATTACTTTGAAAGTTCAGTAACATACGCGGCAGCATTAGTGGTTTTGTAGTCATTTGAAACGGGACTCGTCAGCGCGCACTGCGCAAACGTGTCGAAACTCATGCTGGAAACATCCACACGAGTGTGTTAACTCATGCACGCAGACATGCCAACATAACCTTATTTTCTTTAAAAGTCAAATAAAGTAAATGTTATAGCTAGGCTACATATAATGTCTATGTGAAAACAGTCAAACGTGCATGTAAATATACCTGCTGACATGTTCTGATAGAGACAATTTGAAATAGTCTATAATAAAAAATGTTTTTAACCTTAAATCCCTGAACCAAAATCATCTGCTATAACTAAACATGGGTCTTTATTAATGTGTGCTTTGATACTGCAAATAAATCAGGTTGGTTCTTGCAACAAAACAAACAAACAAAACAAAAAAAATTGTAAGTAAGGTGACAATCTGGTGTCAAATGAAATTAGTTAAAGTTACCTTGAAGGCATCACATAAATGCCACTGAAAGAAATGACCGCTAGACATCCCCACCGGTCTCCGCACGACAAAGGCCAGAAAAAATGAACTTGTTTGAAGTCATTAAAAACAGCGAGAAAGAGGATAAGATGCAGGCAATGTCACATCTCAATATTCCGACTTTGTTCCATTGCGCAGGCTCGTTTTGGAGAAGTGAGATTTAGCGAACAGGAGACGGATTTAGAGAGAAAATCCCTCACATGTATCTACATTACACAGACATTTTCAACAGGAAACAGCTGGGGCAGCATTTGCCTTCTCCTCATCCTAAGTTATTCATTAAGGATTTTGGGCACAAATTCAAATAACATAATCACTTATATTTTTCTTAGAATGGGATTGAATTTTGATCTCTTTAAGACTTGGTTTAGTAGTTCAAGATAGAACAAGACCCAATGCCACCCGCGCTTCTCAATGAATGAGCGCTCGTGCGTAATTGATGTGCCAAATGTAGTCTCTGTGTCTTAATATTCATTATCTATTGCATACATATCGATCTCCAACTTTTGATTTAGTGGGCTTATTCATCATTATGATTGAACGATTTTCATAAACTACAATATTTGAGTGTTTATGTCAGCGGTTTTAATGGATACAATTCATGTAATATCAAACATCTAACCACCTGATTATTCATGTAGTTTTATATTATGACCAGTCAGTGTTTGTCACTGAACAATGCATTGCCACTTGACAGCCCAAATGTGTCTTTTTCCCAATCTCTGAATCCGCACCTTGCTCTTCCCTTGAATTGGCGTGTCTCAGTATCTGTTGACACATCACTCTTTCCATGGCAAATATGTGTGCCCTTGAATAGGGCAATTCTCTTTCTTTCCAATAAAGGGTAGTGTTTTGAAAGACCACTGCCTAATTGTCCCAGGGCTTAAAGAGGGTTGATTTCACCAGCAAAGATAAGAGATCCAATCACTAAACAGGAGATCAGTGTTGGCCCAGTCATGAAGCAGGACATCAGCAGCACAGATCCAGTTAGCTCAGACAGTGTCAGCGCATCACAAAAAAATACAAGGACATATCCAGAGAGGGCAGTGCGTGGACACAGACAGGCAAATATGACACCTTATAAGCCACCAAAGTGGGTCACAACATGCAAGCACATTCAAAGGCGGTCACCGGGTGTATGAGGACATTCAATTCACCTATTTAAACCTAATATGGGCAGATAGGGACTGCATTCATACGCAGTTTTCACTGATATGTTAAGTGGATGAGCACAGCAGGGAATATAAAAAGTTTGAAGATGCCTCGATAACTATGATAAGCCCAACATCCTATCCAACCCAAAGTCTACTGCCTCCAAAGTACCTCCCTACCCCTGGCTTAGCTACAGCTCCATCAGATTGGGTGTGTTGTCGTAAACATTAATTCAGTGTCTCTCTCTTCAGTTCAGAACATTGGGGCATTATCATCCAATATGCTGAATGACACAAACCAGAAGCACAATGTACCATATGCATTTTTACTCCTTGCTGTGTATTTCGTCATGGCAACGAGTAACTATATAATAGTGAACAATGATTCACCCCTGATTAAAAACAAAGCTGCCTGAGCTGAACTTGTCAAAATGCAATGTGTCTGGTTCCAAGAAACGTACATAAACCTCAATATCAATCAGTGTTTTCTGATGAAAAGCTCATCTAATTTGGCAACCATCTTCTCAGGTGATTATAAGTCTCACTTCCATGAATTATGACAAATGTGACTGTTATCATTACTACTGGAGTATGGCTACAATGATGTATAGTATGGCTACAATGATGTATAGTATGGCTACAATGATGTATAGTATGGCTACAATGATGTATAGTATGGCTACAATGATGTATAGTATGGCTACAATGATGTATAGTATGGTTACAATGATGTATAGTATGGCTACAATTATGTATAGTATGGTTACAATGATGTATAGTATGGCTACAATGATGTATAGTATGGCTACAATGATGTATAGTATGGCTACAATGATGGCCTGTTCTTGTCTGATTATCCCCCAATGCAGTAGTAGACTGACCTTCCTTTCCTTCTCCTGCCCACTCTAATATGCTGCACTCAGTGTTCTACCCCCTGCCAGCTCTCTCTCTCTCTCTCTCTCTCTCTCTCTCTCTCTCTCTCTCTCTCTCTCTCTCTCTCTCGCTCTCTCTCTCTCGCTCTCTCTCTCTCGCTCTGTCTCCCTCTTTGTCACTCCCTCTCTGTCTCTCGCCTTCACAGTTTCTGTCTGTCTGCCCCCTTCTCTCTCTCTCTCTCTCTCTCTCTCTCTCTCTCTCTCTCTCTCTCTCTCTCTCTCTCTCTCTCTCTCTCTCTCTATATATATATATATATATATATATATATATATATATATATGTGTGTCTGTCTGTCTGTCTGTCTGTCTGTCTGTCTGTCTGTCTGTCTGTCTGTCTGTCTGTCTGTCTGTCTGTCTGTCTGTCTGTCTCTCTCTCTCTCTCTCTCTCTCTCTCTCTCTCTCTCTCTCTGTCTCTCCGACCCCCTTGAACTCATTGACCAGGATAAGGCTTGTTTTCACTCATAGGGATTCTGGACAGGGAAGAGGTGTGACAGCGTCCTCTGTCTGGACTGACCTGCCAAACATGCTCACAGCCAGGCCAGAGGTAAAGACAATGGTCCAGCCTACAGATGAGTATATGAGAAAGATAAGCATTTTAAGTTCACATGAGGACACACACAGGGCTGAGAGAGCGCTTGGGCTCTGTGCTCTCAACCCTGTTTCATTCTTCTCCTTCATAGCGTTGATCTTAACTGGGGTGAACTATTCCCTCTTGATTAGTTTGAGATAGCTCTGTGAGTTAGGCTGTACTTCTCCGATCAGTGATTTGAACACACAAATCTTCATGTGAACTAGGGAAAGTAAGCTATACATTGTTTGAGAGAGGGGCAAATTTTGTGTTTTTTATTCAGTATTTAATCTACTCAGTGATGTGGAGTGGGTTTAAACGAAAAAGAGGGATGTGGTGCTGATGTGTGAGCATGTATTATCAGACATATTTCGGTGCCATACCATGTCTGTTCATATGGAAGAAATAAAGGTGCGTCATGGAGCAGCAGAGCAAGAGGGGTGCTCGCAACAACATGTAGGGGTCGCAAATGTTTCGGTGAAGTGGGCAGGAGATTCCATGGCGCCTGTTGATGATCAAATCCCAATTTAAATACTGTTCTATGATAGCTTAACTGTCCTTGTCTGATTGATGAACATGCTGTATTCCCGTAAGAGAAAGTTAACAAAAATAGCATGTGTGCTCAGAAGTATGATTTCAAAATTCTAGGAACAATAAATTCCCTGGTTTTCCCAAAATTCTGGTTGGAGGATTCCCGGAATCAGGAGGGAATAAGGAGGAAGTCCGGAATCCAAGCAGGATTTTTGGAAAACCAAGGAATTTATAGAAAATTCATGGAACAAACAAAGTTAAGAAAATAGCAAATATTACCCAGCCACCAGGGTATCAGGTAAAAGTCTCTGGAAATTGTGATACAGGAGAAAGCTATTTGCAGTATCGCAGTTCTGTTATTAAGAGCCATGCATTTATTATCAATATTTGTAATAATGCTGTCATTATTGAATCATTGTCAAAGTGCCAAAACTCTCTCTTTTACGACACATAGGAAAGTCCCTCTGAGACTATTCATCCTATCAATGTCAACGTGCCTACAAGCAGACACAGGATTCTGTCAAAACAGTGAACACTATGCAAATCCTCGGTGATACAATAACACCAAAACAATTCAAGTATGTACAAGTTGCCAGTAATTCAACGAGTGCACTTGATGTAGGAAAAACCCAGAGAAACATAGCTTTTTAATTACTGTAAGCTGTCTATGCCCCACCACACTACACTCTCAGAGGACCCCCTCTAAGTAAAGAAACCTGTTAATTCTGTAAGTAACCCTATAGAGTACTCCATCTTGCAGAAAGACCTGTCAGCAGAGTGAACATGTTTGTGTGAAACATGCATGGGAAGCTCTGACAGAGCAGTTTACTCCTCACGGTATAATAGAGTGGCTTGGGGGTAAGGGGGTAACCATCCACTGCTCACTCCATGGCGGAGGGTAGGGGAGGGGAGTGGGTGTATGTCCAGGGAAGAGGCTCTGCCAGGCCTCAATTATGGGGGAGTCATCCAGGACACACTGAAGCAATTACAGTCCCATATAAATCAATATGCTGCTGGTTTAAAAAGTGATCTGCTCCCAACACTCTTTGTATGGGGTCTGACTCAGGAGGTCAGCTTAGATTTTTTTGTTGAGTTCTTCATAACAATTTTGTTTGAAACTGGGCAGAGACTCTTCATGCCTGTTGAACTAGGTTGAATTGGCATGGACTGGGCTTTCAGACTTGTTTACGATCAGTTTTCTTTTAGGTCAGGTTAGAGGGTTTCATTTCTGGTTTACATCAAGTTTAAGGGGCTCTTGTTTTCACCGCAAGTCCATTTCAAATCAAACGGTTGGAATCGTTTTTTGAGTTCAGATTGAGGTCAAGTTGGACAGCATTTTTGATTTCCTGTGTTTTGTTTTTCATTGATTCTACTGCTCTCCTACTGTATGTAGTAACAGTTCACCGCTAATCAGACATGATCCAGTGCAAGACACTGGCACTCACATTGTGGGTTGTCTCCAAAAGACTATAGCATTTGAGGCTTCATCAACATTAAGTTGTCAAATAATTTGTGTTGATGGCTTTATCCATCATCTCTGCAAACCCTATGACAGTAACTAAGTCGTCCTTGCCTGGATCAACATAATTGGGGCTTGTTATGAGACACTGCACATGTTTTAACCATTGTATTGTACTCCCTCCTTGTGGTGCATTGAACCCACTACATTTGTGGCAATGAACTGTTAACCCTCCAGTTCAGGAGATGGCGGTATGCACCTTCAGCCTTGGGTTCATTTGGATTTCCAATAAAGAAGAAAAAAACTAAGCACCTCATTGGCTGATATACCCGGAAAAGCAGAATAACAATGACGTCAGATTTGGGTCACAGTGAAGTCACATGAAGCATTTCTAGCATATTAAAAGTTCCGTCTCGCTTTTGTAGGTTTTCAGTCAACAGTTACTATTAAACAAAGTAATAGCTAGTTAACCGATCCTTTGCCAAAAACGATAAAAGCATGGACGAGGACGGTTTACCGATTGTGGGATCTGGAATAGATCTGACCAAGGTGAGTGGTTTCCGTAGCCGAAGTTATCTTGGTGGCTACTGTAGCTAAATTAGCCATGTATCTTTGTCAACAAGCTGAATGACTCAGACAACGAATGTAATCAAGTATATGTTGTATCTAATGAGTATGAGTAGTAACATTTTTTGAACTCCCCATCTCTGTAAGTAAATAAACATAGCATTTTCTTCATGATACTGAATGCTATGGTCCTAGGTCCCAGCCATACAACAGAGGAGAGTCGTTGCCTATCTCAACCAGTTCATAGTGCACACTGTCCGATTCCTCAATCGTTTTTCGACAGTTTGCGAAGAAAAACTTGCCTCCGTATCGCTTCGGATACAGCAGATTGAAACTACACTTAGCATTTTGGAAGCAAAGGTAGGTTACCCAGCTCCAGTATGTGTTTTGTATACAGTACTATAGGACTTTACTCGGTCTTTGATGTTGTTGTACTGGTATGTGATTTGCTGCTCTGAGCATACCAATATGATAATGCCAGTGTATTCTGATTTTGTTTTCTATGTAGTTATCCTCTATTCCTGGTTTGGAGGACGTCAGGGTGGAGGGTGTTGGTCAGCGGCCAGCTACAGAGGCCAATGGTCCAGTCGCAGTCGTGGTCCCAAGTCAACCAGAGACCACTATAGCTGTGGCTGTGGCTGTGCCATTGCCACCTCCTGAGGTAGCCACCCCCACACACACACAATATAATTATGATGAGGCATATATCTGGGGAAGGGTATAAAACAATTTCTTGAGTGTTAAACGTTTTCAAGAGTACAGTGGTCTCCATAATTGGTCAATTGAAAAAATATGGAACTACCCAGACTCTGCCTAGAGCTGGTTGTCCGACCAAACGGGCAAGAAGGACCTTGGCCAGGGAGGTTACAAAAACCAAATGAGCACTCTGACAGAACTACAGAGTTCCTTGGCTGAGATGGGAGAACCTGTCAGAAGGACACCAGTCTCTACAGCACTTCACCAATCTGGGCTTTATTGGAGAGTGGACAAACGAAAGCCACTCCTGAGAAAAAGGCACATGACAGCACGCCTGGAGTTGTCAAAAAGCACGCCTGGAGTTGGCAAAAAACACGCCTGGAGTTGGCAAAAAGCACGCCTGGAGTTGGCAAAAAGGCATGTGAAAGACTGAGGTTATAAGGAAAATATTCTGTGCTCTGAGACAAAAAGGCACATCTCCTCACCCGTCTAACACCATCCCTACCGTGAAGCATGGTGGTGGCAGCATCATGCTATGGGGATGCTTTTCAGCGGCAGGGAGACTGGTAAGGATAGAGGGAACAATGAATGGAGACAAATACAGGCAAATCCTTGATGAGAACCTGCTTCTGAGTGCAAACGACCTTAGACTGGGGGCGAAGACTTACGTTACAACAAGACAATGACTCTAAGCATACAGTCAGGAATGGCTTCAGAACATTAATGTTAAAGTACTTGAGTGGCCCAGCCAAAGCCCAGACTTGAAATTCATTAAATCTGTGGAAAGACTTGAAGATCGCTGTTCACCGCCACTCCCCATCTAACTTAACAAAGCTGATACAGATACCCAAGACAACTCACAGCTGTAATCGCTGCCAAAGGTGCTTCTACAAAGTATTGACTTTGGTGTGAATACTTATGTCAATTAGATATTTCTGTATTGAATTTTCTATACATTTGCTAAAATGTCTGAACATGTTTTCACTTTGTCGTTATGTAGTATCGTGTGCAGACAGGTGAGAAAATCAATTTAATCCATTTTGAATTCAGTCAGTAACAACAACATTTGGAATACGTCAAGGTGTATAAATACTTTCTGAAGGCACTAATTCTGTAATTGGCTTATGCACACACAACTACATATATTTCAACCAGTGGAGGCTGCTGAGGGGAGGACAGCTCATAATAATGTCCGGAACGTAGCGAATGGAACGGCATCAAACCTGGAAACCGTGTGTTCGATGTATTTGACACCATTCCACTGATTTCGCTCCAGCCATTACAACGAGCCCATCCTCCCCCAATTAAGGTGCCACCAACCTCCTGTGATTTCAACACATCCATGTTGAAATAAATTGTTGATGGAATTTATTTGTGCATGGTGTAAATACTGAACTGCAGTATTGACTCTATTGTAGGCCTCTCCAAACATACCAGAACCAAGAACAGCAGAGGCAGGAGACAGTTGGATGACTGTGGCCAAGGATCCACGCTATGCCAGATATCTCAAGATGGTGCAAGTGGTGGGTCTCTATACATTGTCATATTCTGTAGAAATGTGAAATCTGTTCAATGAAATCAGTAATGTAAACTTTTCAAAACTACAGGGTGTTCCAGTTATGGCGATAAAGAATAAAATGGTCCAGGAAGGTTTGGATCCCAACCTGCTTGAGTGAGTGTACTTACATAACGTCTTTGTAATATAAAATGGCTGTCCAGTAACAATGCTGATTCCTATATATTTCTGTTTGCAGCACACCAGATGCACCTGTGCCTGATGCAGGCGAAAAGAACACAGAGGATCAAGATGACGACAGCGATGATGGCAGTGAGTCATCTTTCAGCGACTGATCTGCCTGTCTTAGCCATGAAGCTGCCTATAAGGAACTTCCTTCCCTGTCATCTGTGCTCCGAGCCTTTTGTACTGCGCTGCCGCAGGTGCACAGAAGGACTAGATGCCAGCGTGTGCGCTCGACAGGCAGAACTACAGCGCTACCAGACAGAAAGTCCCACTTCTGTGGATGATCTGCAGGGATGCATGGGTCTAACGAAAATAGGCCATTGTTAAGTAGCTGAAATGCATTGTAGGTTGAGTTGGCATTTCTTTTCCTGACACGTTTGATTGGTTATGGAGTTTCCTTATTTACATAGTTTAGCAGTAAAACACATGGAATCACAACCATGGGAAATACTAACCAGATAATCGATTAGTAATTGTTAATTCTTTTCTTTATACTGCGCTGGGGAAAATATACCTCTGCCCCAAGTCAGTATCGTGAATATTCCAATGCCTTTGAAAGAGATTGTGGGGAATGTTGCTGGTTGGAATCCCAGAGCCGACTAGGTGAAAAATCTGTCTGTGCCCTTGAACAAGGCACTTACTGCTCCTGTAAGTCGCTCTGTTAAAAGACGAATGTAATCGTGCTTTAGTTACGTCTAGTTAAATTATTCTGACTGTGATGTCTGCGTGTGACACTTGTGAGTGGGTGATATGTCGTGTGTATCTCATGTCCATAAGTGTTTGTGACAACATTTGATGGGTACTAGTTTACACTACAACTGCTATGAGAAGAATGTCGTGGTCATGCAGAAATAGTGAGGACTGTTCTCTGGACGATCTGTCATTTTTAATTGAGACGTTGAAATGTAACTTCCTGGAGTGAACAATATGAAGGACAAATTAACAAAATGGCACTATAGAGTAAATACATAATGGAAAAAACACCACTAGTTGTGAGCAATGTTTCAATTGCAATGGTACTGTGTAGGCTAACCGTGTTAGCCTACACAGGCCTTTCAGTTAGGCCTTTCAGTTACTTTCAGTCACAGGCCTTTCAGTTAGGCCTTTCAGTTACTTTCAGTCACAGGCCTTTCAGTTAGGCCTTTCAGTCCTTTGGATCCCACTGTTGTGAAGGCATCATGCCTTGGCCTTAAAGTCAAGAGTTTTATACAACATCCCTTATCCAAAAGAATGCTCAGAGATCCAATGAATCTTCACATTGTTTGTAGTTGTCTCTGGACAGAAACACTGCAGTGATTGATTATTTCTATTGATTGTGAATGGAGAGATTTTAGAAGACTGGAAAGCACTTTGTTCACAAGTGCAATGCAAGCATCAGATATCAGTGTTTATGCAGTTTAGCCTGGAAAATAAATTACACATTTTGCCTAAAGATATTTGGGCGTCATTTTATTCAAACACTGTTTTGTTTTTGTGTTTGGAACATAGAAATACTTCACAACTTCACAGCCCCGTATGTATTTTGGGTTACTTTGTTACAACGGTATAGATATGCCTCCTCAATATGCTGAGAAACAAGCGTTTTTCTTGAGCAAAATACCTAACTATAAAAACATTGTACTATAAAACGATTAACCTTGTAGTAGGTAAGTGTACATACAGCCTCTATCCGTAAACTGGTGATGTGTGAAATTAATTTTCTACATCAACTTCAGGGGTACAACTTTCACTGGGGACAGGGGGACCCCCACATTCTGAAATTTCATTTTTTGCCTCCCCAATTTTATAATTGGAATATGATATAAAACGAGGCAACGGTGTGCTTTAGGACCATGCGAACGCCTCCGAGTGGTCGGGTAGGCTGTTTGGAGTGTTTATCCGACTGGATAAAAAAATATAGATATAATTATGTCCCCCCCCCCTTCTAAAACCAAAGTTGTGCCCCTGACCAACTTGATCTTGTGATTTTCTTGCACAACACTGACTTTTGTACGACATGAATGTGGAACAATGGGTTAAGTCCTTAACACAACAACTTCTCTAATTGGCTGGTCATAGGAAGTGTTTTGTTTTGTGGTTAACCCTTAAGATTGAGGTTATGCTGCAATGGATACAGTATAAAGAAATAAATCATACCATTCAGATAATCTCATATACATTTAGAAAAGTAGAAAAAAATACATCTCATTTTGCGAATATTCAGATTGAACGGGGTTCAAATCAATGCTTCGTCAGGAATAGACCACAAACTCTGTTCTCAGCTTCAGAGTAAACTTCTGTAAGAAACAAGACAAAGAGAAATAAACAGTTACTATTAAAGGAGATGATCCCACCACAATGACGGGGCGGCAGGTAGCCCAGTGGTTAGAGCATTGGGCCCGTAACCGAAAGGTTGCTGGATCGAATCCCCAAGCTGTCGTTAACTGACTTTTTAAATAAAGGTTAAATAAACAATGACAGAATGGTGACTGAAAACTCACTTTAAAGTCATGAATATAGGTGAAGAAGAAGATGATGAAGCTGAAGGCCACGATCCACTCACTCACAGCACTCACCAGATGGAACACATAGTCCTGTAATGACAGGGAGAGTCGGGAGAGAGATATTGGCACGTATAGCTTCTCTGGCCTATAAAGCCCATATGGATCCAGAATGTCATCAATCTTTGTTGTTTATGCGAGTGGTGTTCTTGGTAAAGATGGGCTCATACTGTACCTCGTCTTCTGGTTTTCTATGCATTGTGGTTTGTGTCACAAAGACGGCACAGACAACGGCTGGATGGAAAATTAAGGAGATATTTTCTTTGATAAAACAATGATCATTCATGATTAAAATCATTTAGACACAAGGATACTGGGGAAAACTGCCAGGAAGGCGATGGTTGCAATTCCTGTGCGCATACGACACAAGTCCAAGGAACATCCATAGGGGTAGGCCATATAGGATATGATGGACTGGAGGATGGTGTACAACACACCAGAAACGAAGAAGAGTAATGCACCTGCATCATGAACTGTTATAATCGTTGTCTCCTGGGGAAAAATAACACACCATGTATGGAATATCACACTGCCACTTTATGGTACAAAAACCCCTCCATCTTCTCACTAAAGGGGTGACAACCCACTGGGAAAAAAAACCCGCTTGAATTAATGTTGTTTCCATATAATTTTAACCAAGAAATTCAATGTGATTACATTGACTAAACATGGAAAACTGATTGGATTTGAAAAACGTAATCAATGTAAGGGAGTTTTGTACTTATTTCACCTAACTTTGATCTTAAATCCAATGAAATCCTACTGGGCACACATTGGTTGAATCAACGTTAAATAGGCATTGAATTGACGTCTGTGCCCAGTGGTATTGTGAGATTTGATTGATTTCACTTTGAATTCAAGTTAGTTGGCAACCGAACCAAATGTAAATCAAAACTAGTTTTTGAACTGACGTCTATGCCCTGTGGGAACCTACCTGAAAAGTAGCGACAAAGCACATCCCCAAACAAGAAAGCACTCCAATCCAGAAAGCAGCCTGGTTCAGTGCTGGGGTCACACCACCTGCCTTCTCATTGAGCTTCTCCACAAACTTGTATCTGGCATACATGGTGGCCATTCCTGTAGAGGAATTGACACGGCACATGGAGTGAACATTTTAATGAACACTTTTCGCATTTAGACAGGACACGCTCACCTGCTGCAATATTTATTTATTTGCACGTTAAAACAGAGGGAACAAAGAAAGACAAGCATAATGAAGTGAAACATAATACTCAGTGAAATGCAATATCTTACCATTTATCCCAGCCCTGTCTAACCATGAATTTCTGCTTTAATTTGTTCAAAAATGGGAAGTGTGACCTGGGAAAGCCCATGGAATTGCTGAAAGGGATAATTCCACCAAACTACAAAACACCACTTGGTTTCCTTAACCTGTAAGCAGTCTATGGACAAGGTATGACAGCAAATCATGCATTGGTTTGGTTTCCCTAGCAACGTTCCCACATGCTAACGTTTATGTCATTTCTCACATGTCCAAATCATCCAAAAGTATCTACAATTCAGTGTGAAGCTCAACAAAGTCACTTAAAGATGATTGAACATGATAGATAGATAGATAGATAGATAGATAGATAGATAGATAGATAGATAGATAGATAGATAGATAGATAGATAGATAGATAGATAGATAGATAGATAGATAGATAGATAGATAGATAGATAGATAGATAGATAGATAGATAGATACTTTATTGATCCCCGAGGGGGAAATTTCTTTCTGACGTTACCATGTGGAAACAGTGCCAGGGAAACTAAACCAAAGCATGGATTGCTGTCATATGCAGTGCCTTCAGAAGGTATTCACACCCCTTGACTTTTTCCACATTTTGTTACGTTACTGCCTTATTTTAAAATGGGAGGAAAAAATCTTGAACAAAAAAAGATAAAACAGAAATACCTTATTTACATAAGTATTCAGACCCTTTGCTATGAGATTCTAAGTTGAGCTCAGGTGCTTCCTGTTTCCATTGATCATCCTTGAGATGTTTCTACAACTTGATTGGAGTCCACCTACGGTAAATTCAATTGATAATTGTTTGGACATGATTTAGAAAGGCACACACCTGTCTATATAAGGTCCCACAGTTGACAGTGCATGTCAGAGCAAAAACCAAACAATGAGGTCGAAAGGAATTGTCCCTAGAGCTCCGAGCCAGGATTGTGTCGAGGCTCAGATCTGGGGAAGGGTACCAAAAAATTCTGCAACATTGAAAACCTGTTTTTGCTTTGTCATTATGGGGTTTTGTGTGTAGATTGATGAGGGGAAAAAACAATTTAATCCGTTTTAGAATAAGGCTGTAACAAAATGTGGAAAAAGTCAATGGGTCTGAATACTTTCTGAATGCACTGTATGGTTCATAGACTACTTACAGGGTAAGGAAACCATATGTAATTTTGTCATTTGGGTGACAAAAAAGTCCTTTCATGGTTCTAGTGTCTTTCTGTGCTCACCTGCAAATGCAGTGATGACCGTCATCAAGCCAAAGACACAGCTCTCTGGGGGTTTAGCCCCAGTGTCACTGAAAGAAGAGTTCAGGGTTAATGTGTGTATTAATTACATGTCTGGAAGGTTTTTTAAATAATCTGGATTTAACTTGAACAATACATTATATAAAAAAATCATTATACACATGTCACGATAGGGTGCATACAGAGACCAAGGCGCAGCGCAGGTATAGTTCGACATTATTACTGAATTATAAATTCCCAAAATGACGAACTCACAAAACAAAACACGATGTGACAAAACGTAACACACTTACTTCAAACGTGACTTGATGATAACGACCCACACAAAGGTGTGGGACATACAAACATATGTAGGATCCCTAATTAGAGACAATGCAGTGCAGGTGCCTCTAATTAGGGATCCAACACAAAAACACCACACAGAGCCAGAAATAATAGACCTGTCAGACTCTGACCATGGATACATAGAGAAGCAATAGGCTTCGGATTGAGCACCAGTGGAGCAGACTGCTCTGGCGCGGAGCAGACGGCTGGACCCGGAAGTGTATGCACCGGTGGAACGGACTGCTCTGGCACTGGAGCGGAGCAAACGGCTGGACCCAGAATGGGCACCGGTGGAGCGGACTGCTCTGGCGCGGAGCAGACGGCTGGACCCGGATTGGGCACCGGTGGAGCGGACTGCTCAGGCACTGGAGCGGAGCAGACGGCCGGACCCGGAATGGGCACCTGTGGAGCGGACTGCTCAGGTACTGGAGCTGAGCAAACGGCCGGACCCAGAATGGGCACCGGTGGAGCGGACTGCTCTGGCCTGGGAGTGGAGCAGACAACCGGACCCGGACTGGGCACCGGTGGAGCGGACTACTCTGGCACGGGAGTGGAGCAGACGGCCGGACCCGGACTAGGCACCGGTGGAGCGGACTGCACTGGCTCAGGAGCGGAGCAGACGGCCGGACCCAGAATAGGCACCGGACTGCTCTGGCACTGGAGCGGAGCAGACGGCCGGACCAGGACTGGGCACCGGTAGAGCGGCCTGCTCAGGCACTGGAGCAGAGCACACGGCCGAACCCAGACTGGGCACCGGTGGAGCGGTAGGTTCCAGCTACAGAGCTGTGCTGACTTCTGGAGACTCCGGGCTGTGGGCCGTAGCTGGAGGTTTCGGGCTGTGGACCGTAGCTGGAGGTTCCAGGCCTTGGGCTGTGGCTGGAGGCTCTGGGTTGTGGACCGTCGCTGGAGGTTCCGGGCTGCGGACCTTCGTTGGCGGTTCCAGGCTGCGGACCTTCGTTGGAGGTTCCGGGCTGCGGACCTTCGCTGGAGGTTCCGGGCTGCGTTCCTTCGCTGGAGGTTCCGGGCTGCGGACCTTCGTTGGAGGTTCCGGGCTGCGGACCTTCGCTGGAGGCTCCGGGCTGCGGACCTTCGCTGGAGGTTCCGGGCTGCGGACCTTCGCTGGAGGCTCCGGGCTGCGGACCTTCGCTGGAGGCTCCGGGTTGCAGACCATGGCTGGAGGTTCCCGTCTAGCCATAAGCCTCGTCACTAGAGCAAATCGGCGCAGGGAGTCCTTCTCCTCCTCTATTTGGAGGATCCGCGGATCCCTCGGTGCCTCCAGAGGAAGAGTTTTCCAGGCTCTCCACCACCTCGTGGATCGTGGGAAGACGAAGTGGTGGGCGATCCTCTTCCTCCAGCCTCTCCGGGTGCTGAGAGCGCACAGATGGTGTGGTGCGTGGAGTCGGCACGGACCGTACCGAGCTCTGGGACGGCGCTGGAGGCACCGGGTTGGGAACTGGCGTTGGAGGGCTGGTACTGCCCCGATCTTCCTCTCCCCATCGCCTATCCCCTTCCGGTGAGGTCTCCTCCAGGAGCCCCCACGAGTGAGGGAACCGAAGCACGTCGTCGTTGTCGTCCTCCGACGAGTCCGTCTCGAACCCTCCGAGGAGTTCCCTTACCGTATATCGACGCTGTAGGATCCCATATGTAGGATCCCTAATTAGAGACAATGCGGTGCAGGTGCCTCTAATTAGGGATCCAACACAAAAACACCACACAGAGACAGAAATAATAGACCTGTCAGACTCTGACCATGGATACATAGAGAAGCAATAGGCTTCTCTATGGCCAGAGCCTGACAACACATTAAATTATAACAGAATAGCTGACAGACAGTGATTTAATTTGTTATTAAATGAAATAAAAATTAATAATCAAAGCAAAATCATATAATTGACGTAATCTATTAACCAAATAGTCAATTGCATTTCAATTGAATTAGTTATCAAACCATACCAGTAGATGTCAACAAATAAATCAGCTATTTCTAAGGAAAATATTACTGAATAGAGGGCTTTAATTGTTTGAATAGAGTTAAACCATTATTCAGTATCTATGCCGATTTAATGTTTAGTTTGCATATGTGTTAATTGTCTATCCGCTCAATAAACAAAGCTGTTTAAATGTCAAGAGAGGACACACACCGGGCATTAAGTAGTTCACAGGCCCCTACACGTTCAACTGCGGTGGCGAAAACGAAACTGATTTATTTTTGTTGCAAGAATGAGATTTGATTTCTGTTAATATGGCCGGTTTTGATGAGTTGAAATAAAGAAACATTATTTCAATTACCCACACTGATTTAAATAATAAGAAGTGTATGCTATTATCACGTTGTAATGAAGAACAACAAGTCCGTGGAAAAAAGAAATGCTCAGGCTGCTGATAAATAATCATAATTCTTACCTTATATAGGGGAAGATAACGTCCACATCATGCTCGAACAATGCAATTAAGTAGGAAACAATAAACGTGCTGGATGACCAGATGACTAAAAAAGTTGGTAAAATGCACATTCCATCCATGAACCAAAACATATTGTCAGCAATAAGGAAATGTTACCACGCAGACAGACCGTGCTTAGTGCAATTTATAAAGAGTAAGTACGAAGTAGTAATATAATTTGACTAATCGGCCACCTACAAAGTGACGTATCTTACTGTAAACTACACTGAATTGTTATTTTGCAGTCACGTGGTCTAGACACTATTGAACTTGAGTCATGTTGAGTGTGGGCTGCAGGGCCGGCCCGTGGCGGAATAGGCAAACGCTAGGGCACCGTCCATCCATCGGGTTTCCCAAATTGTATTTATTTTTATTTTATTTATTTTTTGTCATTTAAAAAAATGTTTTTACTAATACTATTTTAATACTATTAATTCGAGATATTACAAAAAAGCGAAAGCCCCCATAACAACATAACTACATAGCTTATTACAGGGCCGGCCCTTGGCATAGGCGGAATAGGTAAATGCTAGGGGTGCCGTCCATCCTTAAGGGCGCCCAAATTAGTGAAAATTTGTATTTAAATATTTATTTTATTATTAAGTTGTGTTGCCCGCAGCGTCACCCCGGCCCGGTGCATCATAGTTAGACTTACCTGATTGTGGGTGATGGGCGAGTTCAGTTATCTGAAGTGGTGAGTGACACTGAACGTGAAACAGAATTAGCATCAGTAGCCTACTTCAAACGATGTCAAAAAGACCAAAGCCCTCTGGTGCCCAGGGAAGAAAAAGAAGAACAGAAGAGGAGGAAAAACAGACAGAGGTAATGTGATGTGATGAATGAATAGTTTATCTAATTGCATAGTAGTTACCGTTGGAGCAGTGTTACTACTACTGAAAAACAGCAAAAGAGCGTTGGATAAGCTGGAACACTAGCTCGAGCCCATAGCAAATTAATGGAATCAAACGTTCGCAGAGGCTGTTTCGACTGGAGTGATGCTTAGAATTCCATTTCGCCTAAATGGCACAAAAACATTTATACATTTTTATTTGACCATTACAATCTGTTCGTCGGATGAAACGTGTAGAAAGTAAACATCCGCACCTTGATGGTGTCAACTGTGCTTATGTCTGCGTAATGAGAAAGTAGGGAAGAAATTAAAACTTCGGACTATTTCTGTTCTAGTGATCGATGACAACAGAGCTCGCTGCCCAGACTTACATCATTACAAAGAGGAGATTCTCCTGATTAAAATGGTTCCCGACTTGAAAAAATCAAAATATACACATTGTGAGATATTTGGCAAAATATACAGACATAGCTATATTTCCCTTTAGGAAACAATGGGACGACCTCAGAGTTCCATGAGTAATTTTTTGTTGTTGCTTACATTTTAACTAGTAACAGCGTGGACAGGTCTCATTGCCAACAATAGCGAAGCAGGCATTGTGACGTAGAACAATAAACTGGGAATAGAATGTTTGGAAGGCGAGTTGGTGCCACGGTGCTCAATAAAACTAATAGGAGCTGGCAGGGTGAAATGCCCTAAAATAAGGCCTGTTTTTTTCGTGATTACTTCAAAACTACGGCAAGCAGCTGGGAAATATGGTCATATAATGCAATGATCTAGTTTTTATCAGAAAAAAGAATTGTAAGAAATGTCATGTGTCCAGCCTACTACTAGCTAGTTTACTTTGGATGATACTAGTAACGTTCGCTCATTTAAATAGCTAGCTAGCTAGAGTTAATGTCAGTTATTTTTTACCTTAAATTCATTAGCGAATGTTGGAAAGACTATTCAGGTGTTTGGGGAATAACCTAACATATAACATCATTTTGAGAAATACACTTTTTCTTTCAAGTGTGCTGCACGAACCATCCACTGTCTGCCTCAAGAAACCAGGCATAGGCCTACATTTTATTGACATCTTAGCTAGTCTAGTTAACAAAAAACATAAAAGATCCGGTGAGTGGCCAAAATATATGAATGGTTCTTTACGGGATATGTTAGTGCAGATTGGGCCACATCAGGATAAGGAGGGGAATTTCCCAAGAAAAGTTTTCGGTGGCCCACTACAATAGGAGGATGGCGAACGGGGAGAGGGTGGAGACCATGGCTCAAACTCATCAAAAACGCCTGCGCTCTGCTATGAATCAAGAGAGACTCGATGGACTCGCCACCATATCAATTGAGCACGAGTTGTCTTACCTCTCTCTATCTCGCTCTGTCTCTCAGATGATTTGATTTCAGGACCGTGGACAGCTACCGAGAGAAAACATCGCTGACTGCAATGCAGCACGACAGCGGAGGAAAGAGGCCACTCTTGGCGCAGACAAAATAAATAAATGCTGAAACTGATGTTGGACAATCAAAATTCGATATGTAAATAAACAAAATTCGTTAAGGCTGGGTCATCGATATAACGCTTATTTTACACTGCTCCAGCGAAACGAGGCCCGCCATGCATTTATGAAAGCACGTGTTTCTAAACCTCAAATGATCTCAATCTTTTTTTACTACAGTTATTTTTATGGAATCGTGCTATGTTTGATAACAGGTGGCATATTATTAATAACAAACTCTGTTTCCTACTATAGGTAATTGGCTGCATAGTGATAGCAAAATTGTAACTCTCCGATGCAGGGGTTAAAGTAATATTCCCTTCTGTCTTGTAAAGGACCTCAATTTTTTTATGGGAATAATCATAGAATTACATACATATTTGGAGCCTATTTCTTCCTATTCACAAAAATAAGTGGTATGCCTACCTGTTTGATAAACACAATTCTATCCATAGATGTCGTTATAGCCAAATACTGTTGCATGCACTCCTTAAATACCTCAGTGTCTGGGAAGGGCTTGCTTAGATTCATAAGGATGTCTAAGATTTAATTATTTGCACACAGCATTGTAAACAATACACTCTGGTTTGACGTTGGAGAAATTTGACCTATGACTTGGGCTGCTATTATGTGCTGTTCCTCTGACTTTTGGCTGAGATAAAAATATTTTGGTCTTGCCTAGGGCGTCAGAACGTCCAGGGCCGGCCCTGGTGGGCTGCCTTGGGTATCTCTTCAAATCATTTCCGCACCGATCATTTCCGCATGTACAGTAATGGCTACAAACAGAAAGTCAAAATTGGTCACATACACATATTTAGCAGATGTTATTACAGGTGTAGCAAAATTATTGTGTTCCTAGCTCCAACAGTACAGTAATAACTAACTATACACAACAATGCACACAAATCTACAAGTAAAGTCATGGAATTAACAAATCTGCAAGTAAAATAATGGAATTTAGAAATATAGAAATATTAGTACAAGCAATGTCGGAGTCCGGAGTATAAATATATATACAGAGTTGGGATGTATAGACATTATGGACAGTATGGGGATAGAATATGTAGTATATCTGAAGAATCCGTAGGATAGAATAGTATATGTACAGCATTAGTTGAATAGGATGGCCTTGACTAGAATACAGTACTATACATATGAAATGTGTTAAACAGTATGTAAACATGATTAAAGTGACCAGTGTCCATGTCTATGTACACAGGTTGTGTAACCGGGTGGTAGCCGGCTAGTGACAGTCCAATTCACACACTTATCAAGAGAGCATCCCTGGTCATCCCTACTGCCTCTGATCTGACGGACTCACTAAACTACTTGTAAATTATGTCTGAGTGTTGGAGTGTGCCTCTGGCTATCCTTAAAAAACAAAAAAAACAATGATACAATTATCCCGTCTAGTTTGTATTTGTATTTGTTTTTCATATGGATCCCAATTAGCTGTTGCCAAGGCAGCAGCTACTCTTCCTGGGGTCCAGCAAAATTAAGGCAGTTATACAATTAAAAACATTACAATACATTCATTACAGAATGGACCCATACTCCACTACCACACGTATCTACAACATAAGGAATGTGAAGTTATTTATACTTTGCTTTTGATACTTAAGTACATTTAAAAACAAATACTTTTAGACTTTTACTCAAGTAGTATTTTACTGGGTGACTTTCACTTGAGTCATTTTCTATTAAGGTATCTTTACTTTTTCCACCAGTAGACACACCACGCTAAATGCATAGCACAACTCCCTCTAGACGATAGAGGGCGGTATAGAGTTTTTAATGCAGCACCCGTAACATTTGAGACAAGGCGCATCATCCCCATAAAGGAAGTGCATTGATTGGCAATGCTTTTTGACAGTTTTAGCTTATATTTACTCCGATATGCTCCTTCGTCTTCGGTGAATGACTGAAGAGATATGTATTGCAAAGGAGAGCCATGGTGATAATCAATTCAGTACTGAAAGTCTTGCAGAGACAGACCTACACCTGTTATGGACTGTACCTCTGCTTTGGAGGGATAGTCCTCATGATCGTCTCCGCCTTCCAGTTTGGAGAAGTAAGTAGCTTAGCTAACTAAAAAGTTAACCCTTGACCAACGCAATGATGCAGCAGGTAACTTATCTACGCGCCTGTCTCTGTCTGTCTGTCTGTCTGTCTGTCTGTATGTATGTATGTATGTATGTATGTATGTATGTATGTATGTATGTATGTATGTATGTATGTCTGTCTGTCTGTCTGTCTGTCCTTGTCTGTCTGAAACTCTGTACACTGTAAGTTAAGTGATGCACGGCCTGTTCTGGCTGGTTATGTTGAAGTATACAGTACATTCAGTGGCTAATTATGTCGTCCCCCTCTCTGTGTGTAGGTGGTGGTGGAGTGGAGTAGGGATCAGTACCATGTACTGTTTGACTCGTATAGAGATAATGTAGCCGGGAAATCATTCCAGCCTCGGTGAGAAACCCTCCCTGCCCCTGGTACTATCCACAGCAGGGATAACCAGTGTTTCAGTGTCTCAATTCAGTATTCCATATGGTGCCTTTTGTCTGTCTATTGATTGAAATTGATGTGTATCGTCTCTATGGCGTTGTTGTACCGCTGTAGGCTGTGCCTGCCCATGCCTATAGATGTGGTGTACACCTGGGTGAATGCAGACACAGACCTGATGAAGCAGCTACGTGGTGTGAGAGGGCAGCTGGAGGAGGAGCAGAGAACTCTGAGGTACTTCACATGTTCACTGGGACTTCAGTTACATAGATATATAGATGCTCTATTGTGTTATTGACTGTACGTTTGTTTTATTCTCATGTGTAACTCTTTTTTTTTGACGCTTTGCTTTGTCTTGGCCAGGTCGCAGTTGTAAATGAGAACTTGTTCTCAACTGGCCTACCTGGTTAAATAAAGGTGAAAAAAATAAAATAAACATGGCACACACATTCGGCTACACAAATAGTATGTAAGCTGAACATATTTGTTTTGGTTAATGCCTGACCAAGAGAAGGTTAGTGTGGTCCGCTGAATGTTCTGAGCGTTGGTCATTAGTACATAAAGGAAGTGGCTACTTATTAACATTAGATGAGTACTGTGATTGAATCATTCCCATGTATCCTGTTGTGTAGACTAGCGGACAACAAGTAAGTAGTTAACTAATCTTGCCAGTGGGAGATTCTGTTAGCTCAAAGGTACATTTTCAGTGCGTTGACTTTCTGGACTGTTTCTCACCATAGGGAACGGCTGGGGAAGAATGCAAGTGATCCGACTGACTTGCCAAAAGTCAGGTGAGTCTGATAAGATAGAAACACCTGTACATTACTGTATATCTACTGTAGTTTTCACACTGACTCTTTATATATATATATATAAGTAGCTCAATACAGATTCCATACTCTGTAAGTGCAGGGAGTTGATGATGCACGATCTTATTGAGACACAAACTACACCTGTCTTAGATCATGGGTTTTGACATCACCGCTGGTATTTCCTGTTTGGTAGAAGTAGCGATGTTGGATTGGAGTTGTATTGTCATGCTGCTGCAACAAAAGTGGACACCATCTTGGTGTTTTGTTTCGTCTTTGCGACCTTTTTTTATATTTCTATCTTTCTCCTTGTATTTCGGTTTGCAGTGTGAAGCCTGAATGTCTGCTGTCCCATTGTATCATAGCGCCCATACTAGCCCTGGACCCAGCTCTGCCAGCCAAGGTCTCTCTGAAGGATCTGCCATCGCTCTCGCCCTCCTTCTTCACCGCCAAGCAGCTGCTGCAAGTGGCCATGTCCCTCCATCCCTCCACCACACTCCTAACTTGCACTCTATACACATGCTATTTCAGTTCACAATTCTGCTACCCACTCAGTACGAGAACATCAATCATGGAAGCAAAATCTTTCGCTCTCTTTTCCTCTCGCTTTCTCTCTCTCTCTCTCTCTCTCTCTCTCTCTCTCTCTCTCTCTCTCGTTTCCTCGCTTTCTTTCTCTTTCTCTTTCTTTCTCTCGCTCTCTTTCGCTCTCGCTTTCTCTCTCTTTCGCTCTCGCTTTTGCTCTCTCTCGCTTTCTCTCTCTTTCTTTCTCTCTCTCTTCTCCTCCCTCCCTCCCATAGCGGACAAGGCCTACACAGATGCGCCCCGTGAGGCTCTGAAGCGCTCCGTCTCTCCGTTACCTGGTGAGTTACCTGACTAGTCAGCTATTAGCATTTCTGTTGCACCAGACGCAATCAACACTTCTAAGACCTTTGTGATTCCAGCACAATTCTACGATCGAGCATTTACCCCAATTTGGATACACTGGTCCTTACTTAAGGATGAATAAGCAATGGACACACTACTATCATTGTCACGTGGTACCAATACGATATTGTGCTGTTATTCCTCCTGTAGACCACAGATAAGGAAGCACCAGGTCTGGTCCGCATGCAGAGCCCGGCCTACCTCAGTGGCTTCCCAGCATCCTTCAAGGAGACGGAGCAGCTCAGAGTGAAACTGCCGTCTGTTGTCACTGGCAAGATCAGACAGGTAAGACTAACCTGGATGGGAAAAGGAGAACTAATGGAATAATCTAGCAGGAAAATGCAATATTACTGTTATTTCACTAGAGGGCAGCGTTTCACATAATACAGGATGACATTTTATCATATTAACACGCTATTTGTTTTCTTAACCAGGCACAGATATGCCACAACATATTTTATTTATATTTAATGATATATATATATAAATATTTTAGGGGAAAAAAATACTATACAATTCCAGGATAAATTAATATATGTAACTATGTTCATATAGCCACAAGATGTCACCCTTGCTGTACCTCAGAATCAAGACGTGTACGATAGTCATTGCCGTGCCCACAACGTTTCTATATCAGACAGGATCAAGACAGAATCTAATGTGTTCAAACTGAACATGGACACTCTCTGCCATAAACCACAGACCTTGAACAATATACTAATACACAATTAATTAAGTTGAATTCAATTAGTAATAACACTTTAGCAGAAGAAGTCTCCATCTATTTTAAACCGTTATTACGGTAGTAAAGAGTCCTGGTTTAGTTTGGCCACGGAGTGTCTATCTAATAATTTTCTTTAATCAGAACTCTGTCTGAGATATTTCTGGAGGAGGAATGCCAGTAACAAGCCGGATTACTGTAAGATAATCAAAGTAAACAACCCAGTGATAGTTTACTGTACTGTAGGTCTGTCTCACCACAGGCATTGATACAGATACAGGCTATATCCATACAAAGCTACACTGAGTGCACAAAACATTAGGAACACCTCCCAAATATTGAGTTGCACCCCCCTTTGCCCTCAGAACAGCCTCAGTTCATCGGAGCTTGGACTCGACAAGGTGTTGAACGCGTTCCACAGGGATGCTGGCCCATGTTGACTCCAATCCGTGTCTTAGTTGTATCAAGGCTTAGAAATCCTTCTTTAACCTGTCTCCTCCCCTTCATCTACACTGATTGGAGTGGATTTAACAAGTTGACATTAATAAGGGATCATAGCTCTCACCTGGTACACTTGGTGTATCTCAGCCTTGTCTAATAACACTGGGCCTACATGTCACATTCCATCCCTAACAGTACTTTTGTCTGTATGGAATTGAACAGCCTAACACACATCAGAAATGTTCACACTGGTACTGTTGGGACAATAATAAACACTATGAATAAAACAGGATTTATTCACCCTACACTACAATAGAAAGAAGTGTCTGTGATCTGCAGACTCCTGCTGATCCTCCTACTGCCTCTCTCCTTTCTCTCTCTCCTTTATCTCTCTCTCTCTCTCTCTCTCTCTCTCTCTCTCTCTCTCTCTCTCTCGTTAACATTAGAATAACTGTTTTGGGTGGCGTAGCGCCAGGCAGCACACTGACCTTCCCTCTCTGTCTCCCTCTGTTCTCTCTTCCTATTCCACTCACTCACTCCTTCTGTCTCACAGACCTTTCTACAGGTCAGGTAGCCTTTATAAGCAGAGGGAATGGGGACCGGGGGTTCAGGAAGTCGAGGACAGCCGTCCGTCAGTAGCACAATGCAGGGATCCAGTTTCAGTGGTCTTCCTGGTGCTGTCGGGATCATTCTTTGAAAGAGGGATGGGCGGAGAGAGAGAGAGTGAGGGAGGGATGGGCTGTGGTGCTGAGAGACGGGCAGTATTTATAGGCCGCGTTAAACTGAGTGCAATGATGTTGAAAGCTGCCCCACGACTCCCATCATCTGCTCGCACTGTCACCTAGAAAATACTGCCGTGTGTGCGTGCGTGTGCGTGTGTTCCTCTGTAACTGGCATGTTGTCATTCACATGTTGTGTGTTTATTAATAGAATAGCTTATTGTTTATGCACTCAGGTTAGAATGTGCAGCTAGTGTGTAATAGAGAATAGACAAATAGGAAGTAGAAGCAGTAAAGTAGAACTACACTCAAAGCCATGATAGAGCCACATAGTACTACTATCTTGGTGGGAAATCCATACGTAATATTTAGTTTACGTGAATATCTTTTTTAGGTATTTCAGATTTGTATTGAACAGATAGTGAGAGAGAGTGACTGTGGGGAAAGATTGTGAGATTGTATCAAAGGGCAGTAGGCTGGATTCAAACCCATGCTGATATTGAAGACGTGTGTCAGAGGCTCAGGCATTATCGCTAGACGAGCCAGGCCAAGGGGAATCCAGAGATTCTACATCATAATTTCCCCATTCACCTCACTGGCCTTCATCATATAACTGGAATGGGCCCCTTGGGTATAAAATAGAACAGGGTTTCCTAACTGGCGGTCCGCGGGCCAAAATTGGGTTTTATTTGGCCCCCAAGTGTTCTGAGCAAAATATTATATATTTGTCGTTGGACGGAAAATACTGTAAAAATACCAGGAAATTAGCTCCAAGTGTTGTTCATTTTGGAAACCTGTTCCCAAGTATTCCAATGCATAATAGAGAGACGTGATCGTATTCAAGGGTAAATTAATATGTTTTAGTCAAATATAATTCAATCTGTTTGGGCTTCTTGCGGTTAAATTGAAGTAAAATGTATTTGTAATTACACTACGTTCAAAAGTTTGGGGTCACTTAGAAATGAACATCTTTTTGAAAGAAAAAGCAATTTTTTTGTCCATTTTAATATAACATCAAATTGATCAGAAATACATGTACAGTGTAGACATTGTTAATGTTGTAAATGACTATTGTAGCTGGAAATGGCAGATTTTTTTATGGAATATCTACATAGGCGTACAGAGGCCCATTATCAGCAACCATCACTCCTGTGTTCCAATGGCACGTTGTGTTAGCTAATCCAGGTTTATCATTTTAAACGGCTAATTGTTCATTAGAAAGCCCTTTTGCTATTATGTTAGCACAGCTGAAAACTTTGTGCTGATTAAAGAAGCAATAAAACTGGCGTTCTTTAGACTAGTTGAGTATCTGGAGCATCAGCATTTGTGGGTTCGATTACAGGCTAAAAATGGCCAGAAATAATTAACTTTATTCTGAAACTCGTCAGTCTATTCTTGTTCTGAGAAATGAAGGCTATTCAATGCGAGAAATTGCCAAGAAACTGAAGATCTCGTACAACGCTGTGTACTACTCCCTTCACAGAACAGCACAAACTGGCTCAAACCAGAATAGAAAGAGGAGTGGGAGGCCACGGTGCACAACTGAGCAAGAGTACAAGTACATTAGTGTCTAGTTTGAGAAACAGATGCCTCACAAGTCCTCAACTGGCAACTTCATTAAATAGTACCCGCAAAACACCAGTCTCAACGTCAACAGTGAAGAGGCGACTCCAAGATGCTGGCCTTCTAGGCAGAGTTGCTAAGAAAAAGCCAAATCTCAGACTGGCCAATAAAAATAAAATATTAAGATGGGCAAAAGAATACAGACACTGGACAGAGGAAGATTGGAAACAACAATCTAAGTTTGAGGTGTTCTGATCACAGTGAAGAACATTAATTAAACGCAGACCAAATGAAAAGATGCTGGAGGAGTGCTTGACGCCATCTGTCAAGCATGGTGGAGGCAATGTGATGGTCTGGGGGTGCTTTGGTGGTGGTAAAGTGGGAGATTTGTACAGGGTAAAAGGGATCTTGAAGAAGGAAGGCTATCACTCCATTTTGCAACTCCATACCCTGTGGACAGCGCTTAACTGGAGCCAATTTCCTCCTACAACAGGACAATGACCCAAAGCACAGCTCTAAACTATGCAAGAACTATTTAGGGAAGAAGCAGTCAGCTGGTGTTCTGTCTATAATGGAGTGGCCAGCACAGTCACCGGATCTCAACCCCATTGAGCTGTTGTGGGAGCAGCTTGACCGTACGGTACTTAAGACGTGCCCATCAAGCCAATCCAACTTGTGTGAGGTGCTTCAGGAAGCATGGGGTGAAATCTCTTCAGATTACCTCAACAAATTGACAACTAGAATGCCAAAGGTCTGCAAGGCTGTAATTGCTGCAAATGGAGAATTCTTTGACCAAAGCAAAGTTTGAAGGACACAATTATTATTTCAATTAAAAATCATTATTTATAACCTTGTCAACATCTTGACTATATTTCAACTCATTTCATGTATGTTTTCATGGAAAACAACGACATTTCCCAAACTTTTGAACGGTAGTGTAAGTTCCGGCCTGCCATCCGCTCAAGAAAACAAACCGGCTGAATCTAGTTTGATCCCTGCTGTAGAGTCTGAAACGTTGGGGATCATGGATCGATGACCGTATGACATTATGAAGCCTCCCCCTCACTCAACACTTCTGTGCCGTTTTTCTCTGACTCATTTTGGTTGTGTGAAAATATTTACTATGTGTTCACGCACATGGTAAAATATTTACTGGGCTCGGGTGTATGTTAGACCTCATGTTAGACCTCATGTTAGACCTGATGTTAGACCTTCGCCCAGTTTAGGTGTATTTAGGCTTCAGCTTTTTACTTCCAGAGCATTTGGTTCAAGGTTTTAGTGTATTTGTGGTTTCTACGTCTCAACTGACTAATGGCGTTTTTAAACAGTAATGAAATAGTTTAAAATGTCGGATGTTTGGATCCTCTGCTCGCTATTGACATTGGCTCTTGGTAACGGGTATGACATGACCTTTACTACCTCAACTAAACACCTGCGTCTTTTGACGGGCTGCTGACAGGCAGATGTGGACGAGAATGTTGATGTTATTGCCAATCGTGGAGGGAGGTGTGTGTGTGTGTGTGTGTGTGTGTGTGTGTGTGTGTGAACAGCTCCTATAAAAGGCTCTAATTAAAATGGTCTCCAGTTTGCTGTCCCTGCCTCATCTTAGAGATGTATATAGCAACAGGAGCAGAGAAAGCCCATGTCCAGGCTGAGAGGGAGACTTGCACTAGGAAGGTGTTTGGGTTCTGACTTGGTGGTTTGTGGGTTTTCTGGAAGACTAAGGAGATGAGAGAGTTGGGATAGATGGTTAGGAGAGGCAACGACTGAGATGATACGCACTCAAGGATACAGAGCCATGCCTTCCATTCCAATCCTAAATTCAATACCAGCTCTATCCGTGAAATGACATCACAGAATTTTCCAAGACCCCCCCCCCCCCCCCTTCCTTCGAACCCTCCCTCCATGCCCCACATACACACACACACACACACACACACACACACACACTTACTCTTGTTCCCATATCCACACAGGCATGACAGTGGGGCATTCTCTCTTGAAGGGTACAGTAGTCGTGGTGATGAGTCCTCTGCTTTGATGTGGTCCATCCTTTAAACTGCCACCGGGTCAGAGGTTATAGGTCAACATGGCCGCTTTGAACCCAGCTCACGTTCAGCCTAGTAGTCTGTCTATGCACCCGTCACGTGGTGGCTCTGACTGTCATCTCTGTCACACGGAATTCTTCCCAGGGACAAGAGTGGCAACCAAAGTCACAATAATGGAGTTTAGGACCAGGGTCATGTAACCTACGTCTAGAGGTTCATAAAAATATCTCTGGCTTGATGTCTGTTTGTCTTGTTGTGGAGGTGGTGTCCTTGGCTCCGAATAAAGGCTGTGATATTTGAATTGCTTTCTCATGGCTGCTATGCTGAGTAGTTAAATGAATCACCATCTGCCACCTCTCGTGCCACACTGACACCTTTTGTCTCTCTCTCTCTCTCTCCCATAGTTCCAGCTGTATACGGAGGCCAGTATCGCCCTGCTCCATCTGAACAGCCCCCCAGGACTTTGGACGGGAAAGAGCTGACCATCAGCGCTGCTTATCTTTTCTGGGACTTGACTGCCATCACACAGGTAAAACCTCACTCTGCCTCCGTCCTGTCAGACACGATCAATTAGGGAAAATCTACAGTGTGTCAAGCTAAGTAGGAGCGATAACTCTTGTCTAATGCAGTCCTACTGTCCATTAAAAGTGTAGTAGGTATCACTAAACTGCTGGACGGAGAACTTGCTCTGTTCTCTACCATACGACTGTGAGGACACAATACAATGACGTGTAGTTTCATTAAGTGCAAAAAATGTGGATTTGTCTCTTTTTCAGAGCATGGTAAAAGGATGTCTCAGACCCCTCGTCTCTCTGTCCCCCCTAGTCCAAGCAGGACGAGGACGTCTCGGTCAGTCGCTTCGAGGACAACGATGAGCTGCGCTATTCGCTGCGCTCGGTGGAGAGACATGCCCCTTGGGTGCGGCACATCTTCGTCGTGACCAATGGGCAGATCCCCTCCTGGCTGAACCTGGACAACCCCTGCGTCACCGTGGTACCACATCAGGTACACCAGAGGCTCCACCCACTCAAGGCTTGACATACAGTACTACTCTCACAGATATGATTGTTGACAATAACAGAAAATAAGGGATGTTTTTTGTGATCGGAACAGGAACAATTCAGGGTCTTTAGTTAAAGGTTATAAATGAGCTATAACAGAGCTGACCCGGGTCAGGAAAGAAATCCAAGTTGCCATATGGTTGTCTCTACTGTGTAGGATGCAGGCCATACTTCACCCTGGTGGGCAGCATGTCCAAAGTCAATGGCTCAGAGGGCCAATCACAGCAGCAGAGGGCAGGGGCCGAGGAGGGACCGGAGGAGGGAGCAGAGGGGGCCTGGGGGTTTCCTGTGGGCAGGAGGCTGCAACACTACACCTCCTCAGGCTTCCTACCCTGAGAGAGGCGGAAGTACTTCCATGACCTGCTGGAGGTGAGCTGGGGTTGGGTTGTAATAACGTCACAAGGTCAGTCAGGAAAAAATCCTGGCTCTAGAGATGAAGAACATAGAATCGAGAACAACAGTGCTTTGGATTGAATCGCAAACACTTTACTCAGAAACTGTTTGTTAAACTTTTAATGTGCCAAATGTAAATGAGTCTGAATGTTATAAGAATATTAATCTGAATTTTATCAGAATGTTAATTGTGTATTCTCTTATTGCTTTATGGCTCTTTCTGTGGCTCATATAGGAGGAGGAGCGTCTGGAGGGAGAGCTGGCGTACCAGGCAGACCGTGCCGCCGCTGGCCGGAGGCTGCAGGACACCTTCGCCGACTCCCTCCGCTACGTCAACAAGCTGCTCAACGGCCAGTTTGGCTTCACCTCCCCCACATGCCCCACATGGTCGACAGGCTCATCATGCAGGAGCTCCAGGACATGTGAGTAGCAGGAAATTATGTCATGTGGGGAATACTGGGTTAGTAATATAGAAGACCGAGGTGTCTGTTGTGAGTGCTTGTCTAACAAGAACTAATTTGTTTACCTCGTTAAAGTGAATTAGTTGCTAAACAAACTGAAATATTAATATCTCTTTGTCTCCGTCTTTCAGATTCCCACAGGAGTTTGACCTGACGTCGTCCCACCGCGTGCGTCACCCGGAGGACATGCAGTTTTCCTTCTCCTAATTCTACTTCCTGATGTCGGCCCTGCAGCCGCTCAACGTCTCATAGGTGTTCGAGGAGATCGACACGGACCACTCCGGCGTTCTGTCTGACCGTGAGATCCGAACGCTGGCCACGCGCATCCATGAGCTGCCCTTCAACCTACCAGTCAGTAGATATGTCTGGGTGTGTAGGATCAGGTCCCCGGTGTCCATGTTGTCTATCATCTAAGGCCAAACTGATCAAAGATAGGCACGCCTACTCTGAGACATTTTATGAATACCAGCCCTTGTTTACTCCTGTTTTTAAAGCTGATCTCAAACCAGTGGTACAGTGAGGTTAATGTTTGCGTGTGGCGTGTTGCAGGATCTGACCGGTCTGGAGCAGCTGTTGATCAACTGTTCTAAGACGCTGCCCACCAACCTGACCCAGCTACATATTGTTAGCCCTACACAGGAGGCATACTACGAGCCCAGCATGGTGACTACTCTACATGGCCTCTATTGTGTCCCAACAACATTTCTAAGCTGTAGTAGGTTTGAGGTGCAGAGACTGACTAGTGTATTTGAATCCACAGCCTCCCGTCACTAAAGGTCTGGTGGTCCACTGTAAAGCCATAACAGAGCGCATCCACAAGGCCTTCAAAGACCAGAACAAGTACAAGAAAGTCTTGTTCTCAAAAAAAACAACAACATGTCTGTCAAATGTGTGTAACAAACAAAAGAAAAAGCTGTAAAAATCAAAGAAATAAATAAAAGTCCTGTTCTCTACCATCATCGTATTCCACTTCATCTCACTTCAATACATTTTCCCCAGATATCCCAATCCTATTTAAGATCACAGTAAACATGGCAACCTCTCCTTTGTCAGGTTTGAGATAATGGGCGAGGAGGAGATAGCCTTTAAGATGGTGCGGACCAACGTGTCCCATGTGGTGGGCCAGCTGGATGACATCAGGAAGAACCCCAGGTGAGATGTCCTCTCAGGTAGCCTCGAGGTTAGACGAAAGGTCGCTGGTTTGAATGCTGGAGCTGACAAGGTGAGATCTGTCGTTGTGCCCTTGAGCAAGGCACTTAACCTTAATTGCTCCAGGGGCGCTGTACAATAGTGACCCTGGCCGTGACTCCACTCCCTGCCGGTGTCTCGGGGAGTTAGGATATGAAAGGAACGCACTTCCATTTACACACTTGTATTATTAGTATTATCTCTGTGATTTCTGTAGGTGTCCAGCCTAGTGCCTGCCTAATTAATATGTACTACTTATTCCTGTTTTATTGTTATACTGCCTTTTCATATCACCATTTGACCACATCACTGTTTCCTCACAGGACGTTCATCTGTCTAAATGACATTGACCACAGCCATAAAGACGCAGGGACTGTCAAGGCGGTGCTGAGGGACTTCTATGAGACCATGTTCCCCCTGACCTCCCAGTTCGAGCTGCCCAGAGAATACCGCAACCGCTTCCTCCACATGGGAGAGCTCCAGGAATGGTAGGACTGGGGTGGTTTATACTAGAGATGAATGGTAGGACTGGAGTGGTTTATACTAGAGAGATGAATGGTAGGACTGGGGTGGTTTATACTAGAGATGAACGGTAGGACTGGGGTGGTTTATACTAGAGAGATGAATGGTAGGACTGGGGTGGTTTATACTAGAGAGATGAATGGTAGGACTGGGGTGGTTTATACTAGAGAGATGAATGGTAGGACTGGGGTGGTTTATACTAGAGATGAACGGTAGGACTGGGGTGGTTTATACTAGAGAGATGAATGGTAGGACTGGGGTGGTTTATACTAGAGAAAGGAATGGTAGGACTGGGGTGGTTTATACTAGAGAGGAATGGTAGGACTGGGGTGGTTTATACTAGAGAAAGGAATGGTAGGACTGGGGTGGTTTATACTAGAGAGGAATGGTAGGACTGGGGTGGTTTATACTAGAGATGAATGGTAGGACTGGGGTGGTTTATACTAGAGAGGAATGGTAGGACTGGGGTGGTTTATACTAGAGATGAATGGTAGGACTGGGGTGGTTTATACTAGAGAATTGGAAGGATAAATCAGTTAAATATGTGATCTGAGTTTAGTTACAATTTTTTCATTACACCATTAATTGGTGTCAATGCAGACACACAATGTGAACCACAATACAAGATGCCTGTACATACACTTTGTCAATCGTAGTATCTGTCCTAAATGATAGATGGACAGAAACATTATCTTACTGTATCAGGGCCCTGTGAGACAGAGGTCTCTCCCCATTTCTCCAAGAGAAGAATGAAGGATCCTAGCTGTCAGCACCTCTGAGTGCTCAGCACTGCCAGGGATGATCGCTGTGAATCCCAGGGGTTAGAATGGGATCCTGCTCTTTATAGCGCCAGGCCTGAGCTGGAGGAATCTATCCTTATACCGAGACTTTAAAATTAGACTTGTGTGATATACACACACACACACACACACACGACGCTCTAAGAGTCACAAGGGTGTTAGTGAAGTGACAGGCGGGTGGTGGCAGAGGTCCCCTGGTGTCTGGTGATGTCACATTGTCACCCCTTTAACTCTGTCACCATCTCGTCCCCTGTAATCACAGGAATTTAATTGTGACCTTTAACCTTATCACCCAAGCCTAAAATATTTCATAATTAAGACTGGACTCTGAATATGATAGAAGTGACTTTTATCGAGTTTCTGTTTTGTATTCATTGATACTCCCAAAAAAACATTTCACCCTGTCCGTCACCCAATCAAATGTCATATAGGAGACTGGGATCAGAATATGAGAGGGATGACTTTCAGAGAGTCATCTGCTTTGTCATGCATTCATTGATGGCCCGAAATAGTTTCTCTTTGCTGTTTCAGGGACAGTGTCTCACAGTCTCTGTCTTACAGGCGAGTATATCGGGACAAGCTGAAGTTCTGGACCCACTGTGTATTGGCAACTCTGGTGATCTTTACGGTCATCTCCTTCTTTGCAGAGCAGGTCAGTAAGACTTTACGCTGTCGTGTATATTTCCGCCTCGCTAATATAAACAGTACACTTGTAGCTTGATGATCTGCGATTTAGCACTTAGTTAGTCCCAGTGCTCCATAGAGGGAGATCTACAGTGGCACGTATCCCTAACTATCGGTTGAGCTTTGGAATGACTGAAATGGTGTCGCTGAAATGAGACTGAAACCTGTCCCTCTTGGACCGTGAGCAGTGACTGGCGGCTTAATAGTTGCTCAGATCTGATGGGGGTCGGGTAAGGTTTCACCTTCAGTGGTCCTAATAAAGGTTAATCGCCAGAGCAACCGTGGAGGAATGGGCATCCACACTGAGCACTGGGCCACTGGGAAATGGAGGAATCTGATGGAGTCGCCTTGTCTTTGTCCCAAGAATCATCCTCTCCTCAGGCCTAAGGCTCCACTCCTCCATTCCACCACCCTGCTTTCCTTTTAATAGGCATCAGGTGCTTTGTTCGTAAACTGCCTCTACACGTTGGAGAGCCGTTTAAATCTCTGTGGTTTTATTGGTTCAGGCTTGGACCAATAAACCACCTTTTGGTGACTTTGCAGAACTTGAGTTGACTCTCTGAAATGCTGTTGCCCTGATCTGTTCAAAGTCAAGAAAAATACAGCAAAAAGCTCCCGCTCTGAGCTAGCCACAAGCTGACAGAGTAACGTGGCTTCCTTCTTCTTCACTCGTCTTTCAGTGTTTGTGTTTTGTGACGCAGTCCTTTTGTGGTATTATCTTCTTCCCTCAGCTGATTCTACTGGAGCGCAAGCTGTTCCCCAGATGCAGGGTCAGCAACGATGTCAACCCAGAGCGCGTGTGAAGAACAAGGGGAAATGTCCTCTTCCTCCTACCTCTGTCCCATCCCTCCACCCTCCACCTCTCTCCTTGAGTTTAAAGTGAGGGCCATGCAGGGGTAGGTGGAGAGCGAGGAGGGCTATCCCTAAATCTCAAAACGTCCTCTCCCGGGATTGCATCAGCATGTCTCAAGGAGGTGGGTAAGATGATTGACAGGCATCACCTGGCTGGGACAGATGCTGGAGCCATGTCATGTGAGGCCGTGCCTGGCGGAAGAAGCCTGTGAAGCCAGAAACCAGACACCTCTCTTCCCTTCCACCAGGGGCGCCAGAGGGACTTATCACCCACACACCATGCTGTGGAGAAGGACGTGCTAAACTTCTCTAGTCCAGTCAGTGTGGGCAGTGTGATTTGATGTACTGTTCAAACCATGATCTGGAAGTGATTGACGGGAGACACCAACTCTGTAGTGTGGGTTTACAGAACCTTCACCACGAGAGCTGTGACCTTGTGAAGAGTTACAGAGGTTAGATTGGACACGTTAGTTTTTTTTATTTGTTTTAGTTCAACTTTATTCCACAGAAGGAAAAAAGGGATTGGGGAGGGAAGTGTTTATTCAGAGTAACAGGAAATATGCCATTTGGCCTGTTTCACCATGTCACTCCTGGTCAATGTCTACATTCAACACAAGTGCCTTTCTTTTATTTTTTTGAGTGCTGCCTGAAGTATTTCCTTTAGACTGTGTGACCTTGTTTATCCGCGGTCCCTGCTTGCCTGGATTTGGTATTTACATGTCATAAGCGATTTCTTTCTCGGGGAAGGGTGTTCTGGGCGAAAAATGCCACACTGTTTATTTTTAATCATGAATGTTTCACACAGTAGACCACAGAGCAATCAGCCATCCATACAGAATGTGTCCCTGTGGGATACCGTGCGTTAAGCTCTGCTAGTGTCTGAAATTCAGATCTCTTCGGCATGCTCTAACTGTAACATCTGATTGTATTGTTCAGTGAATGCGTCCTTAACGAATGCCACGGAATGTTAAGTGTTCTACTACTGACCCTCAATTATTTTCCGGTTCCACGGTCTCTCTGTTGCGCCTTCCCTGCCTGACTTTAGTAGCTCTCCTCTTTGTTTACAAGTGGTGCATTGTGACGTTAATTATGATAAATGTGAATGATTGCCAGTAGCTGAAGAACCTTAACGTTTTGCTGCCTTACTATTTGTAGTATTGGTGTACTGTGGCAGATTACAGCCTGGTCTCAGACTAGACATAGTAAATCTACGACACTCAAATTAGCATTTTAATTTAACCTTAACTAGTGAAGTCAGTTAAGAACAAATTCTTATTTACAATGACGGCCTACACCGGCACAACCCGGGCGACGCTGGGCCAATCGTGCGCCGCCCTATGGGACTCCCAATCACGGCCGGTTGTGATACAGCCTGGAATCCAATCAGGGTGTCTGTAGGGACGCCTCTAACACTGAGATACGGGAGCATGTGTAACCATAACCAAAGTAACATAAGACCGGTTACTTAAGGCTAAAATGAGTAGGGTGGTCGTGGTATAATGCAAACATCTAGCAACCCAAAGGTTGTGTTTGGATCTCATCATGTTAGCTAACGTTAGTCACAACAAATTGGAATTTGTAACGTGCGTTTTGCATATTCATAACATGAAATTAATGTTGGAAATCCACAAATTAATACATGTAACATACTAAATGGAGTGCCTTGGATTTATGTACAGAATAATACAAAATGCTCTGAGACCAGGTTGAATTACAACAGTGGGTGGTATGCATTGACATTGAGTTACATTTACATTGTGGAAGTTGTTGAGTGTCAAATTCAGATTGTGTGTTTAGTCGTCACTGTCTCCTCCCAAAATCTAAAATAAAAACTCTTGGTCATGCTTTAAATCATGAAACAATTTCTTGAATGGAAAATATCTTTATTACAATAATTTTGAACTTGTTAGTATAAAGATGTTCACTTGTATTGAACAGTGCAATACCATGTTAAAATGGAGTGTGTGGCCTTTTCAATGCATAGTTTCAAAGTTTACCTGGAGTTCAAACCCTGATTGAACAAAAACAGGTGGCTAATTAAGGTTGGCTGTCATTTCCAGACTGAAAGTCATGTATTCTGAAGGCTCATTGGAATTCTACCCACCAATATCTGCAAGTCAACATGTTCTTTTTAGGGACTTTTATTTTTTAAATGGTATGGTGGGCATATTCCTAGAGTAGGGGTTCTTGATTTACTTATCTCAATAGTTACATTAACATGACCACAGGGGCGAAACATCCCCGAAATAATACATCCACACCTCTTCAAGCACCGTTGCATCCCTTTGTCTGTCTATCCTAAAATTGTAGCGCAATGGCCCGAAACCGTTCAGAATCATAGTGTTCAACAATAATCACATCGTGGAGTTAATTCATTCACCTATACATATTCTAAATGTATGATGATTAAAAAAAAGATGGCTTCCAGTACAGAATTATAGTAAACAGTAAAATAAGTTCCAGTACAATGTTATTTCTCAGTTTTACGTATATTGTCCGATACTTCAACTGTACCATAAATACTGGGTCCATAATGATGCTTTCTGCAATTGAGAGAAAAAAAAATGACACATTTTAGAACTTGTTCCTTAACTGCTTCAAATATTCACAGAGATTAAAACAATTAAACAGAAAAGGATTCAAATAAACATTTAAGGCGCAAAACAGATTTCTGTACAATCAAAGAATTAGCCCTTTAGGGAGAAGAACGTTGAAAGCAGACGGGACTCTGGCATTAACGCATCATCAACAGGACTACAAGGACTTCAACTGGAGTATAGTTGAGGTTACGGACGGTGTTGGAAAAGAAGTACATTATGCTGGATACGCTGTAGATTGGAGGGGGACTCACAGTCAAGATGGAAGCCCTTGTAGAAGCAACGTCAGCGTTAACCCAGACCCTTGCCCCTTCACCTGCAGTCCTTGACAATTATCGTACCATACCTCATTAAGAATGTCTCATTCTACTTTACAAACTCCATTTTGGAAGTTATCCGAGGTTGAAAGGTTGATTTATTTTTGTATTTCCTAGCCCGGATTGAGTTGATTTCATGCCAGATTGGGTCTCATTCATTAAATAAATAAAAACATACATGACTAATGAATGACTTCAAGAGCTACAATATTAATTTGGGCAATGATCAAACATGTTCATTGGGTTGAGTTATCGCATTGTTTTTAACAAGAGGGTGTTAAGTAAAGTAGAGTCTAGTACTGTAGCCTCTACTAACCTTACAGCGTCGAATATGTATCAGTTGTCAGTTAAGACAATCATTGAGAGAAACCAAATTCAAGGGGGAAAACACAAAGCATTCATTTCTTTGATCACTGAGAAAAATTATTTTATCTTCGGCCAAAAACGTATTGTAGCTTTTACCCATAGTGTCTGATTTAGTCTGAATTGAATGAGCTGGAAATAATGGAAAATGGTGAGCTTTGGATGTTAAAACCTGTCCGATGACATTTATCAAATCTGAGTCTCCGATAGTGATTACTTCCTACCAACTTATTTCCATGACAGCTACACTGCACTCATCCAGTGAGATACAGACCAATGTGTGTTACCCTTGATGATGGCTCCAATCAGGGATGGTTATGTCCTTCCTGTCATTACTCTAGTGTACAGACTAACTTTAGTCAGAGGCGGTCACTGTGTCAAGGCTGCTGAGGTTTGGGGTGGAGGGGACCTCTTCATCATCGTCTGCTATCAAGAGCGGGACGGCATCCTCCGCCGCCTCCTTCCCCCGGGTAAAACGTCAGTTGCGTTTGGGGGCAGCCTGCACCGTGATGCTGAACACGTGAATGCGCAGGTGAGAGGCGATCTGAATGCATACGCCTGTGCAGTAGCGCGTCAAGTCAATCAACGACAGGACCTGTAGAGGAAATACATGGTCTGGTATGAGAAATGTACCTAAGGCCTACAGTTCAGTTTATGTGGTTAGGGGAAACTCCTGGTCCCATCTATATGGAAGACATCAAGTGAAATCTGAAATGGGTTAGTGGGTTGAAATGACACCAGACCTGTATTAAAACATTGGTTTGATGACAGAACTACAGAATCGTGAAGACAAATCTGGGGTGAGAACCCACCATGGCGATCCAGAGGACTATGTGCTCGTCAATGAAGCTGTTGAAGTACTGGTTGAGGAAGAGGAGGCCAGGCCCGATGAAAGCCGTGTCCGGGAGATAAAGCTCACTCTTGGTCATGTGGGCCACCTGACACAAGGACAGAGAAACACATAAGGAACACATAAGGAACATACCGGTATTGGAGAAGGAGCAGTAAGCTAATGAATGAGTGAAGGTGAATACCTGTATGGCTTTCACTGTTACATATGGGTGAGGTCCCATTTATTAGAGAGGAAAAGCATTCATTGCTGGCTTGATAAGACACAGAAAACTGTAGACAGTAGAGTCAGTAGACTAGAGATATTAATACATAGAGAGATGACAGCAAAGTAAGAACGTGAAGACTATTTATTTAAAACGGAGCGCTCACAACTAGCTTGTTGGAGATCTTGGCGATGACCATGCCGAAAGTCAGGATGTAGAGGCAGGGGTGTAGCTCGAAAAGCTTGTTGGATGACTTCTTGAAGATGATGAAGGCCAGCGTGAGGATGAGGCCGATGTGCATACCTGGTGTCAGCACACTGGTGTCCTAAGGAACACACAGCAACATAGTAAATAACTTTGAATTGTTAACCTAGAATAGAAGCCACATTTTTTGGGATTGTCCTAAAATGTACAGTGCCTTCAAATCAAGCTTTATTTATACCGCACATTTCAGACATGGAATGCAACGCAATGTGTTTTACAGAAGAAAAATGAACTAATAATAAAAAAAAAAAGCTCAAATATTTACTACACAACAAGCATAAGATTAAAAATTTAAGAATGACAAATTGAACAACTAAAAAGCACCCTAAGGAAAAGCTAAGAAAATATAAAAATATATGTTTTAAGAGCACTTTTCAGCCCCCCTCAGGTTCTCTGGCAGGCTATTCTAGAGGCTGGGGGTATAATAACTAAAGGCTGCCTCTCCATGCCTCTTGGTCCTAGGCTTTGGGAGAGTTAAAAGGCCAGTGCCAGAGGACCGGAGGGACCTACTGGGTACATAACTTAAAAGCACTCCGAAAATATTCACACTCCTTGACTTTATCCACATTTTGTTGTTACTAGAGCTGTGGCGGTCACAACATTGTCAGCCAGTGATTGTCACGTAGATAACTGCCGGTCTCACGGTAATTCATTAACAAACACATTTAGTATCTCCTGGCTTCCACAAACAGCCTACAAGACACTGATGCAGACCTTTGGAACATCTACATTTAAAAAAAAAAAAAGAATAAATCCATGTAATATAGCCAATCTATCCATGATTTATTTAGACAGGTCTAAAGAAACATGATATGAGGAAAATATAGTCTATTTCAGAAGAACAGAACAGCATACTCAGAGTTGTCCTTTTGTTAGGCCCGGATCTGCGCTCATTTAGCAGACAAGATTTGCTTAGAGTTCCGTGGCATTATTTTATAGTATGAAGAATTGAACAAAGCTGAATAAAACAGAAATGAGGAAGTGCGATTGAGGAAGTGCGCACATGTGGCTATTCTGTGTTGAGCGGTTAACAAAGAAACAGATCCTCCTATATGCTTCATTTAGAGTTATTTACAAATCATGTGATTTTTACATATTTGGACAGATGGCTATGTAATCTTCACTTCAACACTATTGACAGATAAAGGTTACCCAATTTAACAAACCACACACAAACATTTCTTTTGTGAAAATGTTATGCAATTAAAATAAACAAAAATGCCTTTTCCTTACGGGGAAAAGTTAGTACACCCCTACCTTTACCATCACATAAAATGGCTAAAATTAGAATTAGGTACCAAAACAAATGCAAATTATTAGAAAACATTAGAGAGAAACTTAGGAGGGTCCAGCCTTCCATAAAGATAAGAAAATGTGTCTGGTTTAGTCTTAACCATATGGGTTTGTGGTAACACATTATTCAAAGTATCAAACAACCTATCCCGAGGCCCTCAGAAGAAAGATTATTGATGCCCATGAGTCTGGGAGGGGTTACAAATCCATTTCCAAGCAATTCAAAGTACATCATTTCACTGTCCAATGAAAATTCCAGACCACTGGCAAACTACCTAGGACAGGTCGTCCCACCAAAGTCAGCCCAAGAGCTGACCGAAAGACACTCATAGAAGTCTCTAAGAACCCCTGGGTAACATCAAGGGATCTACAGGCCTCTATTGCCACAATCAATGTCAAATTGCATGGGTACACTGTCAGAAAGAGACTGCACAAACTTGGCCTACATGGGAGGTCAGGAAGGAAGAAGCCTCTGCTCTCAAAAGATAATATCAAGACAACTGACTTTACCCATCTTTAAAATGAAGCACATTAATCTGCTTTACAACGGGTGTAGAGCCTAACATACGCAGCGTGTGAGTTTGGGGAAGATCATTTTCACCATAAAATGCACCTTTTATAATAAAAGCATTACCTGCATAATCTAATTTGCGGTCACTTTTGATAATGGTGTTTTCCGCTAATGGAACATTTGCACTTATAGCCTACTGCCGTAGGCGCATTGCTGCACTTTTAATGTGAAGAAATAGCCTAATAGTTTATCAACAAACACATCTGCGTCCTTATCTGAATTCCGAGGCGCTTATTGACGATATTGGAAGAACTGTCCACATTTACTTTGTCAGCCAACAAGAAGACTAGGCCTAACGAACAGCAAAAGCACTAGACTATGTCAATCTACTATCCCCAATAGTACAAAAGTTCAGGAGTAAAAAATGTGCTTAACAAGTAACATAATACGTTGCATGTACTCTGTGCGCAATAATAGTGTTTAACATGATTTTTCAATGACTATATAATTATTTTTCAATGACATACAATTATATGTAAGGTCCCTCAGTTGAGCAGTGAATTTCAAACACAGATTAAACCACAAAGAACAGGGAGGTTTCCCAATGCCTCGCAAAGAAGGGCACCTATTTTTAGAAAAAAAAAAAAAACAAGCAGACACTGAATATCCCTTTGAACATGGTGAAGTTCTTAATTACACTTAGGATGGATAGTGTATCAATACACCCAGTCACTACGAAGATGGAGGCGTCCAACCTAACTAAGTTGCCGAAGAGAAAGGAAACAGCTCAGGGATTTCACCATGAGGCCAATGGTGACTTTAAAACTACAACATTGTAGTTACTCCACAATACTAATCTAATTGGCAGAGTGAAAATAAAGAAGCCTGTATACAATACAAATATTCCAAAAGATGCATTCTGTTCGCAACAAGGACCTAAAGTAATGCTGCAAAAACTTTGCAAAGCGATTCACTTTTTGTCTTGAATACAAAGTGTTATGTTTGGGGCAAATCCAATCCAACACATTACTGAGTACCACTCTCCATATTTTCAAGCATAGTGGTGGCTGCATCATGTTATGGGTATGCTTGCAATTGTTAAGGACTGAGGAGTTTTTCAGAATAAAAAAAATAAACGGAATGGAGCTTCTTGGTGCTTACCAAGACAGTAAATGTTCCTGAGAGGCCAAGTTGACATATCTACCTGAACATCTATAGCAAGACCTGAAAATGGTTGTCTAGCAATGATAAACAACCAATTTGGTAGAGCTTTAAGAATTTAGAAAATAATAAATGGGCAAATGCTGGCCAATCCAGGTGTGGAAAGCTCTTAAGAGACTCACGGCTGTAATCACTGCCAAAGGTGCTTCTACAAAGTATTAACTCAGGGGAGTGAATACTTATCTAAATTAGATATTTCTGCATTTCATTTTCAATACATTAGCGAAAATGTACAAAAACATGTTTTCACTTTGTCATTATGGGGTATTGTGTGTAGATGGGTGAGAAAAAAAGAAATCAATTTTGAATTCACTAACACAACAAAATGTGTTAAGGGGTATGAATACTTTCTGAAGGAACTGTATATGCTATATTTTACTACCACGTCGGCTGTTTAGACGTAAGTGTAATAAAAAAAAACACAAATCAACCCAAATATTTTGCTAAACATGTCATTACAATAATACTTACAGCCACAGTGGAGCCGTTCTTGCCGATGCCCCCGTTGAGGATGACCTGGAAGTAGTTATAGCAGGAGAACACGGCTCCCCCAATGATGCCCAAGATGGGGAAGGCGTACAGCTTCACCCCAAGAATGGGCAACTGAAAGAGGGTAAAACAACCAAGAGTTTCAGTTAACAGAACTAATCAACTTCTGTCACAGCAGCTAGCGTTGTTTACACCAGTAAGCTGTGGGTGGGTGGAGCATGCTGCTGAGGCCATGATGGGAGGAGAAGCCAATAATATTGCGTGGTGACATCAGCTGTTTGCTAGCCACATCATGTGATCACGTCTACGCCACGGTGGATTAGCTACCCATAATTACCTTCTTCTCACTTCTGATTGTGACGTTTAGTCGTTAAGCCTCCACAGGCTGCACAGAGTGAAAAGTGAAACAAAAGGACTATTTAATGACCAGTAGTCAGATTGTTGTTGTGGGGTCGATTGGTTGATTATACAGTAAACGTTAAGGATTGGTTGTGTTGTCTTATGGCGCCAAATGTTGGTGTAAAATGTCAAAGTCTACAAATCCTACGGCTTAGATGACAGAAAAGGAAAGAGAGAAAGAGTGTACGAGTGGGTATGGGAGTGTGTGTTAGGTTAGGTGTGCATGGATGCGTGTAAGTGTATTGGAGCCATACCCTGTAGTTCCAAAGGGCCACTCCACCAAAAGCTGACATCACATACATGACTACGATGGCAATCTGGACCTCCGTCACATCAACCCTGGGCGGAGAGAATTTATAGAACTCATAGATCAGAACCACACTGTATATTTTATGAAGCATGATGGACTAGACTTAAGTACTATGTCAAAAACAAACAGTACTCGTTATCTGCCCAGCAACAGGTAAACAAAAAATATAATTGGGCGTCATTCCTACTTACAGGCCAAAGCGCAGCGTTCCGGAAACATAGGTTTGCCAGTGTGCACAGAAGAACATGAACATCCCCACAAAGCCACAGAAGAACATCCAGTCAGGGTAGCTCCCTATCCCACAGGATACACATGTTCCCACGGCAACAAACACTGGAGAGAGAGAGAGAGAGAGAGAGAGAGAGCGAGAACGAGAGCGAGAGCGAGAGCGAGAACGAGAACGAGAGAGAACGAGAACGAGAGAGAGAACGAGAGAGAGAACGAGAGAGAGTTGAGAACTAACGAGTAACGATGTGTCATTCTTCTGAGGCATAGAACAATATACGCTGTCAGTCAATATGATACACCGATTGCTATGACGCTAAACACTAAATACAGTCCTGTCCAAACTCTAGACAAAAAGTACAGGGGGCCCCACTGCTTGAAATACACTTGATCGGGTACTGTAAAGCACCACAAATTACAAAAAATAACATAAAACTTTCGGGCCGCACCTGTGGAGACAGCGTCACAGCCGTGGTCAAAGAGCTCCCCCAGCGCAGAGCTGGTGTTGGTCCTCCGAGCCTGCTTCCCATCGATAGCATCCAGCGACTGATAGATGAACAGGCCCAACGCACTCAGGATGAAGGCCCATGCTGGAGCCTGGAGGGAGGGAAGGAGGAGAGAGAGAGGAGGGAAGGAGCGAGAAAGGGAGGGAGAGAAATTTGCTTAAAGAATGACCTGGTTTCTATTTCATCTAGGACACAAAACCTTTCCTCCCCCCATCCCCCGTTGAAGGGAAAGTTATCCATCTTTGTCTTCTGACTGTGAATAAACAGACTTGGTTTACGTGAGATGCAGGGTGCATTTCCAAATCAAATCAGTGACGATTGAAGAAAGCCATGTCACCCATTTTGAGTCACTTTTTGCAAAACAGAGTTGCTTGGGTTTGACAAGTTGAGACGTTCGACTATTTCCTTCAACACGGGTTCGTTTTCTCTAACAGACATCTTATAATACGTTCTCTATGTTTGTAACATGTTCTAGATTAGTAGAAGAATAAATAATAAAGCGTTTCCCCTTAAAAGGCTAATTAGTATAATGGCGTGCATCTAACGACTGATCAAATAAAGTAAGGACCAAGCACAAACAAGACTTCATCCAGCTTGGAATGCTTTTTACACTGGGGACTTGAAAGTATGGTACAGGGAAGATGACCTGACTGGGTGAGTTCCTACCACCCCTGATGTTCACCCATCTGGACATTGGGGGTGAGCCAACACTCAAGTGTTTATCGTCTCTCTACACAACAACGTACCAGTAGCGTAGCAGCTAACTTTCTGAAATTTTACAAATGTTACTATGGGACAAAGAGGGAAAAAAAATAGTTTTGAAGCAAATGTCCTGCAATTATTTTTGCTTTTGGGCAGAGGAAAATGTGTAGCTTTATAGCTCATCTCATGCTATTCTACACATTTTGCCATGAAGCTCAGAGAATTTGGCATTTTTAAAGCTAATTAAAGCTCAAATATAGGTGTGTTGACTGTGATAAAGGCACTGGATTATGAGCGGTCTGGTTTGCTAAATAAACGAGGCAGTTGCATGGCGTATATACCATTCGGAAAGTATTCAGACCCATTTACTTTTCCCACATTTTGTTACATTACAGTCTTATTCTAAAATAACAGGTTTTATAAAGTGAAGGACTGAAATATCACATTTACATAAGTATTCAGACCCTTTACTCAGTACTTTGTTGACGCACCTTTGGCAGCGATTACAGCCTCGCATCTTCTTAGGTATGACACTACAAGCTTGGCACACCTGTATTTGGGGAGTTTCTCCCATTCCTCTGCAGATCCTCTCGAGCTCGCTCAGGTTGGATGGGGAGCGTCGCTGCACATTTTCAGGTCTCTCCAGAGATGTGTCAACTTGTAGTCTTGGAAGGACCCTGCTTCATTCTCTAAGCAGACTAAGTATAATTTGTTTGAACCTGTAAGCTGTGTTCGTTTAGTCTGTCTGTCCCAGTTAGTTAGTAAGCTACCTAGTCTGTGTGAACTGCTAATTTTCTTAAGAAGTGTTAGTGATTCATACCCATTCAGAGTGGGTGCAGGTCCATCCACTTCTTTTGTTCTCTGCAGATTCCAACTTAATAGGAGGGGGAGTGGCTACACCTGTGCTAGGCAATTAGCTTAGTGTTATTAGCACAGCCTCCTTGTTCAGCGGCAGCTGTTTGCGGCAGACTGCCCCTGAAACAAAGACAGTTCTGCTGAGTTGCTCTGCGGGAGTTAGTCGAGGGAGGCCCCACTCTCTCGCTTGCTCATATGTTTAGTCCATTATATTCTGATCTCTTTTGCATTATTGTAGCCTTTTCTGTCGCCCGTCAACTATGTGTCTGTCTATCCCTGTTCTCTCCTCTCTGTACAGGCCATACAAACGCGTCACACCGCGTGGCTGCAACCACTAATCTGGTAGTCCCTGCGCACATTTATCACCCTCCAGGTTCCCTTGGAGAGTTCATCAATGAGCTTAACGCCTTGATAAGGTAATTTCCTGATGATGGCTCACCCCTCACAGTTCTGGGTGACTTTAACCTCCCGACGTCTGCCTTTGACTAATTTCTCTCTGCCTCCTCCTTTCCACTCCTTTCCTCTTTTGACCTCACCCGCTCACCATCCCCCCTACTCACAAGGCAGGCAATACACTTGACCTCATCTTTACTAGATGCTGTTCTTCTACTAATCTCACTGCAACTCCCCTCCAAGTCTCCGACCACTACTTTGCATCCTTTTCTCTCTCCAACACTACTCACTCTGCCCCTACTCAGATGGTAATCATAATTTTCGCTCTCTCTCCCGCTACGCTCTCCTCTTCCATCCTATCATCCCTTCCCTCTGCTAAATCCTTCTCCCTCCGGTCTCCTGATTCTGCCTCCTCGACCCTCCTCTCCTCCCTTTCTGCATCTTTTGACTCTCTATGTCCCCTATCCTCCCGGCTGGCTCGGTCCTCCCCTCCTGCTCCGTGGCTAGACGACTCATTGTGAGCTCACAGAACATGGCTCCAGGCAGCCGAGCGGAAATGGAGGGAAACTAAACTCCCTGTGGACCGGTCATCTTTTCACTCTCTCCTCTCTACTTTTTCTTCCCGTTTCTGCAACTAAAGCCACTTTATACCACAAAAATTCAAGCCTCGGCCTCTAACCCTAGGAAGTTCTTTGCCACCTTCTCCTTCTTGTGGAATCCTTCGCCAACCATTTTGAAAAGGTTGACGACATCCGATCCTCATTTACTAAGTCTATTGACACCACTGGTCCTGCTCACACTGTCCTACGCTTTGGCTTCTTTCTCCCCTTTCTCTCTAGATGAAATCTTGCGATTTGTGACGGCCGGCCGCCCAACAACCTGCCCGCTTGACCCGATCCCCTCCTCTCTTCTCCAGACCATTTCCGGAGACCTTCTCCCTTTCCTCACCCTGCTCATCAACTCATCCTTGACCGCTGGCTGTGTCCCTTCCGTCATTAAGAGGGCGAGAGTTGCACCCCTCCTCAAAAAACCTACACTCAATCCATCTGATGTCAACAACTACAGAACAGTATCCCTTCTTTCTTTTCTCTCAAACTCTTGAGCGTTGCGTCTCTAACCAACTCTTCTGCTATCTCTCTCAGAATTACCTTCTTGATCCTAACCAGTCTGGTTTCAAGACTGGTCATTCAACTGAGACTGCTCTTCTCTGTGTCACGAGGCTCTCCGTACTGACAAATCTAACTCTATCTCCTCTGCTCTTATCCTTCTAGACCTATCTGCTGCCTTTGATTCGAATCGCATCTCTGCATGCCTGGCAGACATATCAGTTTGGATGACGGATCACCACCTCAAGCTTAACCTCGACAAGACGGAGCTGCTCTTCCTCTCGGGGAAGGACTACCCGCTCAATGATCTCGCTGTCACGGTTGACAACTCCATTACGTCCTTGGTGGGACCCTGGACAACACCCTGTCGTTCTCTGCTAACATCAAAGCGGTGACCCCATCCTACTGGTTCATGCTCTACAACATTCGCAGAGTACGACCCTACGTTACACAGAAAGCGGCACAGGTCCTAATCCAGGCACTTGTCATCTCCCGTCTGGATTACTGTAACTCTCTGTTGGCTGGGCTCCCTGCCTGCGCCATTAAACCCCTACAACTTATCCAGAACGCTGTAGCCTGTCTGGTGTTCAACCTTCCCAAGTTCTCTCATGTCACCCCGCTCCTCCACACACTCCACTGGCTTCCAGTTGAAGCTTGCATCTACTACAAAACCATGGTGCTTGCCTACGGAGCAGTGAGGGGAAAGGCCCCTCCTTACCTCCAGGCTCTGATCAGACCCTACACCCAAACGAGGACACTACATTCATCCACCTCTGGACTGCTAGCCCCCCTACCTCTACAAAAGCACAGTTCGGTCTCATCCCAGTCAGAGCTATTCACTGCTTTGGCACCCCAATGGTGGAACAAGCTCCCCACGACGCCAGGACAGCAGAGTTACTGACCACCTTCCAGGGACACTTGAAACCCAACCTCTTTAAGGAATACCACGAATAGTATAACAGTAATCCTTCTACCCCATTTAAAAAAAAATGTTTTTACGACCACCTGTCTTTTGTCTAAACTAACACCCTCCTAGCACTGACTTTCCTCACAGCTGATTGTTTAAAGAAATGTACTTACTGTGAATGAGATGTGGTTGTCCCACTGGCTATCCTAAGTTGAATGCACCAATTTGTAGGTCGCTCTGGATAAGAGCGTCTGCTAAATGACTAAAATATAAATGTAATGTTAGATCGGGTTCAAGTCTGGGCTCTGGCTGGGCTACTCAAGGACATTCAGAGACTTGTCCCGAAGCCACTCCTGCGTTGTCTTGGCAGTGTGCTTAGGGTCATTGTCCTGTTGGAAGGTCAACTTTCGCCCCAGTCCGAGGACCTGAGGGCTCTGGAGCAGGTCTGAGTGTCCTTTAGGTGCCTTTTGGCAAACCCCAAGCGGACTGTCATGTGCCTTTAACTGAGGAGTGGCTTCCGTCTGGCCACTCTACCACGGTGTTCTTGGGGACCTTCAATGCTGCAGAAATGTTTCGGTACCCTTCCCCAGATTTGTGTCTCGATACAATCCTTTCTCAGACCTCTACGGACAATTCCTTGGACCTCATGGCTGGGTTTTTTTTTAGCTGACATGCACAGTCAACTGTGGGACCTTATATAGGCAGGTGTGTGCCTTTCTAAATCATGTCCAAACAATTTAAATTTACCACAGGTGGAATCCAATGAAGTTGTAGAACCATCTCAAGGATGATCAAGTCTCATAGCAAAGGGTCTGAATACTTATGTAAATAAGGCATTTCTGTTTTATTTATTAATTATAAAAACCTGTTTATGCTTTGTCATTATGGGGTATTGTGTGTAGATTGAGGGGGGGAAATACATTTTAAAATAAGGCTGTAACAAAATGTGGAAAAAGTCAGGGGTCTGAATACTTTCCAAATGCAGTCATTCATAGCTTATTGGGGGTGTGGCTTTCAGTTAGTTATTTTTGGACCCCCATCCAATGAGTGAATGTCATTCCACTTAATCTAAATGCCATTCCAGTGCACTGCTTGCTATTAATTATCTGATGGTGTTTGAATGTTTAGAACACTGACAAGTAGAGAGCATAATTATTATTATATTTTTGTTGTTGCCTAATCTGATTCGGTGGGCCCGGCTCCCCAGTAGGTGGGCCTGGGCCTACGCGGCTGCACAGCTCTGCTTTCTCTCTCTCTCTACTCTCTCTGTGTGTGTTTGTCACGTTGTTTTGTCCACCACAACTATTTTGACATTTGTTTTTATTCTGAAACACTGTACTGTTCTCTCTTTCTAGATATCCTGCTGTTCTCCAGTCCCTTCCTCTGCCAACAACAACAAACTGCTCTTCAGTAACCCCTGTCCTAAAAAGCCCTTTCTGTATACAGGTAGTAATCTTAGTTAAATGGCTCTCAGGCAAGTTCTGTATTGAGTATAGGCATACAGGATCACCCTTGACATATTTTCAGTTGGTCAGTGACAGTTGTGTATGCTGCATCTTATGTCCAGGCCAGGTAGCCCTTTCATCTAGTTATTCAAAGCTGTACTTTGCGATGGATGGACAAAGGTATAGAACTGATAAACAAACTAACACTTATCTGAATACCAGACAGGCACTCGCCTGAACACACACTTTACAACAGGAAGGAAAACAAGTCAAACCGGTTCGCGTACACCCTCTCTCTCTCTTCAGAGAATCGACCTAAGTGGACGGCAGGTCATAGTATGAACACGTGGCATGGTTAAAACCTAGGTATTCGACCTGTCTTTGGTTTGCTGAATATGGTTAAAGTTGTATACCGATTATTTTCTATAATTTGTTTATTTTACATGATCCAATCAAAGTTCAAACTTGCAATAGGTAAAGTTAATATTAATTTAGTTTTCCTTGAACAAACATTCAGCCACACTTACTCCCAGTTACATGTAATTACTATTCGCTTGATTTATGACAGGGTGGCAACTTTGACACCAACTCTTATTTGGCATTTTAAATCAAGCAAATGCAGCAAATCAACAACAATTGTCTATTAGACAAACTTTCGAGGAACAAAACATTTGATAGTGGACCGTACACATTTTCCACCCAATAGTCTGACGCCTTGAACAACTGTAAAATAACAATAGCGCTGTACATGGATTCGAGTTGCAACATCCATGTTCAACATGATCTAAGAGTTACAATACTGTCATGGGGTGTTGTTACTCGAAAGTCCCCCCCTCCTCCAAGGTCGCAAAGCACTTACCTCCTCTGTTGCAGTCGGACAGTAAAACACCAACACTACAGTTGAGACTATATTTATTACCAGTCCAATTATAGTCAAAGTATTAGGCGCTACCCAGGTTGGAATTTGCTGGACCAGCCAATTCCAGTATATCTGACAGGGAGGTTCGAAAAGGGATCGTCCCGATGCGCTATATTTGTGATCCTCTAGCCGCTTGAGTTGTGCGGCTGACAGCGGCTCCGGCCACAAGAAATGTGGCATTGTTTTTACGGAAAGTAACCTATCACCCAGCGACACTCTTGACGTTCCTGTGGTTTTCAGGCACTGCTATCTTCTCGCAACCGCCCAGAAAATACTTTCTCATTCGGCAGTTATGTGTGAATAGTCATTTTTCTAGAGCGGAACCATGAGTTGTAGATATTTTGTCCGTTTGTGATTGACAATTGCGTTTCAGCAGGAAGCAAGTCTCCGGAAGGGAATGAGGCCGGGAATTTCAAATGAAATGTAGTCCTTTGACCGCTAGGAGCAGTGAACTACAGTAGGCTACTGCAACTTCATAGCTCCCTTGAACGTAACATTGTAACATTTTATTCTGTAGTTGACCTGCCGTTGCAACATTTCTGGGTGCACTCGGGAGTGAATATGGCGTGTTCTTTAAGCATCTTAATACAGTAATTATTTTTGCTATTATGTACTGTAGAAACTGGTTTAAAAAAAATATTTACACATAAATATAGGATGACATGTTTCATGTTTTTATTTTATTCCAGGAGTCACATTGAAGATGAAAACATGCGCAGATGAATACACTCAAGCCTCAAGTACAGTACGAGCACAGAAAGCACAGTGTGTCATGCAGTGTAAGGCTAAAACAAAGTGTGGTTAACTGTCTGAAAGCCCACATCTCAATATTAGTCAGACAACTATACTTGTCATACTCCCAAGAACAGAAAATGAAATAAGCAAATCCTAAATGTGGAGCATGTTAAAGGGACTAATGAAATACTGTCAATTCTCATTGCAAGATCACCAGATATGTTTTAATATGTCTCTTTTGAAGTTCAATCTTTAATCACAAGACATTGCATTACAGACATCAAGACATATTGTTTACACATTTCAACATTAGCCCCCCCCCCCCCCCTCCCCCATACACACTTCCCAATCCCAACAGAGACAAAACATGGACATTACAGTTCATCCTACTGTACATTTCCCACACTACTCATCTAAAATAAAAAGCTACAGCCAAAACACTGCCAACATGCAACTGAGCTTAAACAGAGCATTTTGAATACTAGGAGATGACACAAAGCTGGTGATGACTTGGCTTCTTTTATGGTAACTAGCTCCATACCAGCACACAGCATGCCATGCCAAAGTCCAGTACATCCCTCCCTTCTCCTCCAGCCCCTCCCTTGACTGCTGGTGAGAGGCAGGGAGGAGAGAGGGAGGAGAGAGAGAGAGGAGAGAGAGAGGAGAGAGAGAGAGAGAGGCAGGTCACTAGTGGTGTGATGACAGGTTTCTGGACAGTCTAGGCATATCAGGGGTTGCTCAGTCCGACTTCTTCTCTGGCTGCTCCATGGCCTTGGTCTCGCTCATGTACTTATCGATCAGGTTTAAAGGCACTCCACGCTGCATGAGCTCAGAGAAGGTAAAGCCCCCTGGGGGGCCAAAGTAGAGACACTCAATTTGTTAGTAGGGATAGAGAGAAAGTGAAAGAGAGAGAGAAGACTATCAATCTTCAACAGAGAGAAGATCGTAAGAGTCCAACAACAATAGCAGAGGGTGAGTGTGCAACATTGAAACAGACACTGCAAGGGTGAGTCTGCAACAGAAGAGAGACACCATACAGTCCAAAAAAAGTAGAGATACCAAAGTGGAAAGCAGTGAGAGGAGAGAAAGAAGAGATAACGACAGTAAAGGACAGGCGCAAGATATGTCCCTTTTGAGTCTGTGAGTGAATCTACATCTGCTCAGGCTTACAGAGGCAGAGCTATGCGAGCCATGACAGGGTCGTTCGCTAAGAAGCTCAAATATCAGGAACATTTACTGGATTTTGCCTTCTGTAGTACATAACCCTATTGTGTCAAATATAGGCCAACTATAGATATATCGTCTACGTATTAAATCAGGAGAAGGTGATCTATGGATGAATCGTATCTCCTCTCCCCAGTAAATCCTGGAGTAACGACGTCTGGAAAATAATGTAAACATTATGTCAACCTTTAACCTTTAACAAAGATATTTACTCTGATGTCAAGATCAGACCATTTGCACTACTTTGAAGGTTACTCACCTTTTGTGTGAGGCATATGTTAGATGAGGAACAGACACGGTTACAAGGGAAACACAGGTCATACAAACAGTCACGTCACGCCAAACGTTAAAATAGACTTCTGAAATGTTAGGGGTACGCTTGACTTTAGACAGCCACCCTAAACAGCAACCCTAGATTGTTACTGGCTCCAATGAACGCTGCCCATACAGTGTCTAGAGCCACATACACAACAACCTATTATGTTACTGTACATAACACACATCCATTTTGACTAAAGCAGGCCAAGTCCTGAACTCTTGCATTCCTTTCCTTGGTCCTCTTTCAGACGGATGGGTGGGAACTTAAATAGACTACCTAGTACTGCTGAGAAAAGCTGTATTATTGGCATTTGACAGATGCAGAATGAATGACATAAGCTTCATATGCCAAAACCATATGAAAGCTTACCTTGGATGAGAACATACATTCACTATTCCTGAGTGGGGACTGGAGGGAGAGAAGAGAAGAGGGGTTATCCAAATGTTTACATGGGGGAGTTATGTGTTCTCCAGGGAATACTGGTCAGTTATTGAACTCATTTTACATGAGGAGTTATACACGTATTTGAAGGAACATCACCATCTGTTGAGGGGAAACATTTAAACATGGAGTCACAAGATATTATTCATCTAACAAGGGAACTACACCTAGAACAATATGTATTGATGTGTGTTTGAGTTGTATGGTGTTGGTGTGTGATGAAGACGTAGGAAGAATTGGGACAACACAGTATTGGTGAAGCATGCTACATTTGACGTTGTGAATTTGAAGTTGTGGTAGGAAATTCTACTATAACAGTGGTAGTCGGATGTACAGGATTCGGCTGAACACAAGTGAGATTACTGAAGTCTTGTTTGAACAAAATGGTTTAAAATGAAAAGGTAGATGCATCCACATGATGTAATACGTTGTTCCTCATTGGAGTAGCAGGGGTGATGTAATGACAACCCCCTGGATATTGTATATGATAATATAATCATATACGATATATGTACGACGGATACTTACAGGTCCACAGCTGATACGGACGGGCCCTTGGTGGTGTACAAACTATGTACTGATCTACGTCACCAAAGACTCTAGACACCTAATACTGCACACAGGTTCATAACATATACCACAGATTACCAGTTACCCCCAAAGCCCAAACTGACCTTTAACCTCCAGCTTGCACTCCACCAGCGCATCACCCAGGTCGTTAATGGCCTTGCAGGAGTACATGCCGCCGTCGTAGGGGCTGGGTTTCCGGATCTCCAGGGTGCAGACCCCTTGGTTGCTAAACATGCGGTAGCGCGGATCGTCAATGATAGCCATCTTATTCTTCATCCAAATCACTTTGGGCTGATGTCAAAAACAGAGAAGATTAGCCAGTTTCCTAGAGAAGCCTCTAAGATATCAATGCTTAATTAAGTCAGGGATGTTTCGCAAGTTACTGCACATAATGTTTACCATGTAGTAGAAAAGGCATCGCTACTGTATCGCGAAAACTTTTGTCAACTCAATATGTTGTAGTACATCATTTCAAAAGTATTCAATGCATTCTAATGTTTTACTGGTCTGTGGCTTTTTACTGTTTTCTCAGTTAGAGGGCCGACACATTGTTAAAGTTGGAAATCAGAACAGTGATATTGTAACATCTGCTCCCTCCAACCAACAGAGGGAGCCCTCACCTGAATACTAACATTACTCCATTTCTTCTACAGTCCCTTCCTGTTTGTTTGATATAAAGAGCCATGCTTTCCACTAACACTTTGCGAAGTATTGCCAGTTTTACTTGCCTTACTGAGCGTTCTATCCATTGCCATTGTGTCTGCCTCCTGTTATGACCGTTGCCTGCTTTTTGGATATTATCACGATTTTGGATTACTGTTTTTGCCTTGGTGCCTACTTGGACTGTCTACTTTTGTTCACTGAACCCAGCCTGTATCTTTGACCATTGCTTTGCCTGTCGATTTGGATCTTCTGCCTCAATGAACTTCTGCATATGGATTCTCAACAAACGCCAAGCCTGAGTTCGTTACAGATATCTTATAACCAAGAGTGCATTAATCAGATCGACTCTTACGTTTACATAGTGTCCATGGTAATAAGGCCCAAGTGTTAAACAAATGTCCTCTGTCTGTTTGTTTAATCTGTTTTTTTGGGGGCTCCTAATTAATCAATTCATGTCACTTTTTCTATTTAACCTTTATTTAACGAGGCAAGTCAGTTCAACAAATTCTTATTTACAACGACGGCCTACACCGACCAAACTCGGACGACGCTGGGCCAATTGTGTGCCGCCGTATGGGACTCCTGATCACGTCCGGTTGTGACGCCTCTAGCACTGAGATGCAGTGCCTTAGACCGCTGCACCACTCGGGAGTCACTGATTGGCCAGAGTCAATAGAATAGACATACTTAGTTTCCCACATCTAAATCAATCACTAATGAATAAACAGGACTGAACAGCAGCAGCGATGGTACCACAACTTTGTCCAGGATTTTAGTTTGACAGAACATTCCCAGGTTGGTGTAGGCACTGTCTGAGTATGGTCCTACACACCGACCCTAGCCTGAGTCCCAGATCTGTTAGTGCTGAAATGGAGTTGGCAAGACGGCACTAACAGATCTGGGACCCGGGCTACACCTACCCGTGGGTTGGCGCGGACGCTGCAGTTGAGGGTGGCATTGTAGCCAGCGATGGCGAAGGTGTTGATGAGGGGCTGGGTGAACTTGGGAGGCTCTTTGAAGTCGTGGTCGATATACTCAGGGTTCTTCAGTTGCATGCCTGCAGAGGGAGGCAGGGAGGAAAAATGGGGTTGTGCATGATACAGGCGCTGAGCTGTATCATGGGGGAATTTCCCTTGTGATCATGATTGAAGGAGAGACAATATTTTAATTCATCATCTGCGGTGAGAGACAGCAACATCTGAATTAACAATACAGTACATTGAAACATTATATGTAGTGTATAAAAGCCATCTCTGAATGAAAGCAACTGGTCCAATTTAGTAAAAATGTATATTTTATCAGTATGTATCGTTACCTTTTGTGACAAAAGACAAAGAAAAAAAGGAAAAGAAGGGACTGAGCTTCATGTCCATCTGCTAAAGAAGGGACTGAGGTTCATGTCCATCTGCTAAAGAAGGGACTGAGCTTCATGTTCATCTGCTAAAGAAGGGACTGAGGTTCATGTCCATCTGCTAAAGAAGGGACTAAGGTTCATGTCCATCTGCTAAAGAAGGGACTGAGGTTCATGCCCATCTGCTAAAGAAGGGACTGAGGTTCATGCCCATCTGCTAAAGAAGGGACTGAGATGCATGTCCATCTGCTAAAGAAGGGACTGAGCTTCATGTCCATCTGCTAAAGAAGGGACTGAGGTTCATGTCCATCTGCTAAAGAAGGGACTGAGGTTCATGTCCATCTGCTAAAGAAGGGACTGAGGTTCATGTCCATCTGCTAAAGAAGGGACTGAGGTTCATGTCCATCTGCTTTTTGAATGAGTTGGTCTATAATATTACAAAGTAGAGGATGACATACTGGTCATATTTTTTATTTCTCTCCATACGGTTTCTCCCCCCTCTACAGAGGAGCTCACACATACCTTCTTTAACGATGAGGGCACTGTCCTTGGTCTGGGTGGCACCCTCGCTCAGACCCACCATGTTCTCAGAGTAGATTCTGAAGTAGTACTCGTTCCCCACCACCAGCTCTGTGATGGTGATGCAGGTGCGGTGGTAGTGCTCAACACACGTGTACCACTCCTGTCACACAGAGAGCAGATTAGGTCAAACATACTGGGGATCACAATGGGTACAAAATCGTGACATACACTTGGATTCCAAATGCATGGTACATACAGAGGTACATTTCCTGTAGAAATCTCTCCCTCATACTGATTCCATATAGTGCATTACTGAGTGATGCATTCAGCAGACTCATACCATGGTCTTCTTGTCTGCTTTCTGGATGGTGTAGCCTGTAATGGCGGCGTTGCCATTGTCCTTTGGAGGGGTCCAGTCCAGAGCCACGTTTTCGCCCCAGACCTCATCTATCTTCACACACTGTGGAGGCCCTGGGAGGTCTGAGTGGAGAGATGAATTCGTTAACATCAGTTTGGGTGTTATTGGCATGTGCTAGATATTAGCTGCTGTGAAAAAGTTGGACAAAACAATAAGATATTTCCTTATTATAGTATTTTTTTTCTACTTCCTGTAAGATTCAATCTGTAAAATGACCGATATAAAAGCTTAATTGATGCTGTGCCTAAGTAACTTTAACTGTAAGTGAGATCAGTATATCCTTCCTGTAAGTGTCCTTGGACCCACCTACTATCTGGATGTCTACGATGGCCGTGTCCACGTGGTTCTCCACCTCCACCTTCATATCGTACTTCCCAGAGTGCTTCCTCTCTGCCTTGCGGATGAAGATGATGCTGTCACAGTCTGTGTTGCGAATAGTGACCTGAGTGGGGTCCACCGTCTGGCCCTCCTTCAGCCAGCTCACCTTTGGCCTGGGCTTGCCCTACATGTCACATATCGCATAGGAGCATGAATCTATCTAAATAGGATTTACTAAAGGGCTTTCACTGAAGGTAGTTGAGCCATATGCTGTTGTTGCCTTACCATGAATGGAATAACGAGATTGACGGCTTCTCCAACTTTACGAACGTACGTTTGCTTCAAGTGACGGGGGATGCGGATCTTAGGTGGTTCTGGGAAGAGGACAGGTCAGATAAGTGGATGGAGTGTGATTTCTGCTTCTTTTTTTAAATACTGAAACTATGGGGAAAGGTTTTCATGAACACTTGTCCTTTGGACCTGTGTATCAAATGTCATGTTCCTAGCCTTGTTGCTTAAGCCTTGCTAATAAATAATAAATACAGACATGAAAAACAGAAGTGGATAGTGGCTAGGACTCACCGATGACCTCTTTGACCAGGATAGAGTGCTGAAGTGTTCTGGGAGTGCTGGCGCCGGCGGCATTGATAGCCCTTACCCTTACCAGGATCTTGGCCTCCGGAGGGAGGCCAGTTATAGTGTACTTAGTCTTCTCTGTCAGCTCCTTATTGGTTACTCTCCAGTCATCAGCTGTGGAGAACATGTCCATAGACTTAACATAGCAGGTTATACTTATTAACAGGGCCAGGAGTTTCTCCTGATCATGGAAAGTCAAGTGGGTTCTATTTATAAAAGACAAAGTCTATTCATCGACAGAGGCATGTCAATTCAAAGATTCTTACTTCCTTCGATGCAGTACTCCACCAGGTAGCCGTCTAAGCCTGCAGCTCCGATGGTGTCTGGGGGACGCCACTTCATGGTCACCGTGGTGTCTGTGACATCATCCACCACCAGCATGGTGGGCTCACTGGTCACAGCTGAGGGCAATCATTGTGAGAGTGTTACAAGGGTTGAACTTCACACCAGACATGTCCTTGCATGTATAGTATGTTTCATGTGTCAAAAGTGAATCTCCACTTTATAAAAGTGAATCTCTTAGTACATTATAATGCATACAATGTAGTATACCTATGAAACACCCCCATGCCCATGTGAGTGGGACACCCCTCTAGCTGGCGCTGGTATGACATCACTCTGTTCATCAGATCTCATTAACGTCTATTCTTACATTCTGCATCACCTTTAACCCCTATTGAACCCTGTGGGAGGCTGATCTCCTAAACCTATAAGCCCTAGATGATTTGGCAGCCATTATAAAGACATATTTAATATATTTTAAAGCTCCGGCCACGTCCAGTGGAGGTCACAGTCAGAATGCGGAATGCTTGGAATAGTGGGGTATCAGAGGAACAGCTGTGAAGGGGAAGGGCAGCCCATGCAATGGCCTGCACTATCACACAGTATCACAGCACTAGCTCTTTCATTTATCTCCCACTATCGTTATATGATATAACCACAGGATAAACTTACATAAGAGGATGACACCTTCGTACTGTAGGTGTCACCTCACTGGCTTTGTCACAAAGGTTTACATTGCCAAGCAGTGGGTACTTAGAACTCACCCAGGGGCACAAAGGCTTTGGATGGCTCGCTGGGTTTGGACACGCCGATGGCATTCACAGCAAAGACGCGCACCTCATACGGGACACCCTCAATCATCTTTTTAGGCTCAAATGTGGTCTCTTTGTTCAGGTCAAAGTTCAGCCTCATCCACCTGGAACTCTGCTTCTTCTTCCTTTCGATGAAGTAGCCTTTTGGGGAAAAGCATCGTTCTATATCACACACACACCAGAATTACCAACTTGCTAGCATAAAACCACCCACACACACCAACCTAAGATGGGTGAGCCTCCGTCATAGATCGGGGGGTCCCATGTCATAGAGCACCAGTCTCCCCCCACCTCTGGGACCAGGGGAACTTCAGGAGGGTCTGGGATATCCACCACCTTGACTTTGACGCTAGCCGTTGCTTCCCCAGCCTCGTTCTGCAGGACTATCTTGTAGTTTCCCGTGTCTTCCTTCTCTGCGATGTCGATGGTGAGGCTGGTGTGGTCCGAGAAGTTTTCAGCTCGCACACGGTGGCCCGAGTCAAGAATGACCTACAATGGCAATTAGATTGTACTATACCCATACATTCAGTATGTATACTGTATTTCCGACAACAATTAAGCACAATTAAGCCTATTTTGACCCAGGTCAGCACTCACCCGCTCTCCCTTCATCCACACCACCCTGGGTGCTGGTTCTCCACTGATGGGGATCTCCACGCGGAGTTTATTTCCTGCCACAATGGTCACTGTGTTGTCAGGGAAGTTCAAGCTCTCCAGGTCCACCCTGGGAGGATCTGTAGGAACGGGACAAAGAAGAAAACAAGTAAGTGGTCTGTAAGCGTCAGTATTCATATCAACCCTCGGATGGTTCTGTATCATTAAAATGACTGTACCAATGATATGAATTTTGGCACAGAGGCTCTGAGAGTATCCCTCTGGCACAAAGGTATAATCCCCGGCATCGTGAATGGTGCTGTTCGCAATTTCTAATCGGTGGTTCCTGTCAAAACAAGAAAACAAGTGAATACTGTAGGCTTGCTCCTGAGAAAACAGCTTAACCAGTATGAATACGACACTAGAGACAAGCAGGAGGACAGAGGGAAGGGATAAGGCCCAGAGTTTTTCCTGCTCAGGTTACATGTTCCTAATGATGAATCATGATTTCAATCTTTCCTGTCCATGTGACCTGACCAGGTATGAAACCCCCATGAACACAGGTATGGGGCTGAGGATGTAGGCGAGTGGGAGGGAGGTGACGTACTTGGCTCTTTGCAGGATGTTGATGCGATCGTTGGACTGGATCAGCTGTCCGTTCCTGTACCAGCGACCTGGAACATTCCCAGGGAAGATCTCACAGTGCATCTTCAGTGGCTGGCCCAAAAGCACTGTCATGTCCTGCAGATCCTGAATAATCTTCAGTGGCTTCACTGATGAAGGGAAGAACGGCAAGAAATAAGATGATACAGCAAAATAATAATCAATATAGTTGATCTACAGTTTCTCAGTTAGAGAGAGAAGTGAAATACACACAGTCAACCTGGACTTTGGCCTCAGAAGTTCCCCCAGAGGCCATGAGGGAGAAGGTTCCAGTGTCCTCCTTTGAGGCATCGTCAATGATCAGCCAGTGTTTCAGCCCTTCAGACTTGACACGGTAGCGTGACCGGGGCCCGGTCGGGACCTCCACACCGTTCTTACACCTGAGGGGGAAGACAAAAGGTTAGAGCCTCAGAGGCACACACACACACACACACACAGTAAGTTGGGCATGGCCATACCATTTAACCTGAGCTCCTTCTTCAGACACTTCACACTCCAACTCAATCCTCTCGTTCACTGTCGTTTTCACCGCCTCGATCTCTTTAGTAATCTTCACTGGTAACTCTGCAGAAAGGTAAGATCCAGCTCATAACAGACACCAATATAATAACAGTGGAGTGTGAAATTGCGGAGAGAACACATTCTGGTCACAGTTATTACTCAAAGAGTCATTCAAATGAAGAGAGAAGGATGATGGGATGGAGGGCGGGGGTACCTTTGACAAACAGCTCTGTGGTACACCTCTCTTCTCCCGCGGCTACGGAATAGGCAGCGTCATCATTCAGGCCGCAGTTGTTGATGACCATGATCCGCTGCGTTCCCTTTTGCTCAAAGATATACCTATGTAGCAAGTCCATCAATCAATCAAATCACTGGATATCCACATACTGTGACTATATGCGTTTGGAGAGAGATTTCTAATATACCATATATGCTTGTGAATGGCAATTATTATTTCAAGACTTCATATCATCCACTGAGCTAAAGACAGTTGCCTTTGCTTACTTGTGTCTTCCAAAACCAGAAATAGATGTATTATTGTATTATTTTAAGAATACAATGTTATTAATCAAAAACCTTTGTCATTGCAGTCATAGTAATGTGAAGATATACAGCCAAATTCATATACAGAGACCCGTCCCCGTCCCCATTCACAAACAAACACATCCCAACATGCATCAGCGTGGGTTGTCAGTGCACACCCAGAGGAACAGAGTAGACAGAGGGTTGGGGTCACGCCAGAGGTCAGGGATATAGGACGGGTGGACTTACTTCCTTTGACTTAATGTCAGCAGTGGAGCCGGAATGGAGCCAGAAGAGGAAGTGGTTATAGCAGAGAAAAAGGATGCGCACCATGACAGACAGACAGACAGATAGGACAGAAGGATTGAGGAAGGGACTGTAACAGCCAATTGTGTTACAACAAAATGAGAGAGAGAGAGATCTTCATAACAGGGAATCCTGGGAAATACACCACCGGAGACCAGGGACCAGAAAACTGCAATAACCTCCCAGATGGCTTTAACTTGGCTTGGCTTTAAACAACCTCTACTGAGAGTAACCTGAGATTGACTCTTCACTTTTTATAATCTAAGGACAGACTTGCCATTTTGAGGGTACATAGAGGTTTCGTAACATCTAGTAATACAGGTGTTAGATTGAGTGATGAGATTAACTTCTGACAATTTGAAAAGTATGTGTACTAACAGTAGTTATACAAATTATTTCCAGAGAGAGCTAAGAAAATAACAAAAGTCCCTTTTCGTTATACATTCCCATTATTGATAGGTTGGTAAAACTCAATTGGTAAAATCAATACACTTAAACTACGCCATATTGCATTTAGTGTACACTAACATTGGTGGGGTTCACAGCTATCAATATCATAGGTCCTCCATTGAACGTTACAAAGCCAGTCAGTTAAAGACCTGTGAAGAAGGTACCGCCATTTCTCTGTACAGAGAAGGACCTGTAGTTAATAGCAACGGACCATTATTTAAAACATCAAACAGTACATTTCCACTCAAATGTAGCTCTGAAAACACATAACGTTGTTGATGCGCTGGTGAGCTGCAATGTGGCATCTTATCAACACCACATTAGTGTTGAGAGAACATTATTTGTTCACTGGGCATCAGATGACAATGGTTTACAGTGCAGAGATCTGGGCTGGTCCTGTGGCTGTGTGTCTGGGCTCAATGGGAGCTCTGTATGGGTGTAAAGGGCATATAGGGTCAGAGTTGCCCCTGGTTTACAAGGGCTGAGGCAGTAGAGGAAAACCCCTGTTCATAACAGGGGTCACACAGGGCTATGTGTGTGTGTGTCATTATGTTGGTGTGTTTTGATGTGTGGTTGTATGCGCCCTTGCTTGCTTGTGTACATCGCGAGACCATCAGAAACACTAACATGTGAACCATTGCTTTTCAACGCTGAGAGGCGTGCCAAGGAACAGATAAAAACTACAAGTACCAGGGGACCGGCAATGAGGACCAAACCACGAATGAAACCCATTTTATGAGGAACTCCCAAAAATGCCTTTCATTTGTGAGAAGACGAAAGAGAGGAAACACATACACAAAGAAAGAACAAAAAAAACTTTAACGTACTTTGGAGTTGGACGGATCTCCTGGCCGTTCTTGTACCATTTCAGCTCTACCGTGGGGTCTGCAAGGTCCACCACTAAGCGGATCTTCCCTCCTTTGTCAGCCTGGTATGCTGGATCCAACTTTTTGGCAAAAGCTTGACAAAAAAAGATAGCATCCCATGACAATGGTTATGCATCCTATAGAAAACCACTGAAACGTGAGCCTTTCCCCTGAAAAATCCCAGATTAGCAGATTATGAGCTAAACAATGTGAATCCATAGCGCATGTGTGCAGCGTAATCCCAACAGTCATACACAGTCGCATGGACAAACACTCAAGTCAGCACCTTCACTCTTCTTCTCCTCTTTCTTCGTCTTCTTCAGCCTCTTGAGCAGACCCCGCAGGTCTGTTATGCCGTACTCAAAGGCGATCTTCTCGTACTGGTCTGGCCTGGCCGACTTCAGGATCTCCCACACGTCCACTTCGGGGGTCTCATCCTGCTTGGGCTCCCTGGGGAAGGACACGAGGGGAGGGTGTGAGGGCTGGTGCCACACGCTGGGCTATCGCGACGTGTCCTGAGGAACTGCTCTCTATGGGGGGTATTGGGTCTGGGAAGGGAAAGGATTCTGGAAAGGGGCAGTGACTGCGCTGAAGGAAGACTACTCTCTTTTGCATCTACTGTAGATAGGGACTACCTACCTGTTCTACCTCTCTCTCTCTCTCTCTCTCTCTCTCTCTCTCTCTCTCTCTCTCTCTCTCTCTCTCACTCACTCACTCACTCACTCACTCACTCACTCACTCACTCACTCACTCACTCACTCACTCACTCACTCACTCACTCACTCACTCACTCACTCACTCACTCACTCACTCACTCACTCACTCACTCACTCACTCACTCACTCACTCACTCACTCACTCACTCACTCACACTCACTCACTCTCACTCTCTCCCTTCTCTCTCTCCCTTCTCTCTCTCCCTTCTCTCTCTCCCTTCTCTCTCTCCCTCTACCTACTGAGTTCCTCAGGACATGTCACACAAAGGGATGGGCGTGGTCTGTAGCACTTTACCTGTACTCTGACATCATCTCTGAATGAGGCGTTACAGAGGGGAGAGGATGAGGCGTTACAGAGGGGAGAGGGGGTGGCTAGTCTATTATGTGTGTTATATCATATAGGAAAGGTTTTACTGCTGAGGCAAATAGAAGGGATCGGATTATTACAAGGGAGTTGAATATGTTTCAGGTAGGGGTTTGAGGTGGGTGGGGGGGGGTATTAAAACATGACACCTCAATATAATGATCCAGGAATATGGGGAGATCTTACTCCAAGATGTGCTGCTGATAAAGACTGTGTACTTTCCTTCTCTTATTATTCACATTGCCCATCCCTTTGCCTTGTGTCTCAGTGTGTTCACTCATCACCACTTCAGAGACGCTCTGACCGTGTTAGAGATGGAAGGCTAGTTAGGTCTGTGAGATCCAGGTTAATGAGCATGTTGCCCTGGTTGTGAGTAGATTCATCAGGCAGCTAGATAAAGATGATTAACATTCAATCAGTCCGTTCTTTCATGGACATTTTCCCCAAAATGTCGGAAAGCTTTGGAGGTAAAAAAAAAAAAAAAGTATTAAATTATTATTTCATTCTTATGCATCAATGTTCTTGTTTATTTTTCAGGCAATTACTGTGTGGACTGAAATAAACATTGTGATATTGTGCCTTGTATTTCTAAGTTGAAATAAAATGACAATGTAGCGATAACATTATTTCACAGAATCGTTCATAAAATGGTCCATTAGGAGATCATTAATGATTCGAAACAGGAGTCACTCTGCCTCATAGACACAGTATTATTGAACTCTACTGTTGATTAAAAAAAAAACTAAAAAAACAACAGAGAGACTTTATGACGCAAAGTCCATTTCCATCCTTACTGATTGTTAATGGAGCATTTGAGAACGTCGTCTGTAAATGAAATGTTACCGTACTACAGTTTTCCAACACTCTTGCTTGTTCCAGATCCTAGAGCTAAAATACATGCTGGGGAAGCTACAGGATTATAGTACTTACCCCGCAGTAAGGTCTAATGGTTTAATTACCTAGGGTATTCTCTCTACTAACCTTTGGTTTCTGAATGTGTGGGGAAGAAGAAGAGACAAGGCCAAATAAACGTGTAATTTTACCTCAGTGAAGTGTCACGGTCTTTCTACGTCTATTGTACTCTTGGGAGTACACTGAAAAAAACATGCTGTTGTTTGAACCAAGAAAAAAAGAAAATGTAGATTTGTATTTTCAAATGAAAAAAGAAATACAGTGATCAATACGTGAGAGTAGATAGTGAACTACTAACTAGTAGTACTAACTACTAACTACTACTAACTTTGTATGTGGTTCACTGTAGCATCTGATATTAATGAAAATGGACTCTTACAGTACATGGTACTTCACCTATGTACTAACTAATATACTGCACTCTTTTAATATATTATACTATATTGTAATGCACATACAGTGGGGAGAACAAGTATTTGATACACTGCCGATTTTGCAGGTTTTCCTACTTACAAAGCATGTAGAGGTCTGTAATTTTTATCATAGGTACACTTCAACTGTGAGAGACGGAATCTAAAACAAAAATCCAGAAAATTACATTGTATGATTTTTAAATAATTAATTTGCATTTTATTGCATGACATAAGTATTTGATCACCTACCATCCAGTAAGAATTCCGTCTCTTACAGACCTGTTAGTTTTTCATTAAGAAGCCCTCCTGTTCTCCACTCATTACCTGTATTAACTGCACCTGTTTGAACTCGTTACCTGTATAAAAGACACCTCTCCACACACTCAATCAAACAGACTCCAACCTCTCCACAATGGCCAAGGCCAGAGAGCTGTGTAAGGACATCAGGGATAAAATTGTAGACCTGCACAAGGCTGGGATGGGCTACAGGACAATAGGCAACATTTCCCCCCCAAAAAAATGTGTGTGTTTTTTTTTAAATGGAAATGGAAGAAGTTCAAGATGATGGTCAATCTCCCTCGGTCTGGGGCACCATGCAAGATCTCACCTCGTGGGGCATCAATGATCATGAGGAAGGTGAGGGATCAGCCCAGAACTACACGGCAGGACCTGGTCAATGACCTGAAGAGAGCTGGGACCATAGTCTCAAAGAAAACCATTAGTAACACACTACGCCGTCATGGATTCAAATCCTGCAGCGCACGCAAGGTCCCCCTGCTCAAGCCAGCGCATGTCCAGGCCCGTCTGAAGTTTGCCAATGACCATCTGGATGATCCAGAGGAGGAATGGGAGAAGGTCATGTAGTCTGATGAGACAAAAATAGAGCTTTTTGGTCTAAACTCCACTCGCCGTGTTTGGAGGAAAAAGAAGGATGAGTACAACCCCAAGAACACCATCCCAACCGTGAAGCATGGAGGTGGAAACATCATTCTTTGGGGATGCTTTTCTGCAAAGGGGACAGGACGACTGCACCGTATTGAGGGGAGAATGGATGGGGCCATGTATTGCGAGATCTTGGCCAACAACCTCCTTCCCTCAGTAAGAGCATTGAAGATGGGTCGTGGCTGGGTCTTCCAGCATGACAACGACCCGAAACACACAGCCAGGGCAACTAAGGAGTGGCTCCGTAAGAAGCATCTCAAGGTCCTGGAGTGGCCTAGCCAGTCTCTAGACCTGAACCCAATAGAAAATCTTTGGAGGGAGCTGAAAGTCCGTATTGCCCAGCGACAGCCCTGAAACCTGAAGGATCTGAATGGAGGAGTGGGCCAAAATCCCTGCTGCAGTGTGTGCAAACCTGGTCAAGAACTACAGGAAACGTATGATCTCTGTAATTGCAAACAAAGGTTTCTGTACCAAATATTAAGTTCTGCTTTTCTGATGTATCAAATACTTATGTCATGCAATAAAATGCAAATTAATTATTTAAAAATCATACAATGTGATTTTCTGGATTTTTGTTTTAGATTCCGTCACTCACAGTTGAAGAGTACCTATGATAAAAATTACAGACTTCTACATGCTTTGTAAGTGGGAAAACCTGCAAAATCGGCAGTGTATCAAATACTTGTTCTCCCCACTGTATATAACCATGTGATATAAAATAAGAAACCAATTTGGAAGAGTAAAAGATTCAATGGTGGTTGCCGTGGCAAAATAAAACACAAAAATAAAGAGAAAAGGAGGTCAACACCCAAAAGAAGGGCATAGTAAAAAATAAATAATAATAATAATTAAAAAAAAAAAAACACTGCCCCCTAGAGGACCGACAGTGACTCTCACCTATGTTTAAGAAGACCACTAAAGTCAAGATCCCCTGCATCCTCGTGTCCTTCACTGCTGTTGTTAACAAGAAGAGATTAATGGAGATTTAAATCAGAGTAGAAACAGTAACAGGCAACTAGGTAAACAATGCTTAAAGAACAACGCAAACTTCAATCAAATGCATTAGGTCCAGACTAACACATGATTGGTGGCTTACACAAAAACCCTTTCGCTTAATTTCCAATTAAATGCTTCTAACGAACTGGTTTGTGTAAGGAGTATCGAGAGCGATCCCAGCCAGCATATGACAACATTCCCACAATGTATCTGCTGTGTTGCAGGAGCATCACTGAGCAGCTACGTTGGGATAATGCTATGGGGCTGGGATGTTTTGCGTTGTTTTCTGACACATTGTTGGGAGGGAGTTTCAAATGCAAGCATTGGCCTTTGAGCTGTTCAACACGTTGATTGATAATTACCTTAATAAAAAGGTTAATCACATCCGATTTCATGGTCATTATGTTTCAAACACTATGTTCTCACGTTGGTTTGTGATAAGTGCCATGGTTTTCCTACTGAGCCACAATGTCCCAGGTATCTGGTCCTCAAATGTACATTTTCATGTTTATTTGCCATGTGTAATGAATCTTGCTCGAAAATCAGTGAAGTTTTTGGTTTAAATGTTGCTATTGTCATATTTATCGTTATGAGAAAAAAGTATACTCATAAGTCAAATGCTAAATCTAACCGCTAAACGTAAAAATATCACTCTGTCGTTTCAAAAATCGAAACAATGCGGTCAGATTGTGTTACTCTTGTTACCTTCTTTTGAAAGCTGATCGAATATCGACACTCTGTGACTGTTCCAGTTCTGAAAGACAATAATGGCAAAACAATAACACAGTAGAATATATTATTATTGCGTGTGTTTCAGTGTGTTCTTTGCTGTGTGACTGAGACTCGCAACAAACCTTTCACTTCCAGGTCAAAGGAGCAGCTGTCAAATTTGTCCTTGTAAGTGACCTCACACCTGTAGTTTCCAGCATAGTTGTCTTTGGCCTTGATGATATGCATCTCAAATGTGTGAATCTGTGGGGCGATACATAGGAGTTGGATGGTAAGCTAGGGGACCAGTGTGTGTGTGTGTTAACATACATAGAGCTATACATGGGAGGGTGTCTACCTTGGTGCGTCGGTCAAAGGTTTCTTTCAGTTGTAAGTGCTTTCCGGTCTTGCTGGCCAGGTCCATCCATTTCCCTTTGAACCACTTGATGGTGGGTTTACGGAGCAGGTCTTTGGCCTCCACCTTGGCTACAAAGGAGATGTCTCCACCTTGTGAACATGTAAAACACAGCATGTCCATGGTGGGAATAGCCTTTGGGGTGGATAGTTGTCCTACACATGGTTACCAGAGGTCCCTTCTCTTGGAGAGAATAAATACAATAGAGAGGCAGATATACAGTGGGGAGAACAAGTATTTGATACACTGCCGATTTTGCAGGTTTTCCCACTTACAAAGCATGTAGAAGTCTGTAATTTTTATCATAGGTACTCTTCTACTGTGAGTGACGGAATCTAAAACAAAAATCCAGAAAATCCCATTCTATGACTTTTAAGTAATTAATTTGCATTTTATTGCATGACATAAGTATTTGATACATCAGAAAAGCAGAACTTAATAGTTGGTACAGAAACCTTTGTTTGCAATTACAGAGATCATACGTTTCCTGTAGTTCTTGACCAGGTTTGCACACACTGCAGCAGGGATTTTGGCCCACTCCTCCATACAGATCCTTCAGGTTTCGGGGCTGTCGCTGGGCAATACGGACTTTCAGCTCCCTCCAAGGATTTTCTATTGGGTTCAGGTCTGGAGACTGGCTAGGCCACTCCAGGACCTTGAGATGCTTCTTACGGAGACACTCCTTAGTTGCCCTGGCTGTGTGTTTCGGGTCATTGTCATGCTGGAAGACCCAGCCACGACCCATCTTCAATGCTCTTACTGAGGGAAGGAGGTTGTTGGCCAAGATCTCGCGATACATGGCCCCATCCATCCTCCTCTCAATACGGTGCAGTCATCCTGTCCCCTATGCAGAAAAGCATCCCCAAAGAATGATGTTTTCACCTCCATGCTTCACGGGTGGGATGGTGTTCTTGGGGTTGTACTCATCCTTCTTCTTCCTCCAAACACGGCGAGTGGAGTTTAGAACAAAAAGCTATATTTTTGTCTCATCAGACCACATGACCTCCCATTCCTCCTCTGGATCATCCAGATGGTCATTGGCAAACTTCAGACGGGCCTGGACATGCCCTGGCTTGAGCAGGTGGACCTTGCGTGCGCTGCAGGATTTTAATCCATGACGGCGTAGTGTGTTACTAATAGTTTTCTTTGAGACTGTGGTCCCAGCTCTCTTCAGGTCATTGACCAGGTCCTGCCGTGTAGTTCTGGGCTGATCCCTCACCTTCCTCATGATCATTGATGCCCCACGAGGTGAGATCTTGCATGGTGCCCCAGACCGAGGGAGATTGACCGTCATCTTGAAACTTCTTCCATTTTCTAATAATTGCGCCAACAGTTGTTGTCTTCTCACCAAGCTGCTTGCCTATTGTCCTGTAGCCCATCCCAGCCTTGTACAGGTCTACAATTTTATCCCTGATGTCCTTACACAGCTCTCTGGCCTTGGCCATTGTGGAGAGGTTGGAGTCTGTTTGATTGAGTGTGTAGACAGGTGTCTTTTATACAGGTAACGAGTTCAAACAGGTGCAGTTAATACAGGTAATGAGTGGAGAACAGGAGGGCTTCTTAAAGAAAAACTAACAGGTCTGTGAGAGCCGGAATTCTTACTGGTTGGTAGGTGATCAAATACTTATGTCATGTAATAAAATGCAAATTAATTATTTAAAAATCATACAATGTGATTTCCTGGATTTTTGTTTTAGATTCCGTCACTCACAGTTGAAGAGTACCTATGATAAAAATTACAGACCTCTACATGCTTTGTAAGTAGGAAAACCTACAAATTTGGCAGTGTATCAAATACTTGTTCTCCCCACTGTATATATATATATATATAGAGAGAGAGAGAGGCAGAGATAGAGAGAGGCAGAGAGAGAGAGAGAGGCAGAGATAGAGAGAGGCAGAGAGAGAGGCAGAGAGAGAGAGAGGCAGAGAGAGAGAGAGGCAGAGAGAGAGAGAGGCAGAGAGAGAGAGAGAGAGAGAGAGAGAGAGAGAGAGAGAGGCAGAGAGGCAGAGAGAGAGAGAGAGAGAGAGGCAGAGAGAGAGAGAGAGAGAGGCAGAGAGAGAGGCAGAGAGAGAGAGAGAGAGAGAGGCAGAGAGAGAGAGACAGAGAGAGAGAGAGAGAGTGAGAGAGAGAGAGAGAGGCAGAACGAGAGAGAGTCAAATCTAAAAGACCTTGACCAGTACAAATCTAATACACGTAAGGGTTTTAAAATGAGTATATCATCTCTGGTCTACAGCAGCTGAGAGAGGAGAGCTCACTCAGCAGGCACTCACCCACAGTGATGGATCCGCCCTGGGGACTTTCTATGAGCAGGCTGGACAGCGGTGGGGTGTCTAAGGGCTTGTCAAGGTCCTCTGGAGCCTGTCCATCTCCCAGAGACCACACTGGTTGATCAGGAGAGACGGACACACACCATCACACAAGGACTCAACACCAACAGACACTCCTCGCATAGATTCAACAATCCGTCAGCATACTTCTCTGAATTAATCGGAAAGTGATATACTTCCCAAGGTAGATAGACAGACAGAAATACATTCACACTGTTCCTCCGCTGTTCATGGCAGCTGCAACATGGAAAGCATAACATTTTGCAACATGGAAAGCATAAGAACATGGAACATAGAACAAATACCTGTCCTGGAAAAAGCGCTACAGGTTTTTAATGAATACCATATCGGAGGGGACTCCTTTGCTGTGTGCAAAAGTGCATCGATTGATACATCCTTCAATTTCTAGATGCTCCGGTCTTCTTTGAGATCTCAGTGGAGTAGGACTCATGTCAGCAGTCGCCATGCTCCACGTGTGTTGGAACTGCTATAGACCGACCTACGTAGAGAGTCCCTTCAGCCCAAACCTACTGCAAAGACCCAGCTACACTACCCCAAAGACCCAGCTACACTACCCCAAAGACCCAGCTACACGACCCCAAAGACCCAGCTACACGACCCCAAAGACCCAGCTACACGACCCCAAAGACCCAGCTACACGACCCCAAAGACCCAGCTACACGACCCCAAAGACCCAGCTACACTACCCCAAAGACCCAGCTACACTACCAATTTATTTCCTGTCTGACTCAAAGACTAACATTGAATGTACTTTTTACTTATGTGAAATGTCATTAATTTTCCCATCATGTTTGACAAAGATGAACCAAAGCCCCATAGCTTTCTACAAGCATTGGAGAGGAATGAAGGAGTTGAACTATGACATTTTAGGAAACCAGTATTTTTCATGGAGAAGAATAAAGTCCAAATGAACCTGAGCTTCATTTGGGGGGGCTAGCTAAGAGACACTGTTCGTGGGTGGGCTTGATCCCTAGAGAATACTGCTATTACGGAGCTCTGTCAGGCTCTGGCCATAGAGAAGCCTATTGCTTCTCTATGTGCCATGGTCAGAGTCTGACAGGTCTATCATTTCTGGGTCTGTAGGTGGTTTGTGTGGGATCTCTAATTAGAGGCAGCTGCAGTGCATTGTCTCTAATTAGGGATCCTACATATGCATGTATGTTTCCACACCGGGGCTGGGGGTCATTATATAGGTATAGGTCGATATAGGTCGATATAGGTCGCAGTCACGGTGTATATATATATGTTCAGCTCCAAGTAAGTGTTTACCGTCTGTTTGATGTATGGAGTTGTAGTCAGTGTGTTCTAGTGCGTGTGGTGTATAGTATTGTTATTTTGTTTTGTTAGTTCGTCATTTTTGAAAGTTGTTTATTAAAACTGAATGTCGAACTACTACTGCGCTGCGCCTTGGTCTCTCACCGTCCCGACTCGTGACAGAATGACCCACCACTTCGAGACCAAGCGGCGCAATGCGGAGGAGAGAGAAGCCCGAAGGCAACACCAAGAACATTTTGGGGGGGGGCTATGGGGGTGGTCTGGTGGCGAGGTCGAAGCTCCAGTACCACTCTCCATGAGCGATGCGCCGAGGCTGGAGGATAAAGGGGGAGCGAAGTGCCGTGAGGAGGTGAGCGTGGGGGAAGGCAAGGATAAAGAATGGAGCGAGGTTGGGAGGAGTGTGTGAGTCAGGTGAAGGCCAGCAACCCTGAGCCTCCAGTGAAGGCCAGCAACCCTGAGCCTCCAGTGAAGGCCAGCAACCCTGAGCCTCCAGTGAAGGCCAGCAACCCTGAGCCTCCAGTGAAGGCCAGCAACCCTGAGCCTCCAGTGAAGGTCAGCAGCCCGAGACCTCCAGCGAAGGTCAGCAGCCCGAGACCTCCAGCGAAGGTCAGCAGCCCGAGACCTCCAGCGAAGGTCAGCGCCCCTAAACCTCCAGCGAAGGTCAGCGCCCCTAAACCTCCAGCGAAGGTCAGCGCCCCTGAACCTCCAGCGAAGGTCAGCGCCCCTGAACCTCCAGCGAAGGTCAGCGCCCCTGAACCTCCAGCGAAGGTCAGCGCCCCTGAACCTCCAGCGAAGGTCAGCGCCCCTGAACCTCCTGCGAAGGTCAGCGCCCCTGAACCTCCTGCGAAGGTGAGCGCCCCTGAACCTCCTGCGAAGGTCAGCGCCCCTGAACCTCCTGCGAAGGTCAGTGCCCCTAAACCTCCAGCGAAGGTCAGCGCCCCTAAACCTCCAGCGAAGGTCAGCGCCCCTAAACCTCCAGCGAAGGTCAGCGCCCCTAAACCTCCAGCGAAGGTCAGCGCCCCTGAACCTCCAGCGAAGGTCAGCGCCCCTGAACCTCCTGCGAAGGTCAGCGCCCCTGAACCTCCTGCGAAGGTCAGCGCCCCTGAACCTCCTGCGAAGGTCAGCGCCCCTAAACCTCCTGCGAAGGTCAGCGCCCCTAAACCTCCTGCGAAGGTCAGTGCCCCTAAACCTCCTGCGAAGGTCAGCGCCCCGCCACCTCCAGCGAAGGTCAGCGCCCCTAAACCTCCTGCGAAGGTCAGCGCCCCTAAACCTCCAGCGAAGGTCAGCGTCCCGCCACCTCCAGCGAATGTCAGCGTCCCGCCACCTCCAGCGAAGGTCAGCGCCCCTAAACCTCCTGCGAAGGTCAGCGTCCCGCCACCTCCAGCGAAGGTCAGCAACCCGGAGCCACCAGCCACAGCTCAAGGCCTGGAGCCTCCTCCACCGGTACCCAGTCCGGGTCCAGTCGTCTGCTCCGCCTCAGTGCCAGAGGAGTCCGCTCCACCGGTACCCAGTCCGGGTCCAGCTGCCTGCTCCGCCTCAGTGCCAGAGCAGTCCGCTCCACCGGCACCCAGTCCGGGTCCAGCCGCCTGCTCCGCCTCAGTGCCAGAGCAGTCCGCTCCTCCGGTACCCAATCCGGGTCCAGCCGTCTGCTCCGCTTCAGAGCCTGAGCAGTCCGCCCCACCGGTGCCCAGTCCGGGCCCGGCTGTTTTCCCAGCTCCATGGCCGGAGCAGTTTACCCCACCGGTGCCCAGTCCGGGCCCGGTTTATTGCCCAGCTCCATGGCCGGAGCCGTTTGTCCCACCGGTGCCCAGTCCGGGCCCGGTTGTTTTCCCCGCTCCATGGCCGGAGCCGTTTTCCCCACCGGGGCCCAGTCCGGGCCCGGTTGTTTTCCCCGCTCCATGGTAGGAGCCGTTTGTCCCACCGGTGCCCAGTCCGGGCCCAGTTATTTTCCCCGCTCCATGGCCGGAGCCGTTTACCCCACCGGTGCCCAGTCCGGGCCCAGTTATTTTCCCGGTCATAAGGAGAGAGCAGGGCACTAAGTGTCTACTTCGCCGGGGCCGGAACCGCCGCCGACAAACTAATATGTTTGTGTTTTGGTTTTGGTAGGCGTCCGGGAGTCTGCGCCTTGGGGGGGGGCGTACTGTCAGGCTCTGGCCATAGAGAAGCCTATTGCTTCTCTATGTGCCATGGTCAGAGTCTGACAGGTCTATCATTTCTGGGTCTGTAGGTGGTTTGTGTGGGATCTCTAATTAGAGGCAGCTGCAGTGCATTGTCTCTAATTAGGGATCCTACATATGCATGTATGTATCCACACCGGGGCTGGGGGTCATTATATAGGTATAGGTCGATATAGGTCGCAGTCACGGTGTATATATATATGTTCAGCTCCAAGTAAGTGTTTACCGTCTGTTTGATGTATGGAGTTGTAGTCAGTGTGTTCTAGTGCGTGAGGTGTATAGTATTGTTATTTTGTTTTGTTAGTTCGTCATTTTTGAAAGTTGTTTATTAAAACTGAATGTCGAACTACTACTGCGCTGCGCCTTGGTCTCTCACCGTCCCGACTCGTGACAAGCTCTGCTATTGGAAACGTCACTTCTAATGGGATGGTTATTAGGGATTTTGTTACATATTATTACCTGAGTCTTTTCTCCCCATGGCTGACACATGGACGCTATCATCTAAACAGAGAGAGAAATTTACAGCATATTATAAGAAATAGTACTGTAAAGTCCACAGAAGCAAGGACACACAAACATACAGGACCAGCAAGCAATACAAGACATCTAACAGTAAGCAAGCTTAGCCCTGAGGAATTCTGACATAATGGTGCAAGCTGCCAATCTAAAGCAGTTGTTGTATATTGCTAGAATTCTTAAAATGCATTACGATCAGAATTCCAAATGTGTTCACATAAATATGTTTAACATTTATGTGCCAAACCAAAAAAATCCTTATAATAAATTTTTCATAAAAATATTTATTTAGAATCTTGTCAATTAGGGTGTTAATGCACCCTTCGGAAAGTATTCTGACCCCTTGACTTTTTCCACATTTTGTTACGTTACAGCCTTATTCTAAAATGTATTAAATTGTTTTTTCCCCCCTCAATCTACACACAATACCCCATAATGACCAAACAAAAACTGTTATATACATATAGTTGAAGTCGGAAGTTTACATACACCTTAGCCAAATACATTTAAAATCTGTTTTTCACAATTCCGGATGTTTAATCCTAGTAAGAATTCGCTTTCTTAGGTCAGTTAGGATCACCACTTTATTTTAAGTATGTGAAATGTCACATGAAATAATAGTAGAGAGAATGAATTTTGGCCCATTCCTCCTGAAAGAACTGGTTTAACTGAGTCAGGTTTATAGTACACGCTTTTTCAGTTCTGCACACAAATTGAGGTCAGGGCTTTGTGATGGCCACTCCAATACCTTGACTTTGTTGTCCTTAAGCCATTTTGCCACAACTTTGGAAGTATGCTTGGGGTCATTGTCCATTTGGAAGACCCATTTGCAACCAAGCTTTAACTTCCTGACTGATGTCTTGAGATGTTGCTTCAATATATCCACATCATTTTCCTTCCTCATGATGCCATCTATTTTGTGAAGTGCACCAGTCCCTCCTGCAGCAAAGCACCCCCACAACATGATGCTGCCACCCACATGCTTCACGGTTGAGATGGTGTTTTTCGGCTTGCAAGTCTCCCCCTTTTTTCTCCAAACATAACAATGGTCATTATGGCCAAGCAGTTCTATATTTGTTTCATCAGACTAGAGGACATTTCTCCAAAAAGTACGATCTTTGTCCCCATGTGCAGTTGCAAACCGTATTCTGACAATTTTATGGTGGCTTTGGAGCAGTGGCTTCTTCCTTGCTAAGCGGCCTTTCAGGTTATGTCGATATAGGACTCGTTTTGCTGTGGATATAGATACTTTTGTACCGGTTTCCTCCAGCATCTTCACAAGGTCCTTTGCTGTTGTTCTGGGATTGATTTGCACTTTTCGCACCAAAGTACATTAATCTCTAGGAAACGCGTCTCTTTCCTGAGCAGTATGATGGCTGCGTGGTCCCATGGTGTTTATACTTGCGTACTATTGTTGTACAGATGAACGTGGTACCTTCAGGCATTTGGAAATTGCTCCCAAGGATGAACCAGACTTGTGGAGGTCTACAATCTACAACAACCCCTATTACTAGCCTGTTCAACCTCTCTTTCGTATCGTCTGAGATCCCTAGAGATTGGAAAGCTGCCGCGGTCATCCCCCTCTTCAAAGGGGGAGACACTCTAGACCCAAACTGTTATAGACCTATATCCATCCTGCCCTGCCTTTCTAAAGTCTTCGAAAGCCAAGTTAATAAACAGATCACTGACCACTTCGAATCCCACCGTACCTTCTCTGCTATGCAATCTGGTTTCCGAGCTGGTCATGGGTGCACCTCATCTACACTCAAGGTACTAAATGATATCATAACCGCCATTGATAGAAGACAGTACTGTGCAGCCGTCTTCATCGACCTGGCCAAGGCTTTCGACTCTGTCAATCACCGCATTTTTATTGGCAGACTCAATAGCCTTGGTTTCTCAAGTGACTGCCTTGCCTGGTTCTCCAACTACTTCTCAGACAGAGTTCAGTGTGTCAAATCGGAGGGCCTGTTGTCCGGTCCTCTGGCAGTCTCTATGGGGGTGCCACAGGGTTCAATTCTTGGGCCAACCCTATTCTCTATATACATCAACGATGTTGCTCTCGCTGCTGGTGACTCTCTGATCCATCTTTACGCAGACGACACCATTCTGTATACATCTGGACCCTCTTTGGACACTGTGTTAACTAACCTTCAAACAAGCTTCAATGCCATACAACACTCCTTCCGTGGCCTCCAAATGCTCTTAAATGCTAGTAAAACTAAATGCATGCTCTTCAATCAAACGCTGCCCGCACCCACCCACCGGACTATCATCACTACTCTCGACGGGTCTGACTTAGAATACGCGGACACCTACAAATACCTAGGTGTCTGGTTAGACTGTAAACTCAACTTCCAGACTCACATTAACCATCTCCAATCTAGAATCAGCTTCCTATTTCGCAACAAAGCCTCCTTCACTCATGCTGCCAAACATGCCCTTGTAAAACTAACTATCCTACCGATCCTTGACTTCGGCGATGTAATTGACAAAATAGCCTCCAACACTCTACTCAGCAAATTGGATGTAATCTATCACAGTGCCATCCGTTTTGTTACCAAAGCCCCATATACTACCCACCACTGCGACCTGTATTCTCTCGTTGGCTGGCCCTCACTACATATTTGTCGCCAAACCCACTGGCTCCAGGTCATCTAGTCTTTACTAGGTAAATCCCCGCCTTATCTCAGCTTGCTGGTCACCATAGCAACACCCACCTGTAGCATGCGCTCCAGCAGGTATATTATTTTAGCTCATTTTGCACTCCAGTATCTCTATTTGCACATCATCATTTGCACATCTATCACTCCAGTGTTAATTCTAATTTGTAAATTATCTCGCCACTATGGCCTATTTATTGTCCTTACTTTCTAGCATTTTGCACTACATTTGCACACTCTGTATATAGATTCTCTATTGTGTTATTGACTGTACGTTTGTTTATTCTCATGTGTAACTCTGTGTTGTTTTTTGTCGCACTGCTTTGCTTTGTCTTGGCCAGGTCGCAGTTGTAAATGAGAACTTGTTCTCAACTGGCCTACCTGGTTAAATAAAGGTGAAATCTATTTTCTTTCCTTTTTCTGAGGTCTTCTTTTGATTTAGATTTTCCCATGATGTCGAGCAAAGAGGCACTGAGTTTGAAGGTAGACCTTGAAATACATCCACAGGTACACCTCCAATTGACTCAAATGATGTCAATTAGCCTACCAGAAGCTTCTAAAGCCATTACATAATTTTCTGGAATTTTCCAAGCTGTTTAAATGCACCGTCAACTTAGTGTATGTAAACTTCTGACCCACTGGAATTGTGATAAAGTGAATTATAAGTGAAATAATCTGTCTGTAAACAATTCTTGGAAGAATTACTTGTGTCATGCACAAAGTAGATGTCCTAACCGACTTGCCAAAACTATAGTTTGTTAACATGAATTCTGTGGAGTGGTTGAAAAATGAGTTTTAATGACTTCAACGTAAGTGTATGTAAACATCCGATTTCAACTGTATATATATATATATATATATATATAAAAAAAACACAGAAATATCACATTTATATAAGTATTCAGACCCTTTACTCAGTACTTTGTTGAAGCACCTTTGGCAGCAATTACAGCCTTGAGTCTTCTTGGGTATGACGCTACAAGCTTGGCACACCTGCATTTGGGGAGTTTCTACCATTCTTCTCTGCAGATCCTCTCAAGCTTTGTCAGGTTGGAGCATCGCTGCACAGCTATTTTCAGGTCTCTCCAGAGATTTTCGATCAGGTTCAAGTCCGGGCTCTGGCTGGGCCACTCAAGGGCATTCAGAGACTTGTCCTGAAGCCACTCCTGCGTTGTCTTGGCTGTGTGCTTAGGGTCGTTGTCCTGTTGGAAGGTGAACCTTCGACCCAATCTGAGGTCTGTGTGTGACGCTTGGCATTCAGGCCAAAGAGTTCAATCTTTGTTTCATCAGACCAGAGATGGTCTGAGTCCTTTAGGTGCCTTGAGCTGTCATGTGCCTTTTACTGGAGGAGTGGCTTCCGTCTGGCCACTCTACCAGAAAGGCCTGATTGGTGAAGTGCTGCAGAGATGGTTGTCTTTCTGGAAGGTTCTCTCATCTCCACACAGGAACTCTGGAGCTCTGAGTGGCCATCGGGTTCTTGGTCACCTCCCTGACTAAGGTCCTTCTCCCCCGATTGCTCAGTTTGGCCGGGCAGTCAGCTATAGGAAGAGTCTTGGTGGTTCTAAACTTCTTCCATTTAAGAATGATGGAGGCCACTGTGTTCTTGGGGACCTTAAATGCTGCAGACATTTTTTGGTATTCTTCCCCAGATCTGTGCCTCAACACAATCCTGTCTCAGAGCGAGCAAATACCAACAATTCCTTCGACCTCATGGCTTGGTTTTAGCTCTGACATGCACTGTCAGCTGTGGGACCTGATATAGACAGGTTTGTGCCTTTCCAAATCATGTCCAATAAATAGAATTTACCACAGGTGGACTCCAATCAAGTTGTAGAAACATCTCAAGGATGATCAATGGAAACAGGATGCACCTGAGCAACATTTTTTGTTTCATAGCAAAGGGTCTGAATACTTATGTAAATAAGGTATTTCTGTGTTTTATTTTTAATACATTAGCAAAAAATCCTTAACCTGTTTTCACTTTTTCCATTATGGGGTATTGCGTGTAGATTGCTGAGGATAATGTTTTATTTAATCAATTTCAGAATAAGGATGTAACGTAACAAAATCTGGAAAAAGTCAAGGGGCTGAATACTTTCCGAATGCACTGTATTTCACCATTAACAATCTCATCTCTTAAGATTGGAAAAATAACTAACTTTAAAAATCACACAAAACACGTTCTAGAAATAAACGAACATGTTTCCTACATCCAGGCAGTTGTAACATTCTGATCAAAACAACCAGTCTGGTCTGAGCTATAGTTGTAGGATTAACAGAGAGATCTTACTAGGCATCTCAATAGACAGTTTCTTGAGTGTATTGGCATCCTCTGTGAAAGAAAGTACAGTATTATTGGTTTTGTGTTGTAAACTAGTAAATTTGACTCTGGTGAGGAATATTGACCCTTTGTGATACATACGAAGTATGCCAAAATGTCCTTATAATCGGAAAAAACGTATGAAATGAAACTTCCAATTACTCTTACCAACAATTTCCAATGAATTGAATACGAATACATATAATATAGTTCAAGACAAGAGAACCGGTATGGTATCAACATAGTTGAGTTCTAGGACAAACCAAAACATGTATAATATCATCATATATACATAACATATAGTATACATACAGTATATACTGTATGATGAGCATACGTGGCATGAATGCATCTTATGTGTGTATATACAGTGCCTTCAGAAAGTATTCACACCCCTTGACTTATTCCACATTTTGTTGTGTCACAGCCTGAATTCAAAATTGATTAAATTGTTTTCCCGTGTCACCCATCTACAAACAATACCCCATAATGACAAAGTAAAAACATTTAATGTCGTCTTGGTAAGCAACTCTAGTGTAGATTTGGCCTTGTGTTTTAGTGTCTGTTGGAAAGCAGACTGAACCAGGTTTCCTCTAGGATTTTGCCTTTGCTTAGCTCTATTTCATTTATTTGTATCCTAAAAAACTCCCTAGTCTTTGTCGATGACAAGCATACCCATAACATGATGCAGCCACAACCATGCATGAAAATATGAAGAGTGGTACTCAGTGATGTGTTATGTTGGATTTGCCCAAAACATAACGCTTTGTATTCAGGACATAAAGTTAATTTCTTTGCCACATTTTTAGCAGTTTTATTTTAGTGCCCTACTGCAAACAGGATGCATGTTTTGGAATATTTTTATTCTGTACATACTCCGTCATTTATGTTAGTATTGTGGAGTAACTACAATGTTGTTAATCCATCTGATCAAAACCATTCAACTCTGTAACTGTTTTAAAGTCACCATTGGCCTCATGGTGAAATCCCTGAGCGGTTTCCTTCCTCTCCGGCAACTGAGTTAGGAAGGTCACCTGTATCTTTGTAGTGAATGGGTGCATTGATACACCATCCAAAGTGTAATTAATAACTTCACCATGCTCAAAACGATATTCAATGTCTGCTTTATTTTTTATTTATACCCATCTACCAATCAGTGCCCTTCTTTGTGGGGCATTGGAAAACCTCCCTGGTCTTTGTGGTTGAGTCTGTCAATTTTCAATTTAACCTATTTTAAATTCAGGCTGTAAGACAACAACATGTAGAAAAGGTCAAGGCGTGTGAATACTTTCTGAAGGCATTGTGTGTGTATATATACAGTATACATGTCAGATGTGATCTTCATATCCATACCTTTATTTGAGAATTATAATAAATAAAGGTTTGTGTGCTTGTAGGAATGATGCTTTGGTATTTTTGAATTGGCATGGTATGCACAAACATATATTGCAATAGTTTAAGAGCTGATACTAACCAGCAAAATGACATGTGCAAGTATTAAATGCATATCAGGAATATATTCCAAAGGTCTGAAAAAAACCTGGTGTTTAAAAGACTGTGGCAGGTAAGAGACCCATCCACAATCTATCCATAGTGTTCTCCATAGTTAGACTCTTCCCCACTTTAACTGAGGATGGTTTGTCATGGTTACCAACCTGGTGGGGGTGGTGGTGACGGGGTGTTGGCTGTAGTGTCATCATCTTTATCTGCAATAAAGGTGTGATTGACACAGACCCACCTATCAAAAAGCTCCAAGTCCATCACCGGCTCGGCAGGCCAACAAGACAAAGCATTCAAGACAAGACAGGACGTGGGACTGACACGACACAACACCACCACATATGCATGTCTTTGAAATGGATAGATGAAGTGTACGAGACCACAAATGTGTTGATCATTAGAGACCACACCAGTGTCTATGTGATGGGAGTGGATGGTGATGTGAGAGATCACACGTGTACGTAAGATAAAGGAATTATGCGTAACACCACAAGCTTGGTTTAGGAAAGCTGGGAGCACAAGTGAGAAGCACTGTGAGAGGAAGAGAGAGATTGAAGTTGACAAGCAGCAGCCAGAAGAACACAAGAATGTCCACAAGGGATACGAAAGATTAAGACCTAACTATCCTAGAAAAGCCCTGTTACTTGAGAAACCTTCTGCTTGTCATAGATCAAAAGAGTAACTGAGCTCAGCTCAACCTCCAGACACGGTATAGAGAGTAGTGTTGGGCAGTATCCAGATTTTCATACCTTATCTGTACCATATATGGTATTACCAGAAGTGCACACAGGGGGCGCTATTTCTTAGAAATAAGGACGTTATACAGAGAGCATTCAAGTGGGGTGGGGGTTAAGTAAAACAGAAGCAACATATGAAACTGGATCTTTGTTGTGGTAAAATGGCACTGGAGCAATCCTGAGGGATGAGTGACAACTGGGGAGATAAATAACCTTACATACATCTAGATAAGCTGCTACGGCTGTCAACAGCACTGTGCTTGTTGCTGCAGTATAACCTCACTATGAAACCTAGACCCTCAGCTAGAAACAGTCTGTAAACTGTACTGAGAAGAATAGACACAGAAAACACACATGCACACAATAATACACACACACACACACACACACACACACACACACACACACACCAACACATGTTTGTGCATACGCACATAAACGTATCCTACCTACAGTGGGGAGAACAAGTATTTGATACACTGCCGATTTTGCAGGTTTTCCTACTTACAAAGCATGTAGAAGTCTGTAATTTTTATCATAGGTACACTTCAACTGTGAGAGACGGAATCTAAAACAAAAATCCAGAAAATCACATTGTATGAATTTTAAGTAATTAATTTGCATTTTATTGCATGACATAAGTATTTGATACATCAGAAAAGCAGAACTTAATATTTGGTACAATTAATATTTGGTGCAATTACAGAGATCATACGTTTCCTGTAGTTCTATACCAGGTTTGCACACACTGCAGCAGGGAATTTGGCCCACTCCTCCATACAGATCCTTCAGGTTTCGGGGCTGTCGCTGGGCAATACATATTTTCAGCTCCCTCCAAAGATTTTCTATTGGGTTCAGGTCTGGAGACTGGCTAGGCCACTCCAGGACCTTGAGATGCTTCTTACGGAGCCACTCCTTAGTTGCCCTGGCTGTGTGTTTCGGGTCGTTGTCATGCTGGAAGACCCAGCCACGACCCATCTTCAATGCTCTTACTGAGGGAAGGAGGTTGTTGGCCAAGATCTCGCGATACATGGCCCCATCCATCCTCCCCTCAATACGGTGCAGTCGTCCTGTCCCCTTTGCAGAAAAGCATCCCCAAAAAATGATGTTTCCACCTCCATGCTTCACGGTTGGGATGGTGTTCTTGGGGTTGTACTCATCCTTCTTCTTCCTCCAAACACGGCGAGTGGAGTTTAGACCAAAAATATCTATTTTTGTCTCATCAGACCACATGACCTTCTCCCATTCCTCCTCTGGATCATCCAGATGGTCATTGGCAAACTTCAGACGGGCCTGGACATGCGCTGGCTTGAGCAGGGGGACCTTGCGTGCGCTGCAGGATTTTAATCCATGACGGCATAGTGTGTTACTAATGGTTTTCTTTGAGACTGTGGTCCCAGCTCTCTTCAGGTCATTGACCAGGTCCTGCTGTGTAGTTCTGGGCTGATCCCTCACCTTCCTCATGATCATTGATGCCCCACGAGGTGAGATCTTGCATGGTGCCCTAGACCGAGGGAGATTGACCCTCATCTTGAACTTTCTAATAATTGCGCCAACAGTTGTTGCCTTCTCACCAAGCTGCTTGCCTATTGTCCTGTAGCCCATCCCAGCCTTGTGCAGGTCTACAATTTTATCCCTGATGTCCTTACACAGCTCTCTGGTCTTGGCCATTGTGGAGAGGTTGGAGTCTGTTTGATTGAGTGTGTGGACAGGTGTCTTTTATACAGGTAACGAGTTCAAATAGGCGCAGTTAATACAGGTAATGAGTGGAGAACAGGAGGGCTTCTTAAAGAAAAACTAACAGGTCTGTGAGAGCCGGAATTCTTACTGGTTGGTAGGTGATCAAATACTTATGTCATGCAATAAAATGCAAATTAATTATTTAAAAATCATACAATGTGATTTTCTCTCACAGTTGAAGTGTACCTATGATAAAAATTACAGACCTCTACATGCTTTGTAAGTAGGAAAACCTGCAAAATCGGCAGTGTATCAAATACTTGTTCTCCCCACTGTATATACACACACGTTCTTGCATATGCACATACACATGTTTGTGCTTTTGCACAGACACACTTCTTCCAGACCTGCTGGAGATGGGGGTGGTGGTGGGGTAACCTGCACCGTAACAACTGGTTCTGGAGGTGGGGGTGGTGGTGGGGTAACCACTGTAACAACAGGCTCTGGCTCTGGCGGTTGGGTAACCACTGTAACAACAGGCTCTGGCGGTTGGGCAACCACTGTAACAACAGGCTCTGGAGGTTGGGTAACCACTGTAACAACTGGCTCTGCTTCCTCCTTCACTGTAGGCAATGGGGTTGCTGAATTGGGACAAGGCTCTCACAGATTAAATTTACCGTCCATCTCCTCCACTTATACACAGCACTACGTTTATTTCAGTTTACATGTGTCGTTTTACCATGAAACGGCTAATCAGACACAACTTTGGGGGCACTTTCGCCTTAGAAGTCTTAGAAGTTACTGTATTTAAAAATGCACTAGTCAACACTCTGCAGAAAGCAAAGCATGAACCAATGTGTGGCTGTTGTACTGTAAATGCCAATGAAGTCCATCACATTGGGTCATAGCGGCCATTGAGGCAGAGGGTGTCTCTGTCTGTCATTACAAACAGCGCTTCAATCCAAATAAAAACAATGATTCATACACATTCTATCAATCCATTGCCTGATTTGAATGGAACTTTGGACCATACAATCTGTTAGGAGAAGACAAAGGTACTTAGCAAAGACCAACTCTATTAATCTGACTCTTGTACAGACTAGAGTTAATGCTTTGAGGGCGGGACAATTGAACGGAAGCGCTTGTTACTATTTATGAGTATGGCCTGGAGTTTTTCCTAACCACATGACCTGATCAGGAAAAACTCTGGGCCTTCAGTTATAGTAAACAGCATGCACTTCTACTGTGAACGGCTTGAGACTGAGTGAATTGTACTCACCAGGCGGTGGGGGTGAGCAAGGGGACGGGGCATCCTCCTTTACTTCAGAGGTTACAGACTCGACTTGCTCTTTAGCCCCGACTGCAACCGCCTCCGGTTCTGGTTCTTTAGACCCATTCTCTACTGGTTCTGGTTCCTTAGCAACCACAGGTTGAGGCTCTACAGGCTTAAGCACCTCTATGGGCTGTGGATCCTTCCGCTCAGTCTCTACCGGTTGTTCTGTACGGCAGATAACAGCGCCAGGCTGGAGCAGCAAGCCTCAAGCAAAAGCATTGGCAGCCTCTCAAAACACTGCAGTATATATATATATATATATATATATATATATATATATATATATGAGGTGCTGGCTGGGCATGGATGAGCATAGAGAGCCAGCGACCAGATTGGGTCTTTCCATTGACAGTCATGTCTGAATGCATGACAGGCGGTCAGAATTGATACAGTTTACTACCAAGTAAAAATTGGGGGATGTTACCAATCTGGTCATTGAACATCTATGGCTAGTCCTGGAAATTTCAATGAAGTATAGTTTTATGTATTCATCAAGCTTGTACAAGACTTAGTCACAATGTACCACAAGCTCTAAAGAAAATCTGATTTTCATTATTTCACATAATGAAAATCATAACAGTCCCCAGAAATGTGAACGTGACAATGTCAATGGAATCTATTATGTCTAATGACAGCTACCTGCGGAATGTAACAATGAAACCTATACTTCCTCATTCACACTGAACGAACTTCCTGTGAATGATTCCATATTCCAATACAATACAATACAATACAATACACACACACACAATGGTGACATACTTGGTAGAGAAAGCACAAGCCAGTATTGGGGACAGAGCATCACAAGCACGGGAGTGTGTTAGCAGCAGTGCAACTACGTACGTATGTGCATCATATGTGCCGTTTTATCAGGAAGTTGACTTATTCAGGGTCACACGTAGACTATTTTGACTTAAGTGCGTATTGTTTGTGGTTGAATGTGTGTGTCATCGAGGAACAGTTGAGAAATGCCATTATAAAAGAAGAAAAATGAGAACGGGGGACACACAACAACAAACACGCGTGTTGTCAGTGTGGCGTGCAAATTAATTAATCACCTGGGAAGAGTGAGGGAGGGGAGAGAGGAGGGATACGCAAGGGGGAGGGAGGAGAGAAAATAGGTCTAAGACACCAGTGCATGGGTACCCACCTGGGGGTGGAGGCGAGACCTCCAGGGATATCTCAGGTGTGGGCATGGGCGCCTCACTACTGTCTGGGGCACCACTCTCTGAGTATGTGACAAATATAGCAGGGATGGAAGAGCTGCTTTTTAATAGCACCAAGCCTCCACATACTAGCCTCGAACATACTCACTCTCACACAAATGGGCATGCTTACTCACTGCATGCCCGACCTCACTCGCCGTTTTTTATTCAGTCACACACAGATTGGGACACATATAGTAAATACACTGTATTAGTTCGCACACATGCGTGAGCAATATCAATTACAGTGGGATATTTTCAACAGAGAGTAGGTGATTTCCCTTCAACGATACATAGGGAGAAAAATTCAGAACACTTTTACAACCATTTGGCTGAACCAGATTCACTGTTTTGGTGCTTGACCGTGAGGGGATTTAGTTGATGGAGGAAATACATGACAGGGTTAAAACGTGTCCTTCACTTACTGTATTACAGGCTTATTTAGAATTCATCTTTGTGAAAAGTATTTTGACTGAATCTTACTTTTGACTTTACACTATACAATCTGAGACCATTCTCATTCTGAAGCACAATTGCAATATTTTTGGCACAATTACGATTTTAATAATTTCAGAGAAGTACATAAAATCATATCAGTGCTCGGCCAGAGACAAATTTAGCCTAAACCTGTTTGTGGAGGCAGAGCTATGCCCCCCACTGTACGAAGCCACAGGCCCAAGATGCTGCTGCTGCTCCCAAGGTCAAAGCCAGGCGGCCAATAACATGCCAGCGCCCTGGTCACATGAGGGGGCAGGAGCGTCAGCTGAATCAACAGGCCTGGATCAGCCGGTCCGCCTGGGGGAATGTGTAGATTCTGACCGCTCGGTCGTCACCACTGACCACTGAGCCACAGTAGTACAACAGTTCTATTGCCAAGGACATGTCTCCACAGTGAGACTTTCACAGTGTTTAAACCAGCGACCGTGTTAACACATTCACACTGAAGTCGGAGGTGGAACAGTCACATTACATACAGCCTCAGCTGTACCTTAATGTGCTTTCACATTTGCACATGGTTTCCACCATCCAATAGACCAAGACTGCCAACTTAATATGGGATGCATTCTCTCCTGCATGATATAACGGAGGTTTCCCATAATAATTCTCTCATACCAAGTTCTCTGCTCAAAGCCAGTGCTGTGTGAGGTGAAAGAACATTGTTGGGCGTCACACTTCACTGACCTTTTTCACCATTGGACGTCTCATCTGCAAAATGGAGACAAAAGAGAACAATAAAAAAAAGGGGGAATTTTTTTTAACCCTGCACTGTCTAGACTGATCAAACCCGCACACAGGGTCATGGCACATATTTGGACACTACAATCTAAACCTATTAAGGGATTTAAAGCTAGGCCCCATTGGATCAACGTCTCTATACATCCCTGGGTCCCCCTAGCCTATCGGTGTTTAAACATTTACCCCTGTGTGTTATTAATGGGTTAGTGAAACAGATTCACGTGTGTTCTCGTCTGGTCTTTCCGAAAATGTTAATCTCCATGAAAATCTCCAGTCTTGAGCAACACTGCGATTCTTTTTTCTTTCTCTACGCAGACTAGAGGAAAGGGAATTCCACCCAGTCGTCACATTAGCCTGGTGGACTGAGGATGGAATACACAGTAACAGGCAAATACAGACATGGAGACGACAGCAGACAGTGACATACAGAGGCTACAGGAGGAGAATTTACACCAAGACTGATATCAGCCCAGAGGGACTTTGGTACCAAAAAACAACAGATGTCTATCTCGTGCCTGGTAACCATGGTTATACCATGGCTCACATCTACATACAGCACAAGAAAAAACACAGGCTGAAAAACATGCAATCGAAACAGAAATATTATTTCCGTATTATCATTCTAATAGCTTTTCATGTAGGACTATGTCTATTCACTCAGCCACAGGTAGGTCATATGTACTGGCATCACACATAAAGTAGATGAAAAGCTAGTGAAACTCCCTCTAGTGGAACAACAACATTTCCCCTTCTATTCCCAATGCTTCACCGGCACTCTGTAAGTGTGAAGATATACATTTTTAAGAAAAGTATTCAGTTGAAATATACTGTAATTTACAGTGCATGTATTCTCCAAAGATGGAGAGGGACATTTCGTGACTTGATCAGAGGAAGGTGGTCAGGGAGATGGTTGATGAAGATGGAGTCTGGTGACGATGTTGTCGTGGGCTGCTCTGGGAGCCTTATAGCCACTGGACTTCTCCTTCACAATGTGTAGCACCCACTTGGGTGATGCCTCAGTTCCGAGTAGTAGCCAGTCGTCCTCATTTACGAGCTGTCTGCCTCAGCTCTGCATTCCTTTACTGCATCTCTCATTACTTTCAAGCTTCAGGTGACTCTTCAATTAATACATGCGTAGGCCTACTGTACACTCAGGTTTACTCCAAACACATTGTTCCAAATGCTAGCCATTTAGCTAACGTAAGCCCAAAACAACACGGAAAGGTCACTGGGTGGGGATACAGACGATCCTTTCCGGTTCATATGAAGACTTAACTGACTGAACTTTGAGCTCTGACTTCTCTGATCTGAAGATCACCGGCGCCCAGATTTTTCCCTGTCTGACCTTGTTTTGTTGTCTTGAACGGACCAAAATAAGTACATTTCGGCCGTGGCATATTGCATACATTTTATTAAACATTACGTGCTAAATAGTACATAGTATGATTAGTAAACAGTATGCAGTTCAAGTAAGTAGTAGGCAAGACTGACTGACTGACTGACTGACTGACTGACTGACTAAGGGAACGAGAGGAAAAAGAGGGGGGGGTGTAGGGGGATTTTTGTAGGGTGATGACAGTGTACTGTTGCTAGACTGTCCATTTCCACAGAGAGTGGCACTCAACGATGAGCACTGGGCCTGGCACAGCAGCCTGTGAATTCTGCAGGGATGCCAGCCTTGCCACCCTGCCCTGTGCCAGGCATGACGGGTCCTTTGTTAATGATCTGTAGGAATACTGTGCCCTTCCTGTCCAATGTCCCTGAGTCCTAGGACCATATGAAGTATCTCTCTCTCTGTAAGACAGTCTGTCATGCCCCATTGTGACTTCTCTGTCCACTCCCCTCTCTCTTCACATCTATTGACTTTACCAACTTCCTCTCTCTTTTTAATATACAGTAACTCCCATCCATCTCTCATGCCTAAGTCCCTGTGTGCCTAATTACAGTAACACTGTACATACTGTAATTCAAAAGTCCATACACTATTGGAACCATAATGATCTCCCAACACCTCTACTCTCCAGTCTGCAACACAGCCAAAACCCTGTTGTCCAACCACTCTTTCGTGATTCCCGCCGGACATTCCAGTTCAGATTTTGACATTGTCACACCTCACCAAAAACTTGCCATTGGCTCATCACATCAGAATCATATACAGGTGAATTCAGAAGTTTACATACACCTTAGCCAAATACATTTAAACTCAGTTTTTCACAATTCCTGACATTTAATCCTAGTAAGAATTCCCTGTCTTAGGTCAGTTGGGATCACCACTTTATTTTAAGAATGTGAAATGTCAGAATAACAGTAGAGAGAATGATTTATTTCAGCTTTTATTTCTTTCATCACATTCCCAGTGGGTCAGAAGTTTACATACACTCAATTAGTATTTAGTAGCATTGCCTTTAAATTGCTTAACTTGGGTCAAACGTGTCGGGTAGCCTTCCACAAGCTTCCCACAATAAGTTGGGTGAATGTCTTGAGATGTTGCTTCAATATATCCACATAATTTTCCTTCCTCGTGAAGCCATCTATTTTGTGAAGTGCACCAGTCCCTACTGTAGCAAAGCACCCCCACAACATGATGCTGCCACCCCTGGGCTTCAAGGTTGGGATGATGCTCTTCGGCTTGCAAGCCTCCCCCATTTTCCTCCAAACATAACAATGGTCATTATGGCGAAACAGTTCTATTTTTGTTTCATCAGACCAGAGGACATTTCTTCAAAAAGTACGATCTTTGTCCCCAAGTGCAGTTCCAAACCGTACTCTGGATTTGGAAATGTGTTATAGTGAATTAAAAGTGAAATAATCTGTCTGGAAACAATTGTTGGAATAATTACTTGTGTCAGGCACAAAGTAGATGTCCTAACCGACTTGCCAAAACTCTAGTTTGTTAACATGAAATCTGTGAGTGGTTGAAAAATGTGTTTTAATGACTAGTTGGTATTATTGAGAAAATTCTGACTTCAACTGTAGGGTCTCACAAACACACACATCAATGTGCACTACAGGGAGGCATTCTTTGTCTCATCGCAGAGATCATGAGCGCAGAGAAAGGTTTTGTTTCACCTCAGCGAACTCCCCAGTGCAGCTGACCACGCTGTAGATATGTTCAGCTGTCGCCCCTGCTGTTGTGCAGACAGATGGGCTCATGGTGACCCCAACGAGAGCCAAGCTGCCGTCTCTTCTTAATATAGACACCCAGAACCTTTTAATGCACACCCTAACAACACCCTTTCTTAGTGACTATTGTGTGTCGGTTGGACCGGCAGGCCACATAAGGGATAGTGTCCGTAATGGTCCCAACCCCGCTATTCTCCAGTCTGCAACACAGCCAAAACCCTGTTGTCCATCCGAATGACAGACTGACAGGTTCCTAAGAGCGTTGAGAATGGAGGTCTGCTAGAAGTGAAAAGGCCACAGAAAGGAACTGCCGACGACCTCAGTGTGGATGTGGGGCTGTGGTTTGGCGATTAGCAGCCGTCAGGGTCTCCTTGTGTCGTTTACCTAAAGGCTTGATTTATGGAGTGGAATTCAGAAAGCGACGACCATGCTGTCTGAGGTAACGGAGCAGGGAGAGTGATGGGAACTGAGAGGTTGTAAATATACTGAGGTGAAACCCAAGACTTTTGCTGAGAGCAGGCACAATGGGTGTAGTGGATGACGCTGGTCTTTTGACTCTGGGTGGGAGTTTCTAATGACTGTACGTCTGACCCCTTAGTGCCCTGAGAGAATCATCATCTAAAATGATGGTGTGACAATGGCGGGTGGTGAGAGAGAGCGCAAGAGAGAGAGCATGAGGGATACGGATTAAAAGGCTTCTCATTCTGAACTATTCCAGGGACCAAGGAATCCATGGGCCACTCAGCCAGCCAGCCAGCCACTCAGCCAGCCACTCAGCCAGCCATATCTCATCCTGCTTTTTAAAGACTTGGGTCTGCAGTCTAAACCAACACCACCTCCAGCAGCCTCTTCCTTTTCAGCTGTTCAGAGTCATTTATAAGAACAATACTTTTTTCACTGTTGTTTATCTAGTCTTCTGCAACAGAGCTATCTATTTATGGAAGGCGGTTGCGGTGGACTGGCATGCAACTGCCTCACCTTACCTTTGTGTTTGTCTCCGACGGGATCATGAATGTTTATTACGGTGGATTGACTTTCTGCAGGCATCTCTCCTGTACTAATAAAACACACGTCACAGTAGTGCTGTGTGTTTTACGTGTACAAGAGGAAGCTAAGCTGTCCAACAGTCTCATGGTGCCTCACCCCAAAGCGACGTAGCTCACCCAGCCTCTGCTACACTACATTGAGATGTTGACATTTATTGAGAGCCCTATATCAAAGCGACGCGGGCAAATGAGGCCAGTAAAGTGAATGGTATGCTTTTAGAGTTCACAGCTGACTGATTAAAGAAGCCAAAAGGTGGATTGGACCAGTTGCCGAATACCTGGTCTAGTCCCTATATCTATTGCCAGCATATTTATTGAATAACGTCCATGAAAGCAATCTTGCAAAGCCCTCCCATTCCAGCCTATAAGCCCCATTGTCCTGCAGGGGAGAGAATGCACCGGCAGAGTGGCCTGGGTGTATGTGTGGAGAGGAGCGAGAGCGTGTCATTCCTGTACTGCTGCTACGGTCCACCAGAGGATAAACGGTTTATAATATAAAACGTGTTATTCACTCCGTTGGGGTGGTGTCCAAGCGATGACTATACATGTGCTGTTCCTGTACATGGGCATGTCTTACTGTTGAGCAAAGACCTGAACTAATGGAGAGGGAGGAAGTACTAGCAGAATTACAGACAAGACGGACACGAGCAGCGGTACGCTATCGAGGGCCCTGCCATAGAAAGGAGGAGGGAGATGATGATGGAGTTGAATGTGGGAGATGAGGGTTTTTTAGGGATCTGGGTTTTGCTTCTGCTGTACAATGACATGTCATCTACCCTGCCATCCATTCATCAGTCATCAGCAGGACCGAGGACGGAATGTATCCATCATCCGGAAGGCATCTTCATCCCAAAGCGACAGTCCATCCACATTGCGTCACCCTTCAGGGGTCTTCTTCGCTGGTGTCCAGCTCAGCCCAGTGCCAAGCACCAGGGCTCATCAACATTCCTCCAGCAGGGCTCATTACGTCTCCCTCCAGCAGGGCTCCTAATGACCATGACAACAGCAGCAGATTTTTTTTCTTCACAGATGAGGTATAAATTTCCAAGCTGAAATGCAATACTGTTGTCGCCAAAGTCACTTTCTCAATTACCGTGAGCAAATTCCTGGGAACTCTCAAAGGAGAACTTATTTTGACTAAATGCTAAATAACTACTCAGTAATACCAACTAACAAATAAAACAAACACTAAAATAAACCATGCAAAATAAATATTTTGGCCTTATTTACAAAAAAAAAAGAAAACAAATGAAGGGTTAATGGACCTTTTTTTCCTCTCGTCTGTAGAGAAAATCAACCAATAATTACAACACAAACGTAAAATAACATATGCATTACAACTATCAGTACCAGTTATCAGCTGTTGTTAATACATTAAACATGCAGGATACTAGATGCAGTCCGAAATTCGAACAAAGCGTTGCTTCAGGACAGGTTGTACTGAACAGGGGCGCTCCTACCTTTCTTTGTGGGCTCTGGCTCTGGCATCTTGAGCCGGGTCCCAAGAAAAGCGTCAACGAATGAAAAGCTGCAGGTAGGTACGTGCCGTCAGATCAGCGTGACTGTATAGGAGGCCAGGTGGGGCGTGGGAGCCCTCTGTCCAGAGGGAGAGAGATGATGTTGGGCTACCACCAGGGAGATTCTCTTGGACCCTTTAGACCAGAGTGATGGAAGAGGTGAGGAGGGCACAGTGTGGGACAGTATGGGAATCTCAATGGGGGAGAGGCGGCACGGTGACACATCTAGAGGAGACGGGCTTCCTGTCTTTATATAGCAGGGCAGCAGGCCCCTCCTCTCTCTAGCTGACTGCACAGCTTCATCCTGCCCCCAGGTTCTCATTCTAAAGGCTCTAATTCCTGGTCCCAACAGTGGTGGATCCAAATGTTGATGTTGATGTTAGCACTATGACGTACATAACTGGCCAGCCGCCAATTTACTTTGAATTTTACACTGGGCCCCCCCAGGGCTGTGTGGCATGTACAGGTGTGATGTATTATGATAGGGGTACATACACTACTATCCTGGAACTCTAAAATACCATATCAAAACCGGTACAGAGAACACATTGTGTGTGAAATAGATGCACTTTTAGTAACACATGCGCATTCCAAAAAACAGAAATGGGACTGAACATTTCAACTGACGTATCAGTAGGGAGCGTTCAATAAATCCCCTGGTTTTCCCGGAATCCCAGTTGGAGTCAGGAGGGAATAAGCAGGAAATCTAGAACCCTCCAACCAGGATTTCTGGAAAACCGGGGAATTTATTGAACGTTCCATGAATTTTGCAACCCTTCGCATCAGTCAACGTTCCGGAATGCAAACAGTAGAGTACATAATAAGGCAATGAGGGAGGAGACTGGTCAGTTAAGAACAGTGGTAAATATGGCAGAAAAGGCAATGAGACGTTTCAGGCGTGAGATTAATCTGATAGTTCCTGATGATTCAGTTACATTCGTTGGGCCTATACCTAGCGCTATTTGAGTGACTTTGTGGGTTCACTGCACATAAAAAGATTGAGAAGACTAGCATAGACTTCATGCCAAGTGTCAGAAATCTGTGTAATCCTCGGGGGATGCTGTCCAAGTAAGTAGGCCTGCCTGCGGGGCGAATAAATACTGGAGAGCTGCCTGGGCTGTGGTTATATGGCCTATACTTAGAAAGCTGTCATGAACCTTGACATTTGACATATCTGACATGGAAAGAGGGTTTGATAGAGAATGTTGAGATTGGTGCGGTTGCTAGGAGGCTAATTAACCTTTTAGCAGGTTGGGTGAGTGATAAATCAGGTAGTGGTCTCTAGTGAGGCTGTGACGATTCGGGAAACAAGGCTTAAAGCTGTTGGGACTTAAAAGGAGGTTTTAGAACACACAAAATGAGGGCTTCTTATTGTGGGCAGTCCCAGGCTCCTGCTGAGACTTAACACAACATAACCACTCAACACCAGGATCCCATTTCCCCTACACTTCAGTTGTTCCTGAAAACTGTTCCACTGCATTTTGTGCTATCATTCACTGTATCAACAACATACCAAGGTGTGGCCAATATCAGCGTAGTGTTGCCCCTGTCCATTAAACACAAAGACCACAGAAGAGTGTTTACTATAACTGAAACCTCTCTGCCTGAAGCCTTTTCAGGCTATCCTACTGAAATAGGACAGTATAACCCATCATGAAAAAACCCTGCAACTAATTTGTTGAATCTGATAGTTCCTGATGATTCAGTTACATTTACATACTGCACACCTACTACGGACAATGTCTCTTAATGACGTGGAAGACTTTAATTTCATGAAGAAAAAACGTGTTCTTACTTAGGCCCTGTGTTAGGCGACTGCCTTCACAGATAGTTTTGAAGTATGTGGCCTTTCTTGGTAACAGACACACATAGGCTCTGTAACCCATTTATAACTCAGAGTGGGCTCCAGTGGTAAATGCAAGGCTTAGGGCAGTATCATGTGGGTCTGCTACAAAGAGCACACAAAACCATTTGGAATTGCCTGGTCTGGGCAGGAGTTGGCATCACAGGCGAGATTTAGCCATGAGGTCACCCTTGAGAGCTGATAGGGACAACCAGGGGGCACACTGACCCCTGCTGGTCGCACAAGGACATAACAGCTCTTACCATTCTACCCTTGAACACATGATGAAACTAACGCCAACACATACACATGACATGCTCCTAGGCATGTACACATGCAGACCAATAGTATGTAGACATACTCTAGTCAATGATTACATCAAATTGTTATGACACTCACACATATCAGGCAAAGGATCACACTCAGCCAAGAGACTGCTATTACAGCAATGCTCATTAGTGCATAATTCTGTTCCCAGAGGAGAATGGCCAATTTTAACGTTGAGGGTAGCATGGAAAGTAGACTGTAAATAGACTCACTCCTACCTCCTTTTGGTGATGGAACTCCCCATGCACTGATCAAATTTCTCTCTGACTTCAGGGCCCAGTTTTTATCTATTCGGAATCCGTCTATCGGATAGGATTAAATGCAAAGAAATATAATTAATAGAACGGGGGCTCCCCATTCAAGTCAATTATTAATCTATTCTATTCATTCTAATTTTATGCATTTAATCCTATCCGATAGGAGAAATTCATTATGCACGCGCTCCACGGCGGCCTCAGATTTTTCCCGACGTGAATTTAGTTCCCATCATGCAAATTTCGAGATTTGACTCAAGAAACGGATTATGTAATTCCATCAATTGAAAATGGCAAACCAAACTAGTCCCCTGACATGGTCACGTGGTCTGGGAATGTGTTTCAATTACATAGTTTTTCATGAGATTTATTAGACTTTATTAACATTTAACATGAAATAAACATAAGTAAACATTATGAAACATAAATATTATAAAATATATATTATAAACTGAGGTGGTTCGATTCCTGAATGCTGATTGGCTGAAAGTCGTGGTATATTTAAGCAATAAGGCCCGAGGGGGTGTGGTATATGGCCAATATACCACGGCTAAGGGCTGTTCTTAGACGCAACGTGGAGTGCTAGGACATAGACCTTAGCCTTGGTATATTGGACATATACTGTATCACAAACACTCCAGGTTCCTTATTGCTATTATAAACTGGTTACCAATGTAATTAAAGTAAATGTTTTGTCATACCCATGGTATACGGTCTGATATACCACGACTTCAGGGCTCGAACAACCCAGTTTATAACAGACCTTATACCGGTATGAAAAAACATGTATTTTTACTCTTCTGATTATGTTGGTAATCAGTTTGTAACCGCAATAGGGCACCTCAGGGGTTTGTGGTACATGGCCACTTCAATATTTTGTCTTGCCCATTCACCCTCTGAATGGCACACATTGCCCATTCACCCTCTGAATGGCACACATTGCCCATTCACCCTCTGAATGGCACACATTGCCCATTCACCCTCTGAATGACACACATTGCCCATTCACCCTCTGAATGACACACATTGCCCATTCACCCTCTGAATGACACACATTGCCCATTCAAGGCTTAAAACTCCTTCTTTAACCTGTCTCCTCCACTTCGTCTACACGGATTGAAGTGGATATAACAATTGACATCAATAAGGGATCATAGTGTCCTTAATGTTTGGTACACTCACTGTAGTATCCTATAGCAAAAGCCTAGTCTACATGCCAGCCATATACATGGTTGGCATGTTCAGCGCCCCCGCACCTCCAGCGAAGGTCAGCGCCCCCGCACCTCCAGCGAAGGTCAGCGTCCCCGCACCTCCAGCGAAGGTCAGCGTCCCCGCACCTCCAGCGAAGGTCAGCGTCCCCGCACCTCCAGCGAAGGTCAGCGTCCCGCCACCTCCAGCGAAGGTCAGCGTCCCGCCACCTCCAGCGAAGGTCAGCGTCCCGCCACCTCCAGCGAAGGTCAACGTCCCGCCACCTCCTGCGAAGGTCAGCGTCCCGCCACCTCCTGCGAAGGTCAGCGTCCCGCCACCTCCAGCGAAGGTCAGCGTCCCTCCAGCGAAGGTCAGCGTCCCTCCAGCGAGGGTCAGCGTCCCGCCACCTCCTGCGAAGGTCAGCGTCCCGCCACCTCCTGCGAAGGTCAGCGTCCCCCCACCTCCTGCGAAGGTCAGCGTCCCGGCACCTCCAGCGAAGGTCAGCGTCCCGGCACCTCCAGCGAAGGTCAGCGTCCCGCCACCTCCTGCGAAGGGCAGCGTCCCGCTACCTCCAGCGAAGGTCAGCGTCCCCGAACCTCCAGCCGTCTGCTCCGCTCCTGAGCCAGAGCAGTCCGCTCCACCGGTGCCCATTCCGGGTCCAGCCGTCTGCTCCGCCTCAGTGCCAGAGCAGTCTGCTCCGCCGGTACCCAATCCGGGTGCAGCCGTCTGCTCCGCCTCAGCGCCTGAGCAGTCCGCTCCACCGGTGCTCAATCCGGGTCCAGCCGTCTGCTCCGCCTCAGTGCCAGAGCAGTCCGCTCCGCCGGTACCCAATCCGGGTGCAGCCGTCTGCTCCGCCTCAGTGCCAGAGCAGTCCGCTCCGCCGGTACCCAGTCCGGGTCCTGCTGCCTGCTCCGCCTCAGTGCCAGAGCAGTCCGCTCCGCCAGTACCCAGTCCGGGTCCAGCCGCCTGCTCCGCCTCAGTGCCCGAGCAGTCCGCTCCGCCGGTACCCAGTCCGGGTCCAGCCGCCTGCTCCGCCTCAGTGCCCGAGCAGTCCGCTCCGCCGGTACCCAGTCCGGGTCCAGCCGCCTGCTCCGCCTCAGTGCCCGAGCAGTCCGCTCCACCGGTACCCAATCCGGGTCCAGCCGCCTGCTCCGCCTCAGTGCCAGAGCAGTCCGCTCCACCGGTACCCAATCAGGGTCCAGCAGTCTGCTCCGCTTCAGAGCCTGAGCAGTCCGCCCCACCGGTGCCCAGTCCGGGTCCGGCGGTTTTCCCAGCTCCATGGCCGGAGCAGTTTGTCCCACCGGTGCCCAGTCCGGGTCTGGCGGTTTTCCCAGCTCCATGGCCGGAGCAGTTTGTCCCACCGGGGCCCAGTCCGGGACCGGTTGTTTTCCCCGCTCCATGGCCGGAGCCGTTTACCCCACCGGTGCCCAGTCCGGGCCCGGTTGTTTTCCCCGCTCCATGGCCGGAGCCGTTTACCCCACCGGTGCCCAGTCCGGGTCCGGTTGTGTTCCCCGCTCCATGGCAGGAGCCGTTTTCCCCACCGGGGCCCAGTCCGGGCCCGGTTGTTTTCCCCGCTCCATGGCCGGAGCCGTTTGCCCCACCGGTGCCCAGTCCGGGCCCGGTTGTTTTCCCCGCTCCATGGCCGGAGCCGTTTACCCCACCGGTGCCCAGTCCGGGCCCGGTTGTTTTCCCCGCTCCATGGCCGGAGCCGTTTGCCCCACCGGTCCACAGCCCGGGACCGGTGATAAGGAAGGGGCACGGGACAAAACTGTCCACATCGCCGGAGCCGGAGCCGCCGCCGCCCCCGATGGACTAGTTTTCTCTCCCATTTACCCCCCCGTGTTTTGTGTGTGTTTTTTGTTGTTGTTTAGGCGTCCGGGAGTCCGCGCCTTGGGGGGGGGGGTACTGTCAGGCTCTGGCCATAGAGAAGCAAGAGGCTTCTCTATGTAGCTATGGTCAGAGTCTGACAGTGTCGTTATTTTCTGTTTCTTTGTGGGTTTTGGGTGGATCTCTAATTAGAGGCAGCTGCTACCCGTTGTCTCTAATTAGGGATCCAATATATGTTGAGTCTGTCCCTCACGCGGGTGTGGGTTGTTATCGATGTATGTCGCAGTCACGGGTGCAGTAAGTGTGTTTCTTTCTCGTCCGTTCATTTAGTGTGTTTTTGAACGTGACGTTTACTCGAGTAGTGTTTGTTTGTGTTCTGTGGTTCGTCTGTTAGTTTGTCTATACATAGTACGTGAACATTTATTGTACATAGTATAAAGATAAAAAATGTCGAACTACTATCCCTGTGCTGCGTCTTGGTCTCTCCATACACCCATTCGTGACACATTTACAGTTAAAGGCAAGTCTTTTTAGGTATTGGTCTCTCAGGGCAGCATGAGCTCCAGTGGCAGTATCTGCTAACCACAAAAAGGGAACTTGCCTCTCTCTCTTGCTGGTATAGTATGTGGCAATGTGTGGTCTGTCCCTTTCTCAGGCAGTGTAGGGGTGTTTTGGTCCAGTAGTGTTGTTGGGTGGCCACCGTGTGATTGCATAGCCTGAAAAACAAGTTTTAAACCAACTGATTGTATGGTTGAGACAAGCAGAACATCACCCACTAAACTATAGCCCTGTACTGTGTATCATTCACAGATCTAAGTGCTGTCTATGACAGGCTGTGCATCATGGGGAGTCATGGGGACTTTTTCCACGTTACAGCCTTATTCTAAAATGTATTATTTATTTTTTTATCCTCATCAATCTACACACAATACCCCATAATGACAAAGCCAAAACAGGTTTCTAGAAATTTTAACAAATGTATTACAAATAAAAAACAGAAATGCCTTATTTACATAAGTATTCAGACCCTTTGCTATGAGACTCAACATTGAGCTCAGGTGCATCCTGTTTCCATTGATCATCCTTGAGATGTTTTTACAACTTGATTGAAGTCCACCTGTGGTAAATTCAATTGATTGGACATGATTTGGAAAGGCACACACCTGTCTATATCAGGTCCCACAGTTGACAGTGCATGTCAGAGCAAAAACCAAGCCATAAGGTCGAAGGAATTGTCTGTAAAGCGCCGAGACAGGATTGTGTCGAGGCACAGATCTGGGGAAGGGTACAAAAACATTTCTGCAGCAGTGAAGGTCCCCAAGAACACAGTGGCCTCCATCATTCTTAAATGGAAGACGTTAGCAAACATTTCTAAAAACCAGTTTTTGCTTTGTCATTATGGGGTAATGTGTGTAGATTGATGAGAAAAAATAACAATTTAATCAGTTTTAGAATAAGGCTCTAACGTAACAAAATGCGGAAAAGGTCAAGGGGTCTGAATATTTTCCGAAAGCATTGTATATCATTGTATGCATACCATTTCAGGTTTCACCAAAGTTTCCTTCCATGGTCACTGGTGTAGGCAAAGCACAGACACCTCCCACTGCAATAGTGTAAAACAAGAGGTGGCATTAAAATGATAAAATAATCAATGTATTTTCTATGATTCATAACAGTAACAGAGGACAACCTTTTTCTCTGCCATCTTCTCCAGTGCCCTGTCTGTAGTGTTCCTCCAGAAAGTCCCAAATCAACCCCAAGATCGGTCTGGTTAGCTTCTAAACAATTCTGACAAACATAACCGATTCAAATTTTACAGCAGACTCACACCTCCAGTTTAGTTTGAAAGTGTGACATCAATATACATCACTGTGCAGTTATCCTTAAGCTAATAAAGGGTCTCGTATTTACCATCATTGTAGATTGCTTCAGTCACAGGTCCTGATCCCAGGTTTTTCCACAGAGTTGTGTGTTAGATGAAATGCATGGAGGCACTGTGTGACACCCAGCCTTTTATTATGCCTCCACAACGGCCAGTTGGGGCTGCCTTGCTTATCGCCTGGCCTGCACTAATCCACCACAACCAGGCTACCGAGGTAAACCTTCACCACAGGAACAATGGCCACCTCCCCACAAAGGCCACCACCAGAGCAGCACTGTCTCCCAGGACTGACCACATCCTCCCCACTGGGCAAGATAAGAGCAGCCATGGGCTCTCTAGACAGGAAAACACCACTTATCACCATGGTTGGCCTTTTGGATGTGGATCTTGTGTTCATGTCTTACAGATTATGGATTGATGGGGAATTGTGAGTGAGGGGTAGACAATGTTGTTATTGCCTTTGCACAAGCAGACTTATTTGGCTCATTCAACAAAGTTCATGGTTTTCTCTTTTTTTGTCTCTGTTTTTTTCCTAGGACACAACGAAGATGGGACACTAGTTGGAACTCATGACATTGTCACCATTGTTAGGTAAGCAAGAATGGCACAATTATGAAGTCAGTGTTGAAGTCAGTTAAGTCAGTGTTGAAGTCAGTTATGAAGTCAGTGTTGATGCAGTGTTGAATAATCCAATGCCTAAAATGTTACATTATACACACAGTACAAACACAATTATACAACAATTATTTATTAAAATACATCAATGTGCGGGAGATACAAGGGATTTCAATTCATTATTTACAAAATGACATGGAGTGATACAAGTTAATATTTGAAACCAACATTGTAGTTTTTTCTCTTCTCTACATGTATAGTACCCACACCGAATGCTTATAACTGGCTGACAGTTCTCATAGATAAAACAAGTTAATATATTTTCATTATTTACATATTCAATGATCCACAATACATACATTGTTTTACATTTTCTTTGCCATGAATGTTACGTTTCCTGACACCCATAACACAATGTCTGTATAACAAGCCGCAGTTGAAGGCCTCAACAAAAGTATGTAGGAGTAGCAGTATGAATTGACAGCTAGCTAAAGCAGCTATTAACCTCTGTTATTTTCCACAGTGACATTACCCGAGTTCACACCTTGGTGACGAAGTGAAGCTTGTGGCAAGATCACAGTCTCCCTGGAGGGAGTAATGTCCATACCAGCTGTGCCAGTCAGGTGCAGCAGCAGAGCTGTTGTAGGCCTGTTCCGCTGGGGCATGCTGCTGGTGGAAGAGCACCTCCCGCCCTGGGTGGCCAGCCCCAGGGTGCCCGGCAGAGGGAATGACGTGACTGATGCCCCCAAGCCTCTGGATGATCAACGGGTTGAACTCGTAGGTGAGTTTGCAGCGCACCTTCAAGATCTCGCCCGTTCGGCTGTAGTTGCGCAGCGCCCGTGCCATCTTCTGATAGGTCATGGTCTTTCGGTTGCCCTTGCGCTTGCCCCAGCACTCGGCCAACTTCTCTTTGTTCTTGGAGATGAAGTGGAAGGTGCCGTTGCCACGGTCCGTCCACTGGATGGAGTCAGCCATGTTGGGATCGCCCAGAGCCTCATGCAGGTACTCATAAAGACGCAGCTTCTTGCGACCTGATGAGATTAAAAGGTGTACTTTAGATATAATAAAATCCTAAACAGACAGATATTCAGTTGTAATGTCAATTTGATACTTGGCAGTAATATTTGATTTGATACTGGAGTAATAGAATACTAACTTATTAGAAACAATTCTAGCATGTGAAGTTGTACTTTCTCACACCTCTTACAGATATCGTCATCGCTCATCAGTGATGGCCAAACTCTGCTCACCTTTGCCGTTTCTCGGTGGCGTTGCGAAGGAGTAGAACTGGGGGTACTCCATGGTTGCCCATGGACCCAGTGAGTCATCAGAAACAACATGAGGCCATGACTGGCAAGACAAGGAGAGAGAGACTGGTCAGGTAAGTCACATCCACATCCACAAGAGACATGACACATACATGTACTGCGACCACACATTAGTAGTGCAAACTTGGAGAAGTCAGTCAATAGTACTGTACTGGTAAAATACAACCACTAGGTTCCGTACACTCACCGTTTGCTCATTCCAGTCATATGGGCTTGGCACATCAGAAGGGTTTGTGATGGGGTAGCAGCACATTATGCTTGTTCGCACTGGAGGCTCAAAGTACTTATACTCTAAGTGGAGGGAGAAAAAGATGATCATTCAATACAGTCTTCGCTGCCAGAACCAAGGAGACTAAAACTTATTGAATAATTTTTCGGACATGCTCAATACAAAAAAGTATTAACAATAATGTCTGTGCCTAATATAATGAGGCATATAAGTAAGTATACCTGTATCACAATACGGATCGTCAGAGTGCCGTTGAATCACATCAATTGCATCCTGGAAGTGCTGGTTGATGTCATTATCCAGGAAGCTCTAAGAAAACATCAATAACATGTAATCAACATCACTGTCGTAATTAGGAGACAAGTTAAGCTACAGTACGAATAGGAATACATGCCTTATTCTAAAACAACATGAAATGTGTTTAAAATAAAACACAATTGATCTTCAATCCATCACGACTCACCATTCTGTATGTTTGAGCTTAAACTTCAGACAAGGCGAGCAGTGTCTGACCGCTGTCTGTGTGAGATGGAAGTACTTGTGCAGGTGTGTATATATAGTGGTGTAAGCCCCCAATATTCACCTTGGTTGATTTAAATGTGTCAACGTCAACTTGTGGTTGGCAATACTTCTCTTTTTGGAAGAGCAGATCAGATACACCTCCCACAATCTTTCACACTGTTACAAGATCAGATCACATGGACATCAATAACCTCTCTTATGATACATTTTTTTTTAAAATGTATCCAGCATTCTAATGAGCATTTCTGGGTGGATATTTATTATTATACATATTATGTTATCACAAATGCTCTTCGGTAAATATAGACTTTACTGTAAATTGAAATCTGAGACCCTTGAACTGCCGTAGGATTTTGTTCCTACATAATTTGCATGATATCTTTAGTGTTTAAAATCTATTTGGCTAGCACTCACAGAGCCTATAGAAAGTCTACACCCCCTTGAACTTTTCTTCACATTTTGTTGCGTTACAAACTGGGATTGAAATAGATTAAATTGTAATTTTGTTTGTCATTGATCCACGTAAAATACTCTATAATGTCAAAGTGAAAAAACATTCTGCACATTTTTACAAATTAATAAAAATGTAAAAACTACGTTTAGTCAAGCCTAAATTAATTCAGATTCATTTATATGGGCTCACTCTATGTGAAATAAAGGCTTGACATGATTTTTGAATGACTACCACTTCCTCTGTCCCCCATACATACACTACTGTTCAAAAGTTTGGGGTCACTTAGAAATGTTCTTGTTTATGAAAGAAAAGCAAATTTTTTGTCCATTAAAATATCATCAAATTGATCAGAAATACAGTGTAGACATTGTTAATAATTGACACATTTTTTTTTGCTTTCTTTCAAAAACAAGGACATTTCTAAGTGACTCCAAACTTTTGAACTTTTTCTATGGTCCCTTAGTCAAGTATTGAATTTCAAGCACAGATTCAACTACAAAGACCAGGGATATTTTTTCAAAAGCCTCATAAAGAAGGGCAGTGATTGGTAGATGGGTAACAACAAATCAGACATTTAATATATCTTTAAGCATGGTCAAGTTAACAATTATGCTCTAGATGATGTAACAAACCACCCAGACACATCAAAGATACAGTAACGTCCTTCTGAACTGAGCTGCAGGAGAGGAAGGAAACTGCTCAGGGATGTCACCACGAGGCCATTGGTGATTTTAAAACAGCTACAGAGTTCAATGGCTGTGATGGGAGAAAACTGAGGATGGATCAACAACATTGTAGTGACTCTACAATAATTATTTAAACAACAGAGTGAAAAGAAAAATACAAACGTAATACAGCAACAAAAAAAGAACACAGCAAAGGAATACACTTTTGCCCTAAATGCAAAGCCTTATGTTTGGGGAAAATCCAACACAACACATCACTGAGTAACTGCCTCCTTATTTTCAAGCATGGTGGTGCTTGACATCGGCAAAGACTGGGATGTTTTTCCGGATGAAAATAATCGGGATAGCGCTGAGCTAAAGGAAAACCTGCTTCAGTCTGCTTCCTCCAGACACTTGGAGAGGAATTCACCTTTTCAGCTGGACAATAACCTGGAGCATAAAGTCACATCTACACTGGAGTTTCTTACCAAGAAGACAGTGAATGTTCCTGGGTGGCCGAGTTACATTTTTGCTTAAAAACCTATGGCAAGAACTTTAACATTTCTGTCTAGCCATGATCCCCAATACCTTGACAGAGCTTGAAGAATTTTAAAAATAATAATGGGCGAATGTTGCACAATACAGGTGTGCAAAGCTCTTATGGGACTGTAATTGCTGCCAGAGGTGTTTCTAACGTATTGACTCAGGGGGGTGAATACTTATCTTATCAAGGTATATTAGTGTTTTATTTTTGATTATATATATAGATTTTTTTCTTCCACTTTGACATTACAGAGTATTTTGTGTAAATCGTTGACAAAAGAAAATCTAATTAAATTCATTTGAATCCCACTTTGTAACATAATATAATGTGAAGAAAATCCAAGGGGGTGTGTAGATTTTCTATAGGCACTGTATCTGTAACCATACTGCAGTCATTGACATCAAATGATTTAAAAAACCATTATTTTTCCATTATAAAGCCTGAGTATTAGCTCCATATAGCCTTTAGCCCATTCAGCTTTTTTCATAGTAAGTTATTATGGACACACAGGTAATGGCACATGATCTATCAAAAGTAATAAAAAGTGTTGCATCATGTCCGGTAAATAGTATTTCAGTAGATTAGCAATGTGTTTGTCTTAGAATTTATACAATTTTGCTGATTTATCCTGACATGTAATGGATATTACTTTCAATAACTTACTTAACTTACTTGATTTCAGCAGGAGATTGAAAAGTATATGATTAACAACCATACTTTCCTAAATCTTATGATGGAATCATCTGGTCAGTGGTCTGTGCGGGCGTGGGTGCGAGCGTGTGTGTGTCTGTGCCAAGGTGTTTACATGTAATCATAAAGCAGCCATGAGGGCGCTTTATCTCCTCAAACAAAGTAGCATTTTTCTTCCCCTTCTCTGCAAGCCCTAATATCAACACCAATGTTTTTATGTTTTTAACAGCAATTTGTTGATTTAATTTTCACCCTCAATAAACAAACTAGGTGCTGATTAAAAAAATAAAAACTTGCAGTGAGTTGATTACATAAATTAAACCTTTTCGAGATGACTAACATCATTTTAAAGTAACTCAGTGTAACTCAATGTGATCTGTGCATCACGGCTCGGACTAAGCTATCGCCAATGATTAATAGTTCAAGTATAAGTATTTGTTTTATCCATAAATCCCAACCCCTCCCTCTCCAAATAAACAAGGGATTTTTGAGAAGTTCATTACATGCCGCAGACAAGTTTTAAATATCAACGGACTGACTCCTGAAGTTCCCCTTTCGGGTTCGCGGAGTGAGAATACGCCGGTGATCTTGCCTCGATGGGTAGATTAAAAGATTATGGACACAATGTTAAAGATGCACATATTATCGCGATCTCTATCCCTAGCAATGGCATACACTGTGAAACCGCTTTCTACACTCACTGAATTAGACCATCAATGTATATAACTAGCCAGTTTATGTTTTGAAACTATGCTTTAACTTACTGCATACTGTGCATGTGTGTGCGTGTGTATAGAGTTGGATGTGTGGGTGTGTGGCGTTTTCTCTCTGTGCCGAGGATTGCTCGAAGGCTAGAAACCACAGTCCCTAAAGTTCTCCCCTCTAGATTTATTTACAGTGGGGAGAAGTATTTGATACACTGCCGATTTTGCTGGTTTTCCTACTTACAAAGCATGTAGAGGTCTGTAATTTTAATCATAGGTACACTTCAACTGTGAGAGACGGAATCTAAAACAAAAATCCAGAAAATCACATTGTATGATTTTTAAATAATTAATTTGCATTTTATTGCATGACATAAGTATTTGATCACCTACCAACCAGTAAGAATTACGGCTCTCACAGACCTGTTAGTTTTTCTTTAAGAAGCCCTCCTGTTCTCCACTCATTACCTGTATTAACTGCACCTGTTTGAACTTGTTACCTGTATAAAAGACACCTGTCCACACACTCAATCATACAGACTCCAACCTCTCCACAATGGCCAAGACCAGAGAGCTGTGTAAGGACATCAGGGATAAAATTGTAGACCTGCACAAGGCTGGGATGGGCTACAGGACAATAGGCAAGCAGCTTGGTGAGAAGGCAACAACTATTGGCGCAATTATTAGAAAATGGAAGAAGTTCAAGATGACGGTCAATCTCCCTCGGTCTGGGGCACCATGCAAGATCTCACCTCGTGGGGCATCAATGATCATGAGGAAGGTGAGGGATCAGCCCAGAACTACACGGCAGGACCTGGTCAATGACCTGAAGAGAGCTGGGACCACAGTCTCAAAGAAAACCATTAGTAACACACTATGCCGTCATGGATTAAAATCCTGCAGCGCACGCAAGGTCCCCCTGCTCAAGCCAGCGCATGTCCAGGCCCGTCTGAAGTTTGCCAATGACCATCTGGATGATCCAGAGGAGGAATGGGAGAAGGTCATGTGGTCTGATGAGACAAAAATAGAGCTTTTTGGTCTAAACTCCACTCGCCGTGTTTGGAGGAAGAAGAAGGATGAGTACAACACCAAGAACACCATCCCAACCGTGAAGCATGACATCGACCCGAAACACACAGCCAGGGCAACTAAGGAGTGGCTCCGTAAGAAGCATCTCAAGATCCTGGAGTGGCCTAGCCAGTCTCCAGACCTGAACCCAATAGAAAATATTTGGAGGGAGCTGAAAGTCCGTATTGCCCAGCGACAGCCCCGAAACCTGAAGGATCTGGAGAAGGTCTGTATGGAGGAGTGGGCCAAAATCCCTGCTGCAGTGTGTGCAAACCTGGTCAAGAACTACAGGAAACGTATGATCTCTGTAATTGCAAACAAAGGTTTCTGTACCAAATATTAAGTTCTGCTTTTCTGATGTATCAAATACTTATGTCATGCAATAAAATGCAAATTAATTACTTAAAAATCATACAATGTGATTTTCTGGATTTTTGTTTTAGATTCCGTCACTCACAGTTGAAGAGTACCTATGATAAAATCTACAGACTTCTACATGCTTTGTAAGTGGGAAAACCTGCAAAATCGGCAGTGTATCAAATACTTGTTCTCCCCACTGTATATTGTAAACATTAACATTGTCAAACATTTTTTGTATTTGTATAGATTGTGATCAAGAACATGTTTTGATAACAACATCAGAACTATATTTCTAACAATTAACCCATAGCAGGAAGAATGAAGTTGAAATAGTTGCCTGAGAGTGGTCTGTGCGGGCGTGGGTGCGAGCGTGTGTGTGTCTGTGCCAAGGTGTTTACATGTAACCATAAAGCAGCCATGAGGGCGCTTTATCTCCTCAAATAAAGAAGCATTTTTCTTCCCCTTCTCTGCAAGCCCTATATCAACACCAATGAGGGAAGGGCAGTGTAACCGCAACACGGTCGAGGCCTATTCAACTTCTTTATTTACTGGCACTCATTGAAAATCAAGAAGTACCAATGCCACTGACACAGATTAGATCAGTGCAATAAAGTTTGTGAGGTCCCAGGGTTGTAAAACGATATAAATTAGATGATGTTATGGTCACGGCATATATCTAGATTAAGGATGTTGATTTTCTTTTGGTATTTTGTATATTTTTTTTGTTCTGCAAGAATTAATCAAATATATCAAATGAACTGTGCATGCCACTGGTTCTTATTAACGGCGTATGAATACATGTTAAATTGAGACAGTGAATGTTAACAGTTCAGATAACCTTCAGCTTGTGGTTAGGCACGCGGGAGACCATTTAAACACATGTACTCTATAGAAGAAATTATCATGTATATCTCTGAGATTGTTTTAGATATCATTTCAAATGAAATAATACCGAATGAATAACTTAATTTATATTTTTTCCATTTTCCATTTTAGCCAGTGAATCAATCGACATGGAAATGTAAATATGAGTCACTTATAATTATATCCACAACAGGAAAAACAGTTCCACACATGTAAATACTGACATCCCACCTTGTAAGAGAATTATAATAATACATCTAATTTAGTAAACCAGTGGTATATGTATGTAGAAAGTTAACATTTATAATATTTTAAAACAGAGCGAGAATTAAGGTTGGGAATGTTCGCTGAGTAACCATGGTGTGTTTTATGAGGAATACAAATGGCAAAGGGACATTTGCTTATCAAATCTATCTCCCCCACACCGGCCAATGGAGTAAAATGTTGGAGCACAGAGCACAATCTGAGAGCATTCAGTTCTCTAGCGCTTGTAGTAGACCTGTATGTATTTACCGTTTTGAACAGGAATTCCATCTCTAGGATGTGTAGACAAATGGCAGCTGTTGTTCTGTATTACAGCAAACTGAACAGCAGGGGGCAGTGCAGGGTAGCTACTGTAACCCCAGATAGCCACACCTGCCACATAAACATACGCGTTTGACCCTTTGCTGAGTAATATCCACTAATGCATTTGATCAAAAACAAACATAGTCACTGAGTTTGCCCACAGTGACACAGAACAAGCCATTATACAATACCACTCGAAGTGGCTCGAAGTGTAGTCATAATTCATGTGTGTGTGTGTGTTATTTTATAGTGCATTGACAGGGACAAAAAAATAAACAACAAACAAAGATCAGATTTTTTAAGATACTTTAAAAGTGTAATTTCCCGTGAATTTACAGAGAAACAAACATTCTTGCTCTTCCAAATCTTCTGAGCTCTTACGTGAACTGAGGTAGCACAGAAAAAAAATAAATAATGCAACCGACCTTTATAATACTACATAGATGCAAGAAACACATTGTGTAAAATCCAGTATGTACTTGGTGGAATAGTTTAGAGTAGATTTTAAAAGAGCTGGGTTATATGGCTGCTGGGGCTCACAGGATAGGGGTTTGCTACTTTCTGCAGTAGGCCACAGCCCCATAAGCCAACACTCCCACAATAGCCACCATAGCTGCACCCCCACACAGCAGCACAGGTAGCTCAGTGGCAGGGAGGGATTTAGCAGGCTCAGCCTCTGTCTTCTCTGGCGGAACCTCTTGCGTCACAGGTGGGATATCCTGTGTCTCCTGGGCAATGGGGAGCGAGACCGAGGACTCTGGTTGGCTGTTAATTTGGCTCTCGTCTGGTGGCTGTGGTGCTCCTGGTCCTAGGACCGGGGGAGGGTGAAGCTGCTCCTGCATAGAGTATTGCAGCTCTGAATGTAACTCAGCTAGTGTAGGTATTGAGGGGACAGGAGTCGAGGAGGCAGAGGGGGGCTCTAGCTTCCAAACTGGCATTGGCATAGACGCGGTGGTGGCATGGGATACTTCAGCAGGCTCCTCTTGGACAAATAGCTCCTCAGCCACAGACATCATTAAATCCATAGTCTCTTGGTGGTCAGCTGACACCTCAGATGAAGGTAATAATATCTGGGTGCCCAGCTCCTCTTCCCTGAGCTCAACCAGCTCTCCTTCTCCCCCCAGCACACTCATCACACTGGCCTGCAGTTCCTCCTCTTCCCCCAGGCTCCCGTCCTCCTCCTCCTCCTCCTCTTCCTCCTCCGCCAGCATCTCCTCTTCTTCCTCCCGCTCTAGGTGGACCATGTCGAAGATAGAGGAGTGGTTCTCGCTGCGCTCCTCAGCTAGTTGGACCACTCCATCGCTGCTGTCCATGCTCTTGGTGTCCTCAGGGTCCATCATATCTCCCACGGTGGACCAGGACTCTGCCAGGCTGCTCTCTGTCTGCCATGGGCCAGACCCGCCACTGTCTACCTGGCTCAGCTGCAGTGTGGTGGGTCCCAGCCAATCAGGCCTCTGCTCTCCAGACAGGGAACTGACCTCACCCATGTCCTCCCCTCTGGACACTGCTTGGACCTTGCCCTCCAGACTGAAGACTGGCCACTAGAGAGACACAACAGACAACCAACCATTAACATGAAAACATATAGGATAATATTGGTAAACCTTTATAACTACTTAATAGTTGCTAGAATGATTGTGTGTTTTTATGACACAGAATCTCATAGCGTCTCTTTCTGCTCTCTTGCCAACTACTTATGGAATTGTTTGGCTTGAAAATGAGTTGGCAAGAGCACAAACCGTTCTGGGATCTCATAGCTGTGGTCCCTGGAAAATGTTAACCAATATATTAGAAGAACCAATATATTAGAAGATGTCCTTCCGTGATGTGAACTGATCAAGTTCTGTGTGGAAAAAGTAGCACCCTGTGCTCCGTGTTGCAGCATTCTTTTCTATGTATAGCCTGGCCCTCACATATCTGACTATGTATAGGGGCCTATATATGTATCTCTAGCTCAGCCAGGAGAGGAAGCTATTTCAGAGATTTCACAGGATGTGATGCGTAGTCGATAGGGGTATATAGAGGAGAGGTGATGTTACAAACCCAGGACGCACAAAACGTTAGAGGTTGAAAAATACAGTATTCAGACCCCTTGACTTTTTACATATTTTGTAACTTTACAGTCTTATTCTAAAATTGATTCAATGTTTTTTTCCCCTCATCAATCTACCCCATAATGACAAAGAAAAAAACAGCTTTTTAGATGAAAAAAACTGAAATATCACATTTACATAAGTATTCAGACCCTTTACTCAGTACTTTGTTGAAACACCTTTGGCAGCGATTACAGCCTTGAGTCTTCTAGGGTATGACGCCACAAGCTTGGCACACCTGTATTTGGTGAGTTTCTCCAATTCTTCTCTGCAGATCCTCTCAAGCTCTGTCAGGTTGGATGGGGTGCATCGCTGCACAGCTATTTTCAGGTCTCTCCAGAGATGTTTGATGGGGTTCAAGTCTGGGCTCTGGCTGGACCACTCAAGTGTTCTGGAGCAGGTTTTCATCAAGGATCTCTCTGTGCTCTGTCCATCTTTGCCTCGATCCTGACTAGTCTGCCAGTCCCTGCCACTGAAAAACATCCCCACAGCATTATTCTGCCACCACCATGCTTCACCATTCAGGCTAAAGAGTTCAATCTTGGTTTCATCAGACCAGAGAATCTTGTTTCTCATGGTCTGAGAGTCTTTGGGTGCCTTTTGGAAACTTTGGCTGTCATGTGCCTTTTACTGAGGAGTGGCTTCCGCCTGGCCACTCTAACATAAAGGCCTGATTGGTGGAGTGCTGCAGAGATGGTTGTCCTTCTGGAAGGTTCTCCCATCTCCACAGAGGAAATCTAGAGCTCTGTCAGAATGACCATTGGGTTCCTGGTCACCTCCCTGACCAAGGCCCTTCTCCCCAGATTGTTCAGTTTGGCCGGGCGGCCAGCTCTAGGAAGAGTCTTGGTGGTTCCAAACTTCTTCCATTTAAGACTGATGGAGGCCACTGTGTTCTTGGGGACCTTCAATGCTGCAGAATTTTTTTGGTACCCTTCCCCAGATCTGGGATTCGACACAATCCTGTCTCGGAGCTCTACGGACAATTCCTTCAACCTCATGGCTTGGTTTTTGCTCTGACATGCACTGTCAACTGTGGGACCTTGTATATAGATGTGTGCCTTTCCAAATCATGCCCAATCAATTGAATTTACCACAGGTGGACTCCAAAGTTGTAGAAACATCTCAAGTATGATCAATGGAAACAGGATGCACCTGAGCTTAATTTTGAGTCTCATAGTGAAGGGTCTGAATACTTATGTAAATAAGCTTGTTTTTTATAAAATTGCAAAAATTTGAAAAAATCTGTTTTCCCTTTGTCATTATGGGGTATTGTGTGTAGAATGTTGAGGATTATAATTGTTTTAATCCATTTCAGAATAAGGCTTTAACGTAACACAATGTGGAAAAAGTCAAGGTCTCTGAATGCTTTCCGAAGGCACTGTATTCACCCAACACACACGTCTGCTAGAAATCCGACAGTAAAAGCTTCCTGTGGCGTGCAGCCCCTCACCCCTTGCACCATGTCTCAGGCCGGAATGCAGAAAATACTTATCAACCCCACACCCCATCAAATGATGTGCAACATTCACAAACAAAGATCCACAACGCAGGTGGGAAACTCATCAACTTAAATAGGACCGCAAGATCAGGCCTACCCAAGGGGGGGAAGGGGAGGGACGCTGGCGTTGGTGGAGGCTCCGGATCCAGCCTACGACGTGGCACCCGGTCCGGCGGCTCCGGCTCCGGAGCAGGACTGGGCACCGGAGCAGGGGTAGGCTCTGGATCAGGATTGGGCACCCGGTCCGGCGGCGGCTCCGGCTCCAGAGCAGGACTGGGCACCAGAGCTGGGGAGAGGCTCTGCCCCCGGAGCAGGACAGGGCGCCGGACCTGGCTGGGAAATGGCACTGGTGGAACCGGGCTGGGAACCGGCACTGGCAGAACCAGGCTGGGGACCGGCACGGGAGGTACCGGGTTGGGAACCGGCAGGGGATTGACACCGGAACCCTGGTGCGAGGAGCCGGCACTGGATGTACCGGACTGGGGACCCGCACTGGAGGTACCGAGCTGGGAACCAGTACTGGATCCCTGGTGCGGGGGACCGGCACAGGAGGTACCGGGCTGGGGATCGACACTGGGACCCTGGTGCGAGGAGCCGGTACTGGTAGTACCGGGCTGGGGACCGGCACTTGTGGTATCGGGCTGGGGACCGACACTGGGACCCTGGTGCGTGGTGCTGGCACAGGCGGTACTGGACAGGGAACCGGCACTGGAGGTACCGTGCAGGGGATCGACACCGGGACACTGGTGCGGGGAGCCGGCACTGGATGTATAGGACTGGGGACCCGCACTGGAGGTACCGGGCTGGGAACCGGTACTGGAGCCCTGGTGCGGGGTACCGGCACAGGAGGTACCGGGCTGGGGACCGACACCAGGACCCTGGTGCGAGGAACCGGCACTGGAAGAACCGGGCTGAGTTCCGGCGGTACCGGGCTGAGGATCGACACCAGGACCCTGGTTCGAGGGGCCGGCACTGGAGGTACCGGGCTGGGAGCCGGCACTGGAGGTACCGGGCTGGGACCCGGCACTGGAGGTACCGCGCTGGGAGCCGGCACTGGAGGTACCGGGCTGGGACCCGGCACTGGAGGTACCGGGCTGGGACCCGGCACTGGAGGAACCGGGCTGGGCCCTGCCTCCTCCACCTTCTCTACGTCCGGGAAGAGAGCCGCAAGACATTCTGTCCAAATCCTCCTGCGGTCCTCAATCCCCTCGTCCTCCCTCTGGCTGGTTCCTGCTCCCGGGCAGGAAGATCTCAGCTCCAGCCAAGCCCTCCACCTCCTCCCCTGTACCTCCAGGGGCTAGTTGAAAAAAACCCTCTGGGGGCCGCTGATCCTCCACCGTTGGAGGTCGCAGTCTCCCCCAGTCTCCCCCCCTCCTTAGCCGATCCCGGCTATGGCTGGCTCATCCACAAGCCCCCATGGGTTGGGGAACAGGAGCATCTCGTCGTCCTCATCCGACTCCGGTTCGTGGGGCCTGCCCTTTCGCTGCTGCCCTGGATTAGATGGTGGGTCCAGGGCTAGACAGTGGTAGTACTCCTCCTCAGAGACCAGCTCCTTAGGACCTGGCACTCTCATTGTCCCCTTGTCTTTCAGCCCATCCTTTCCATTCAAATGCCACTGTATTTATTTGTTCATTCCTTGTATATTGAGATGAAATACATCTGTACATCAGTGAGTGACCCTGATTAATCATTATGCATGCTGTGGCCTTTTATCACAGGTAATCCTATCCAAGGCACTGAGATCAAGTCAGAAATTTTTATTACAATAATGGAAAAACATAGAACAGCAGTGACAGCAGACATTTATATCTGTCACCTTTATCCATGTGTACAATAAATATTTCCTGGTTTGATCTGAACATTGAATGATTAAATAGCTCATGCACTTGCGCGGTACTACTTGTGTTCCTCTGCACAGTCGTAGAACGCATTGTGTATTTGTCCCGAGATGGACTGTCTCTGAGAGGCACATCAGCAGAGACCGTGGATGAAATATCCGTCGGCTAAAGCTCAGTGCAAGCTGTTTGGGTCGGGAGGATTCATTTTAAATACCTAGAACATCTAGAAATTGGACCTAGTGTTTGCAGTTGCACACTTATGTAATAGTTGAGTCATTTTATGCAAATCATCACTGCTGGCACCAGCCCCCACACCGCTGGATCTCATGTCACTGTCATTACAGGCAAAACAAATTCTCATCAGCCCAAAGTCACGTTTCTAAGAAGCCACTAATTTCTTACAATCCTACCCTGTTTTCCATAATTCCCACCACTATTTAGCTTGGAAGAGTGAGCCATGGAATAGAAGTCACATAGCTTTTAGCATGTGACAAATGCAGTGACTAACCAGCTGTCATGTGACCAGTGCACCATGCCCAGAAAGCTGCCCTCTCTCTAACATCGAGGCCTGCCTGGTGTATGTTACTAGGCATTTTGGCACAAGGGGAGCCGGTGACATGGTGATCACACTCTCCCTGCAAGGAATAGAGTAGGCCTATAGGCAGATATCCACAAACTTGCTTATGTGGAAGGGTACTGCTCACTCTGTCCAATAAGCCTGATTCACTTATTACCCTCTTTCAGTTATAGGATTCCCATGATCCACCCTCTGACAATGGCTTTTAGGGTTTAATTAAAACAAATCCATTTAATGTGGAGTCTGACTTCTTTCCAGACCTGGGTTCAATTACTATTTGAAATCTTTCAGATACATTTAGTGTTTGGTCTAGTCTGTCTGGAGTGCCAGATGGACAGGGTTTGCACTTTAACGACTATTCTATTGGTTCCATTGCGCCAGCAAGTTCAATCAAGCCCAGATAAAGTATTTGAAATGATTTCAAATAGTATTTGAACCCAGGTTTGTGCTCTTCCCCATAGTATCAGATACCCATGGTAGTGATGTCAGAGACTCATGGTCAACATATCAGAGCCCCAGAGATAAAAGGTCAGCCTGAATGTCAGACAGAGGAAACTACACATTCTCAGCCCCTCGTGAAACCCCCTGATGATCTTATCCTATTGGATTTCTAGAAACAGACACACGCACCTGCACACACAAACATACATACAGACACATACACACTCAAGGAAAAGTCTTGTATCCAGCTAACTTGTCATTGACATCGGAAAATACTGGCCTCATGTACGATGAGGCCAGTATTTTCCGATGTCAATGACAAGTTAGCTGGATACAAGACTTTGGACATAATCCTGTCCCTGTTGATTTAATTAGTAACTAATGACAACCACCAAACAACACCCAGAGAAACAGACCTGTTTTTGTTGACAGGTGGTACACAAGGTTAAAACCTCTTGGAGTTGTGTCCTTCATAACGTCAAAGAGCTCCATGATGGCTGATATAGACCCCTTCCATACTGGTTTAACAAAGAAAGCTTTTACAAGGCCCTGTCACCTCAACTACATATAATACTACTACTTGTGTGTACTATTATGTACTACTAATACTGCTACAGTACTATGCACTCACACACACCACAATTTCCCCTAAAACAGGGCTCTCCAATCCTGTTCCTGGAGAGGTACCTTCCTGTAGATTTTCGCTCCAACTCCAATTGTAACTAATGTGACTCATTGTATCAAACAGCTAATTATTAGAGTCAGGTGCGCTCGCTTAAGGTTGGAATGAAAACCTACAGGATGGTAGCTTTCCAGGAACAGGGTTGGAGAGCTCTGCCCTTAAACAACAACAAGATATCCTATGATGCAGCCTGGCATTCCATTAATTAAATAATGTCTTTCTTACCTGGCTCCTCTCTGTGAAGTGTTGAAAGTCGTAGTCGAGAGACAGATGTTGAAATAGACTAAGAGACGTGCACTCGGACAGAAAGTCAGGGCTGAGGACACAGCGACGGAGAGGGTGACATACACGCTGTAGTTAGCAATGGACTACCAGCTGCTGCACAGGACACAGGATCACCCCCCCCCCCCTCTTTCTCCATCCCCTGTCCAGTGCCCAGACTATGACGTAACAGTTGGCTACAATGTGGCCATGCATGTTTTATGGAGGGAAGAATAAATATATGGAATTTGTAAGAGGCTGCTATAGAATTACAGCATGCAAAGTGATTGACTACTTACTATTCATAATTGTGCCAGCTTGGAAAAATTGCTCTGCTATCTATTATGCCTATTGTCTTGCACTGGGCAGACATAACTAGCTGTAAGTATGTGAAAAACCTCTGAGTGACAGAATAATTAACAGTACAGAGGCAGAGAGGTTAGTGTTGTACACAGGCAACTGGCCAAAGGTTTCTGACACACTTCCAGATGGCAGGAAGTCCATTCACTGTGCGTGCTGTAGAAGGAAAGAATGCAGACTGAGTCAGAAACAGGATGGAAACTCTGTGCTATTTTTATGGAATTCCTCTAACCTGCTAGCATCATCTACTGGCAAGGCCCATACATGGTTTGCAGCACCATGGTCTGCACCACTGACTACATAGTCAGTCTGCACAGACAATTTATTCCGAGGATTATTACAAAAATACTTAAAATAAATGTTCACCAGAGGAGGCTGGTGGGAGGAGCTACAGGAGGATGGGATCATTGTAATATTTGGAATTATATAAATGGAACGGTGTTAAACATGTGGTTCCCATATGTTTGATACCATTCAATTCTTTCCACATTTTATTACAGTCTTATTCTAAAATGGATTTTAAAGTATTATTTATTTATCAATCTACACAAAATAACCCATTATAACAAATCCAAAACAGGTTTTTAGAATTTTTTCGCAAATGTATTAAAAATGAAAAATAGAAATATCACATTTAGGTAAGTATTCAGAACCTTTACTCAGTACTTTGTTGAAGCACCATTGGCAGAGATTACAGCCTCAAGTCTTCTTGGGTATGACGCTACAAGCTTGGCACACCTGTATTTGGGGAGTTTCTCCATTCTTCTCTGCAGATCCTCTAAAGCTCTGTCAGGTTGGATGGGTAGCATCGCTGCACAAATATTTTCAGGTCTCTCCAGAGATGTTTGATTGGGTTCAAGTCTGGGCTCTGGCTGGGCCACTCAAGGACATTCAGAGACTTGTCCCGAAGCCACTCCTTCGTTGTCTTGGCTGTGTGCTTAGGGTCGTTGCCCTGTTGGAAGGTGAACTTTCACCCCAGTCTGAGATCCTGAGTGCTCTGGAGCAGGTTTTCATCAAGGAGCTCTCTGTACTTTGCTCCATTCATCTTTCCCTCGATCCTGACTAGTTACTCCCAGTCCATGCCACTGAAAAACATCCCCACAGCACGATGCTACCACCACCATGCTTCACCGTAGTGATGGTGCCAGGTTTCCTCCAATTCCTTCAACCTCATGGCTTGGTTTTTTCTCTGACATGCACTGTCAACTGTGGGACCTTATATAGACAGGTGTGTGCCTTTCCAAATCATGCCTATGATGTTGACATTATCCAAAGTTGATTTCCCTCCAATTTGGATGGTATTAACTAAAGTCGTGTATCTAATCATTTAAAATATTAACATTTGAGAAAGATATTCAGTGAGAGTTCCATGCTTGACAGCTTTAATTAATTTAATACAAGCATTTAGAAAGTTTTCATACCCCTTGACTCATTCCACGTGTTGTTGTCTTACAGCCTGCATTCAAAATTGATTAAAACATTTTTTTTCTCACTCATCTACACACAATATCCCATAAAGACAAAGTGAAAACATGTTTTTAGAAATGTTTCCAAATGTATTGAATATTAAATACAGAAGTATCTCATTTACATTAGTATTCACACCCCTGAGTCAATACATGTTACAGCTGTGAATCTTTCTAGGTAAGTCTATAAGAGCCTTGCACACCTGGATTGTACAATTCTTGCTAATTATTCTTTAAAAAATTCTTTAAGCTCTGTCAAGTTGGTTGTTAATCATTGCTAGACAGCCACTCAGGAACATTAAATGTAATCTTGGTAAGCAACTCCATTGTATATTTGGCCTTGTATTTTTTACCTTTTTTTTTTTTGCCTGTCCATAGCTCTATTCTGTTTCTTTTTATCCTAAAAAGGTCCCTAGTCCTTGCTGATAACAAGCATACCCATAACATGATGCAGCCACCACCATGCTTGCAAATGTGAAGAGTGGTACTCAGTGATGTGTTGTGTTGGATTTGCCCCAAACATAACACTTTGTATTCCGGACATAATGTTAATTTCTTTGCCACATTCTTTGCAATTTTACATTAGTGCCTTATTGCAAACAGGATGCATGTTTTGGAATATTTGTATTCTGTACATGCTTCCTTCTTTTCACTCTGTCATTTAGGTTAGTATTGTGTAGTAGCTACAATGTTGATCCATTCTCAGTTTTCTACTACTGAGCGGTTTCCTTCCTCTTCGGCAACTGAGTTAGGAAGGACACCTGTATCTTTGTAGTGACTGGGTGTATTAATACACCATCCAAAGTTCAATTCAATAAGGGATATTCAATGTGTGCTTTATAATTTGTTTACCCATCTACCAATAGGTGCCTTGCTGTGCAAGTCATTGGAAAACCTCCCTTGTCTTTGTGGAATCTGTGTTTTAAATTCACTGCTTGACTGAGGGACCTTACAGATAATTGTATGTGTGGGATATAGAGATGAGGTAGTCATTCAAAAATCATGTTAAACACTATTATTGCACACAGAGTGAGTCCATGCAAGTTATTATGTGACTTGTTAAGCAAATATTTACTAATGAACTTATTTAGGCTTACCATAACAAAGGGGTTCAATACTTACTTTAAAGTATTACTTAAGTCGTTTTTGGGGGTATCTCTACTTCACTCGCACTTTTCAAGAAAATATATCTGGTCATCCCCATTCCACTGTGTCTGCTCGTCACACATCTTATTGGTGGGTGAGACCGGAAGTAAACATCATGTGACGTTGAAAATCAGCTGATCCAGCGTAGACATCTTTAGTCACGACTCCAACGGTTAATTCTTACATTCCTGGCTATATTTCATTGGTATTTAATTAATTGATTGATACATCGCACTAAAGGATTTACAATATTGTAAAGCATCTTGCATTTATTGTATTGAAATCACGGTGTTTATCTTTTCTTCAAGGAAACCGAATATCCTAGACTGCTGTAACCATGGCGCTCAGCGATGCCGACGTTCAGAAGCAGGTACATTGCAATTACAGCCTTTTAACCTTCACCCATCCATCTGCTCTATTTAGGACTTTTTTTTTTAAATAGTCCTATTATAAATGATTGCAACTGTATATTTGTAAGGACCAGAATGGTGGTTGTAATACAATCACAATGTCTCGTATGATTAGAATCGTTTAATTGTTGATACATTGAATCTAGACATCTAATTACACAATACATTTACTCAGTATTATATTTGTGAGAGAGAGATACAATATATGGTCACATGATGGTAAAAACCCATGGTCAGCTGAGGAACTTGAGTGATCCTATGTCTGGGTGTCTTGTCTCACCAACCCTTCTCATGCACTGTGTATACATTAGAATTGACTAGGGTGGAAAGAGACAAGTTAATTAATTTACAGGGCAATGAATCTTCCGAAAGTCTGCCTCTTGACTCTCTTCAGTGTGAAACATGACTTGGAAAGCATGCCTAAGGCGGTGAGTCTTTTACTGTCAACTCATCTCTAATTTGCACTGTTCTATCCCCTCCCTGTGTAGATCAAACACATGATGGCCTTCATTGAGCAGGAGGCTAATGAGAAGGCAGAGGAAATTGATGCCAAGGTACAGCACTCGACTGGCACAGTTCAGCGCAGACAAATCCAGTGTGTGTTTTCAACTCTGAAATCAGAAAGAATGATCACTCTTCTAAGACAAACTGAGAATTGACTAAATGAAAGCAATCATTTTAGTTGTCCCCTTAACAATTATACTGGTTCAATTCTTTTAAATGTATCCTCAATAGTGACGAAATTACCCTACAGTCACAAAGACGGGGGACTGACTCCTCATTGCGTACTCTGAGTGACAAGTGTCTCCCCCTGCAGGCGGAAGAGGAGTTCAACATCGAGAAGGGCCGTCTGGTGCAGACCCAGAGGTTGAAGATCATGGAGTATTATGAGAAGAAAGAGAAGCAGATCGAGCAGCAGAAGAAGATGTTAGTCACTCGTTTTTATCTGTGTTGCTTCTAGTCTCTTAGCCCTCTCAGAGACTTCCTCAATCTCTTCTTTCTCTAAAGGAGACTTTTTAGAGAAGTTTTTTATATTTGTACATTTTGAAGTCCCATCCAACAGCTCCTCCGTTGTAAGAAGCACTGGTATATGTTAAAGTAGCTATAGCTTCCACCTGGTTGGACTTGTGATGTGATCCTGTGCCACAGCCTCTTGTTAATTTACCTCTCTCCCTCTACAGTCAAATGTCTAACCTGATGAACCAGGCTCGTCTGAAGGTGTTGAAGGCTCGCGACGACATGATTTCGGTATGTTTAATTTGTCTTGGCTGGCATATTGTTTTGTTTAATCAAAGCCAGAGGCATGATGTTCTGCTACAGCAACGCAATATACAGTGGGGAGAACAAGTATTTGATACACTGCCGATTTTGCAGGATTTCCCACTTACAAAGCATGTAGAAGTCTGTAATTTGTATCATAGGTACTCTTCAACTGTGAGTGATGGAATCTAAAACAACAATCCAGAAAATCACATTGTATGATTTTTAAGTAATTAATTTGCATTTTATTGCATGACATAAGTATTTGATACATCAGAAAAGGAGAACTTAATATTTGGTACAGAAACCTTTGTTTGCAATAAACAGAGATCATATGTTTCCTGTAGTTCTTGACCAGGTTTGCACACACTGCAGCAGGGATTTTGGCCCACTCCTCCATACAGGAGGAGTGGGCCACTCCTCCTTCTCCAGATCCTTCAGGTTTCGGGGCTGTTGCTGGGCAATACGGACTTTCAGCTCCCTCCAAAGATTTTCTATTGGGTTCAGGTCTGGAGACTGGCTAGGCCACTCCAGGACCTTGAGATGCTTCTTAAGGAGCCACTCCTTAGTTGCCCTGGCTGTGTGTTTCGGGTCGTTGTCATGCTGGAAGTCCCAGCCACGACCCATCTTCAATGCTCTTACTGAGGGAAGGAGGTTGTTGGCCAAGATCTCGCGATACATGGCCCCATCCATCCTCCCCTCAATACGGTGCAGTTGTCCTGTCCCCTTTGCAGAAAATTATCTCCAAAGAATGATGTTTCTTCCTCCATGCTTCACAGTTGTGCAGTTAATACAGGTAATGAGTGGAGAACAGGAGGGCTTCTTAGAAAAGAAAAACTAACAGGTCTGTGAGAGCCGGAATTCCTACTGGTTGGTAGGTGATCAAATACTTATGTCATGCAATAAAATGCTAATTAATTACTTAAAAATCATACAATGTGATTTTCTGGATTTTTGTTTTAGATTCCGTCTCTCATAGTTGAAGTGTACCTATGATAAAAATTACAGACCTCTACATGCTTTGTAAGTAGGAAAACCTGCAAAATCGGCAGTGTATCAAATACTTGTTTTCCCCACTGTATGTCAATAAAAGGCTAACCCCTCTCAATGTGTGTGCTTAGGAAATGTTGAGCGAGGCGCGTCAACGGCTGGCCAACATAGCCAAGGACCCAGCCAGGTACCCAGCACTGATGGACGGGCTGGTTCTGCAGGTGGGGCCTTTTCTTTCTACCATTGTGTTCAATAAAGTTACTATAATTGAGTTTAAGTTAAAATTGAAATAATTCAACTACTTGTCTCTGACACAGGTTTAGTGTTTTATTAGAATTCCCATTAGCCGTTGCTAAAGCAGCTGCTACTCTTCCTGGGTTCCACACAAAACATAAATCATGACATAATACAGAACGTTAATGGACAAGAACAGCTCAAGGAGAACCACATACATGTAAAATAAGATGACTAGAACCAAAAAAGGTCCTGTACTGACACAATGCTGAGAGAAACAGAGACCTATTACATGAGGCCTACATTCATATATTATATAATTTGTATTTTTTTTAATTTAAAGCGAATGGTTTTAATGCATCTGTCTCTGCTGTTGAATATCAGGGTTTCTATCAGCTTCTTGAGACCAAAGTGACCGTCCGCTGTCGTAAACAGGACCTGCAAGTGGTTCAGGTCAGAATGAACCTTTTCACTCTAACAGTTCAACGTTGTTCAAGTGTATTTCCTTGTCTACCGGGTCGATGCATGACTCATGTGTTGTATTCCTATTCAGGCGGCTATCCAGAAGACCATTCCCATCTATAAAGCAGCAGTGAAGAACAATATTGAGGCTCGCATCGACCAGGACAACTTCCTGTCCCCAAACATGTAAGAGGACAATCCCTTGTCTCAATGTGAACCCATGGATTTCAAATAGGTTTGACTTTGAATTAGTATTGGTTAACACAACATCATTGTCTCCTGTGGTCTTTCTATGGTGTCAGTCAAGGGTTCATGAGGTTAATTCAAAGATATTTGTGTGTCTCCTTCAGTTCTGGAGGTATTGAGATCTACAATGCTAATGGCAAGATCAAGGTGTCCAACACCCTAGAGAGCAGACTGGACCTCATGGCTCAGCAGGTAAGGGCACAGGGGCAGTCACGCGGTAATTATAGTGGCGCTATGAACAGCTAGCACAGCTAGTTAATGTACAGTTTGCCTATATAAACAACCAACAGTGTGAATATCCTCACGTAAAGCTGTCGGCTTACAAAGATTATTCAGATGTATACGCTTGTGTGAAGTTTTGCACATGACTGTACTGCAAATTCTCAGATATAGTTTGGCTCCTTACCCTGTGGTTTCGGTCTTTCTGCTCAGATGATGCCTGAGATTCGAGTGGCTCTCTTTGGTCAGAACCAGAACCGCAAGTTTTTGGACTGAGTGTCTCTATCCATCGTCTCGAAGAGGAGTTATTTATTTTTGTTGTGTGAAAGTCACCGTTCCTGTGTCTGAGAAGAATTCAAAGAATGCCGTTAAAAATCGAAAAGACACCGTTTGTCGTTTTGTCATGTATTGTTGTATTTATGTGCATCTTGGGACATCTTGCAGATGTGAGTAGGGGGAGGTACTTTTGCACAGCGGTAGTGGATCTGCTGCTCTCACTGGGGATCTTTGTTTACACACCGCAGTCATCTTTATTATGATTGGCTGGACAGTAATAATTTCAGACTTATTGGATCAGGCTGCATGAGAGAATAAGAGTACAACAGTATGAGTCACAATACCCAGGGTAAGCCTACATGAAACAGCCCTTATTGTAAGCGTTTCTAAAATTCCCTACGGTAAAAATTGATGGTGGAAAAGTGATTGGAACCATTTCACTGTTTGACTGCTAGGTTTTATGGGTATTATAACACCTGGGGGGCTCTATTGTAGCCGATGTGTCTTGCATCGGTTCCTTATTTAATCTAATAACATCTTCCTCATGAATAAAAACATTTTAAATAATTGACTCACACTGCTCCTATCTATCCCAATTAAAATTAAATAATGTGTGAAAAACATTGAAGACCAACTATGTCCTTTTGTTTATTGATGTCTTTGCTGTCGTATCAGAAAACTGAAGGAAGGGGGATGTCGTCATTCCGTAAGGTGCTTCATATGTATATGAGGATTCAAATGCATATTAAATTATACGTATGGTTGTGTGTGTGTATAAAATATGTTAAAGTATAAATCGATAGTATCAGTTGGCTCTTTTTTTGACCTGCACTATAGTCTCTTGTCATTTATTTAATTGAATCTGGTCCCTCCAGAGAATCTCGTGACATGCTACATTTCTGGGCCGCATTCAGCTGACTAGCAACAGCCATTAAGTAAGTGGGCATAACACAATGGTATTGTGAGCCCATCAACTCAGACTAAATAGCATAGTACTGGGGTAGTTTATTGAGAACGGTTTACACACTTGAGAAGGAAAGAGTGAATGAGGGAAGGGTAGAATACCTCACTTCTGTTGCTTCCTATTTGTAAGTATGCATTATTTTATTTATGTAAATGTCGGTAGCATTTAACTGTATGATTCAAATTGTATGATTATCTGAACATTCCTGTTCAGGGCTCAAAGTGTTTAATCATTCTTAGAAAGGAACTAACAGCATCAGCGTATACGTTTACAGTAGTACCTTGTGTTCTAAATTGCAATCTCTGAAAAAATAATTGTGTTCATTGTTGAATTAAATCTAGCATTTAGTTGAATGAGTGACCTCTTCAAGAAGGATTTCCACAGCCGCTTCTTCCAACCTCCAATGACACTGCAGGACAAGGGGGTTTTGCCCTCTAGAGGGAGCTATACCGTCACCCTCCAGTTGGCAGCTGTGATGTGCTGTGTGACTGTATGTGGCGGGACCCCTGACCCCCGTCAGAGGGAGACGATGATGAGTCAGGAGGCCTCCAGGCAGACAGGGGGCCGTGTGCAGCTGACAGGGGCAGAGCAGTGGCTCGACGCACGCCTTCACAAGCTAAAAGAACAAGAGATGGCTGCGGCCCAGTTCCCTCCTGCCATTCACTTCTTCAAGGCACGGCCCCTCATCCATAAGAGTCCCATCTTTAGCCTGCTGCAAAGGATGCCTAAAGGTAAGATAAGTAATACCGTTCCAGTTCCCTAGTACAGCTGAGGAGCACCTTGGCTCACCTTATAAATATATTTACCATCAATGTAACTACATTTAGTGCATTCTTTATGCTGGCTCACAGGGGCAGCCCTCCATATCCACAGCTCATCCCTGGTGAGTGTTGATTGGCTGGTGAAGAACATCACATACAGGCCCCATTGTTACATCTGCTTCACATGGGGCAGGTCTGTACGGTTTGTCTTCTCCAGTCGCCGGCCCTTCCCTACCTGGGACTGCCTCTACTGGCAACTGTTGAAGACCTTGAGAGCCAACATGGCGGATCCTTCATACTTTGACTACAGGTAGTCCACAATGTCCACTATATCATCAGAGCCAAGCAATGCAAGTAGGCGTCTGTTAATGAACGCATGTAAAAGCAAAAAAACGTTCTTACTCATGGAAGGGTAGTTCATTGTCTTTTGGGATGTTTTTACAGCTTGATGCAGAACCTCACACTGTTCACTGATGATCCAGACACTACCTACCCGAGCCAGGATGCAGTGTGGGAGAGGTTTGAGATGGCATTCATGGCCATAGCTGGGCTGGTCACCTATGCTCCTGTGTTTAAAGACTTTCTCTACAAGGGCTTAGAACAGCTGTTTCATGACAACATCATGTACCTGGAATTAAGAACTGGACTATCAAGGGTTAGTACTGTGGGCCTTCATCGAAAGTATAATGGGCAATGTAGTGGGCTGGAATTACATGTTACACAGGCTATATGAGATACCTAGAAATGTATTTTTCAAGGGGTTTTGGTGATGTGTTTTGAACTGTTTTTATTCTGCACGTCCTGCAGACATATGAGCTGGATGGAAGCATCCATGATAAAGCGTGGTCCCTGAGGACTCATCAGGAAGTCACTCAACAGTTTGTGGCTGAGCACCCTGGCTTTCTGGGAGCTCGACTCATCATTTCCGTCCATAGGTACAGTACAGACATGGTTTCAAATACTATTTCTAATCATTTTGGACACTATCTGTGCTTGATTGAGCTTGCCTGCTGCAATAGAAACAATGGAATGAGGATGATTGGCACTGCCCTTGTGTGCACCTTAGGGTTCTGAGTGTGTCTGATGTCAAAGCAGCTGTAAAAGAGGCCATTCAGATGCAGAAGGATTTCCCAGAGTTTGTTGCAGGATTCGACCTGGTGAGAATTCTCTTGAGGGGTTGAACCAATCACATGCCCACTCATTACTGAAAATAAATACACAAAGAATTTAACGATTTATTACAATGTTTACATAATTATTTATTGCATTCAATATTCGACACACATTGTCAAATGTAGTGTTCTTTTGTGGTTTTAGGTTGGCAGGGAGGACAGGGGAAGACCTCTCTGGTTCTTCAGGGAGGCTTTATCTCTACCTACAGAGCTTGGAGTCACGCTGCCATACTTCTTTCATGCAGGAGAGACTGGCAAGCATAGGATGATTGATTAAAACAATTGTGTAATTAACGAAAACAAATCTACGGTATATACACATTATTGTGCACTTACAGCATAACTTGTGTGTGTGTGTGTGTGTGCGTGTATTTATACTTGCGTAGACCAGGTGGGCACTGAAGTGGATGAAAACATTCTGGATGCCCTAATGTTTAACACCACACGTATTGGGCATGGGTACGCCTTGGCACACCATCCACTGGCAAAGGAGCTCTCCAGGAAGGGAAACGTGGCCGTGGAAGTATGCCCCATCTCAAACCAGGTAAATGCCACATTGTCTGTCAGTACTCATCATAATATAACTAATTCCCATTGATTCCATTTTTAAAAAGCAGCACTGTAAGGTATTTCAGTTGGGGGACAATAAAGTTCATCTTAACTGAAACTCTAGATATCTCTGGTTCAGTTGTCTTTAGTCCACAGAGTTAAATCAGTGCTGACGTCCCTGTTTGTCTATGACCAGGTGCTGAAGCTGGTGTCCGACCTAAGGAACCACCCTGCAGCTGTGCTGATGTCTGAGGGCCACCCCATGGTGGTCAGCTCTGATGACCCGTCTCTGTTTGGGACCACTGGGCTCTCCTATGACTTTTATGAGATGTTTGTGGGCATCGGTGGCTTGAGGGCTAACCTGGGCACTCTCAAGGAGCTGGCCATCAACTCCATAAGGTGAGGTCAGGAGTTGTTTAGAATTAAAATGAAATAGTATTTCATGTATCTCGATGGTATTACCTGTCTCTGGATACTAACTGTTTAATGTCTCATGACAGACTGTTAACATAGCTAGCTAGAGTATGGGTGATTGGGTTCGGAGATTACCAACTGCTTATTTTGTAGTCGTAAAAAGCATGTGTTTGAGAAAGTTGTAGTTTTATGTCCTAGTAACCATGACTCTACCATAGATATAGCTCACTGCCATCACAGCTGAAGGAGAGGGGGCTGGCCATGTGGCATAGGACGTGGGATAAGTTCATCTCTGAGAACTCGTAGAGAAATCCCTGAGCAGTCGAGGACGGGACATCTTCAAAAACCACACTGATGTCAACTCGGCTCTATATGATGTCAATGCAGACAAATAATCTGTGAGCCTCTTTGGTTAAAATCTACAGTGAATCAATAACAAACCACAAATGAGCGTAAATACAGGAATCATATTTATTATTTCCTTGCATTTACATTCAGGACCAAGGAAAACACAGCTCAGTAGCATTCCACATTCTGTGAAGAAACTGTACGTTTGTCCCCATGAAGCAACAGCTCACTAAGATCACACAGTCATCTCACTGCTGACCACCAATTAGCTTTTCAAAGCATGATGATAACTCCTATAGTCCCGCTGTATTGTCTCTGCTAGGCCTAACTATCTCAGTGTATCAGAAGTCTCTTATCAGATTCTGTATTTTCCAGTGCTGCCCACTGCACTCCTGAATGATGAGCTGGTAGTAAGTGTCCTCCCCGGGGGCAATCTCCAGACATCTCTTTGTCTGTCTGTTCTGAATGGCTTTTCCCTGTAAAATGTTAAAAACAGTCCACTGTACAAAATCCCACAATAAAAAACACTAAAAAGTAAATGACAGTTCTTTTAGCCATGGTGTTGGGCATGTTTCAATATGCTTATTATTTTACAGAGTGTTGTATTCCTCACCTGTTGGAAGTCCCAGAGCATATGTAATCCCTTCTGCTTGGCCACCTTGCACTCATACAGTCCTGGGGTTCGAGTGCCAGTGTCCACCAGACAACGATTACTGTTGTACTTGTGAGACTTGATGACCCCAATGTAGATCTCACCACTGGCTCGATAATAACAGTTCTGGACAGAGAGGATAGATATTTACGCTTTTCTGAGTTTGTATTGTCGTATGGGTTGAATCCCAGGTCTGTCATGGGATGGATCATACTATATACAGCGGGTGAAATAAGTATTGAACACGTCACCATTTTTCTCAGTAAATATATTTCCAAAGGTGCTATTGACATGAAATTTTCACCAGATGTTGGTAACAACCCAAGTAATCCATACATACAACCAAAACAAATAAGTTATTAATAAGTTAGAAATTAAGTTATGTGTAATAATGTGAAATGACACAGGGAAAAAGTATTGAACACATGAAGAAAGGGAGGTGCAAAAAGGCATGGAAAGCCAAGACAACAGCTGAAAACTATCAGTAATTAAAAAGCAATCCAGCCCCCTGTCAGTGCAAATTAATATCAGCTGGTTCAGTCCCAACTGATGGCCTACAAAAAGGTCTCATTGCCAAGGTGTCACACAAGACACATCTCATGATGGGTAAAAGCAAATAGCTGTCTCAAGACCTTCGCAACCTAATTGTTGCAAAACATAATGATGGCATTGGTTATAGGTGCATTTCTAAGCTTCTGAATGTTCCAGTGAGCACTGTTGGGGCCATAATACGGAAGTGGAAAGACAATCATTTCACCATAAATTTGCCTCGACCAGGTGCTCCTCGCAAGATTTCTGACAGAGGAGTGAAAAGAATAATCAGAAGAGTTGTCGAAGAGCCAAGGACCACTTGTGGAGAGCTCCAAAAAGACCTGCAAATAGCAGGTACTGTTGTCTCAAAGAAAACAGTAAGTAATGCACTCCACCGCCATGGCCTGTAAGCACGCTCACCACGCAAGACTCCATTGCTGAAAAAAAGCATGTTGAAGCTCGTTTAAAGTTTGCTGCACAACATTTGGAAAAGCCAGTGAAATACTGGGAGAATGGTCAGATGGTCAGATGAGAGCAAAATTGAACTGTTTGGATGTCATAATACACACCATGTTTGGAGGAGAAATGGCACTGCACATCACCCTAAAAACACCATACCAACAGTGAAGTTTGGAGGTGGGAACATCATGGTGTGGGGCTGCTTTTCAGCAAATGGTACTGGCAAACTTCACATAATTGAAGGAAGGATGAATGGGCAAATTTACCGAGACATTCTTGACAAAAATGGATGATGAAGATGAAATGAGGGTGGACATTTCAGCAAGACAATTATCCCAAACACACAGCCAAGGAAACTCTCAATTGGTTTCAAAGAAAGAAAATAAAGCTGCTAGAATGGCCCAGCCAATCACCTGACTTAAATCCCATTGAAAATCTATGGAAAGAACTGAAGATCAAGATTCATAGAAGAGGCCCACGGAACCTTCAAGATTTGAAGACTGTTTGTGTGAAAGAATGGGCCAAAATCACACCAGAGCAATGCATGCGACTAGTTTCTCCATACAGGGGGCGTCTTGAAGCTGTCATTACCAACAAAGGCTTTTGTACAAAGTATTAAATAAATATCAGTGTGTTCAATACTTTTTCCCTGTGTCATTTCACATTATTACACATAAATTAATTTCTGAACTTATTTGTTTTGGTTTCTTGTATGTATGGATTACTTGGGTGTTACCAACATCCTGGTGAAAATGTTATGTCAATAGCACCTTTGGAAATATATTTACTGAGAAAAATGGTGAAGTGTTCAATACTTATTTCACCCGCTGTATGTAGTTAAACTCTAAAATACTAAGCAATGATTCTACAAACCTGAGGACCAAAATAATGGCATCCAAATAAAATAGGTGTGTTCCCTGGAACTGGGCCCTGATCTATACAGAGATCTGTCTTCAGGTCATTGACCAGCTGTTGATTTTATAGACAGAGATTAAACAGTTATAAAAGTGCAGTTTCCTATCCTGACACAGTGTATATACATACAGTATAGATCATGAATGTGTTATCCTTACACAGTGTATATACAGTGGGGAGAACAAGTATTTGATACACTGCCGATTTTGCAGGTTTTCCCACTTACAAAGCATGTAGAAGTCTGTAATTTTTATCATAGGTACTCTTCAACTGTGAGTGACGGAATCTAAAACAAAAATCCAGAAAATCACATTGTATGATTTTTAAGTAATTAATTTGCATTTTATTGCATGACATAAGTATTTGATACATCAGAAAAGCAGAACTTAATATTTGGTAAAGAAACCTTTGTTTGCAATTACAGAGATCATACGTTTCCTGTAGTTCTTGACCAGGTTTGCACACACTGCAGCAGGGATTTTGGCCCACTCCTCCATACAGACCTTCTCCAGATCCTTCAGGTTTCGGGGCTGTCGCTGGGCAATACGGACTTTCAGCTCCCTCCAAGGATTTTCTATTGGGTTCAGGTCTGGAGACTGGCTAGGCCACTCCAGGACCTTGAGATGCTTCTTAAGGAGCCACTCCTTAGTTGCCCTGGCTGTGTGTTTTGGGTCGTTGTCATGCTGGAAGACCCAGCCACGACCCATCTTCAATGCTCTTACTGAGGGAAGGAGGTTGTTGGCCAAGATCTCGCGATACATGGCCCCATCCATCCTCCCCTCAATACGGTGCAGCCGTCCTGTCCCCTTTGCAGAAAAGCATCCCCAAAGAGTTATGTTTACACCTCCATGCTTCACGATTGGGATGGTGTTCTTGGGGTTGTACTCATCCTTCTTCTTCCTCCAAACACGGTGAGTGGAGTTTAGACCAAAAAGCTCTATTTTTGTCTCATCAGACCACATGACCTTCTCCCAGTCTTCCTCTGGATCATCCAGATGGTCATTGGCAAACTTCAGACGGGCCTGGACATGCGCTGGCTTGAGCAGGGGGACCTTGCGTGCGCTGCAGGATTTTAATCCATGGCGGCGTAGTGTGTTACTAATGGTTTTCTTTGAGACTGTGGTCCCAGCTCTCTTCGGGTCATTGACCAGGTCCTGCCGTGTAGTTCTGGGCTGATCCCTCACCTTCCTCATGATCATTGATGCCCCACGAGGTGAGACCTTGCATGGTGCCCCAGACCGAGGGAGATTGACCGTCATCTTGAACTTCTTCCATTTTCTAATAATTGCACCAACAGTTGTTGCCTTCTCACCAAGCTGCTTGCCTATTGTCCTGTATCCCATCCCAGCCTTGTGCAGGTCTACAATTTTATCCCTGATGTCCTTACACAGCTCTCTGGTCTTGGCCATTGTGGAGAGGTTGGAGTCTGTTTGATTGAGTGTGTGGACAGGTGTCTTTTCTACAGGTAACGAGTTCAAACAGGTGCAGTTAATACAGGTATTGAGTGGAGAACAGGAGGGCTTCTTAAAGAAAAACTAACAGGTCTGTGAGAGCCGGAATTCTTACTGGTTGGTAGGTGATCAAATACTTACGTCATGCAATAAAATGCAAATTAATTATTTAAAAATCATACAATGTGATTTTCTGGATTTTTGTTTTAGATTCCGTCTCTCACAGTTGAAGTGTACCTATGATAAAAATTACAGACCTCTACATGCTTTGTAAGTAGGAAAACCTGCAAAATCGGCAGTGTACATACAGTATAGATCATGAATGTGTTATCCTTACACAGTGTATATACATACAGTATAGATCATGAATGTGTTATCCTTACACAGTGTATATACATACAGTATAGATCATGAATGTGTTATCCTGACACAGTGTATATACATACAGTATAGATCATGAATGTGTTATCCTGACACAGTGTATATACATACAGTATAGATCATGAATGTGTTATCCTGACACAGTGTATATACATACAGTATAGATCATGAATGTGTTATCCTGACACAGTGTATATACATACAGTATAAATAATTACGTTTTAGCTTCACTCACAGCTCCATAACCAAGCAAGCCACCCAGGGTGTCTAACATTGGATACACGTTGTCCAGATACCACTGGAAGGGCTTGCAGTTCAGCCTCTCTCTCAACTTCTTCCTCTCTGAAACATCCCCAATGTCTATGCCATGATCCTGGGGTGAGAAAGAGATCCATTTCACAATCAGAAACCATGTAAGCAATCCACCTATTATCCACCTAACACCCTCATTTTACATAGATCCTATGCTCTTTATTATTTTATTGAGTAATAGACAGTTTTCATTATATTGACAGTCTACTTATTTTCAAAGACAAAGCATGCATAACAGGGATGATTGTTGTTCTATAAGAGCTGCTGAACAAAGCCTACTTTTTGAATGGTTTGTTGTGTACAGTACCTTCAGTGGGAGGTTCCAGGCGATGTTGACATTCTGTTTGTATTCATCCATCCAGACCTCAGCCACTCTCAGAGCATTCCTCTTCATTGTAATGCTCAGGTCGGGGAGGTAGGGTTTATGGGCCCTCTCGATGTGGGCTATTTTAGAACAAGGTATGACCTCGACACTTCCACCACACAGCCACACCTAGACAAACCAAACACCGAGATAGAAGCAAGAGTTTATAGATATGGAGTGTCTGGATGTTGGACGTCTGCTTTGATTTCAAGTATTAATTTAGCAACTGTAGCAGAGCGGCTTACCCGGATGCCCAGTTCAACATTTTCACCTCCATAGATCTTCATACCACCATCGAGAGCACCAATTTCCCCAAAGAACAGCCGGTCAGCCACTAGTATGCCCATAATGGAGGGGCTCCTGACAAACACACAGTACAAATCATGGTCATTTCTACACTGGGAGAAGTGACATTCATTTTAATTAATAGATATCCCAAAATACTAATCCAGGTGTAAATATTAGGTAAGTAAATAATTTCCTCCCAATGTTGTGCTTTCCTTATCGCCTATTAAAACAGACTTGTGAAACTGGACTACAATCCTATAATGATGTCATGAATAACTCACTTCCCTGGCTGTGACTCGTCTTTCAAGGCGTACCACTCAGGTCTGAAGGACTCGTACATACACCACAGGGCCCAGTCAAAGGCGTCTGCATTAGGCCCATAACGTGTGACTGTCAAGTCATCGAAACTGACTTTGTCAAACACCGGTGTCAACACCAACGTGCGGTCCTCCTTGATCCGAGCTAACAGAGGCTCCGCCCTGTTCGCGCAAACACAGAGTGAAAACACCATCTTGTTGGGGGGTGGGGGGGACTCAAAAATTCTCACTAAGATCTTTTATAACAAAAATCATTTAGACTACCATTCCACATGGACCTCTATGTGGGCATCCAAGATTGCCACCACATCTCCTGTAGCTTCCCTCCACCCTGAGAGGCGGGCCTGTGTGAGACCGAGCTGCTCTGAGTGTCTCACTCTCTTCACCAGGCCCGGACGCTCTTCATGGATGAAGCTGATATATGCATCCAACTTCTCCTTTAGATCCTCTGTGAAAGCAGACTCTTGCAAATCAGTGATACACAACAAAAGTTGAAAGCCAAACATTTCAATCAAAGTTAAATCCAAATATACTTTGGAATATTTCTAATTGGAGAGAAGAGACCAATAAACGAAACCATTGGAGCTGTGGTCATCCACCAGTATGATGTCTTTGAGCAGGCGTTGGGGGGTCTTGTCTATGATGCTGCGGACGGCTCTCTTGATGATTGACAGGGCCTCGTCCAAGTAGATCAACACCACGCTGATGCTGGGCAGCTCATGGGGGTACTGGTGCTTAGCACACCTGACAGGCACAACAAAAACATTTGGTCCACCTCATATCATTCAATGCTGCTGTTTTCACTCTTAAAGTTATTGTCAGATAACCTCAGATGTAACAGACTGTGGTTATAATTCATAAGTCTTGAGTTATACATCATTTGCTGTGTAGAGGTGACGGAGAGATGAGGAAAATGATTTACTTAGGATCGCGAGTATCAGGGATTTCCCTGTTCAGGGGTATTCTGTCACTCAGGAAGGCGTTGTATCCATACATCTGAAACAGCCCCTCAGCCTCTTTCTGCTCCTCCTCTGAGAGCTCGTCACCCCAGCGTGTAAACAGAGCTGAGTTGGGGTACAACTTCTTCACCACCTTCCTCTCCTTCTTGACCTCGGGAGCCTTCAAAGCCTGCTCCTCTGTCAGACTCATCCTGTCGTTGATCGACTTCACTGTGGACACACATGACAGCTGTTCATCACACTGTAATGAATTGGTTATTACTGTATAATTCAGATTGTTTAAGGCTGCCAGAATCAATGAAAGACAAATGACTGGTTGAGCCACACGAGTCACTCCTTTTGACACAAACAAAGCACGACCTTGACCTTATTTACATAGCTTCCGTCAGTGTTTGCATTTGTTTAAAAAAAAAAGTTGATTAATAAGGTTTGATCTGCCTTGGAGGATTACCTTGAAGTCAATTTGTAAAAGTAAACAACGTGGAAAATTTGAAACGTAGAAGTTGATAGATCCAAACTGAACACATTTTGTGCATCAAGCAACAGTGTACAGTATTTGTTTTTACACTGCTGCTACTCGCTGTTTATCATCTATGCATAGTCACTTTACCCCTACCTACGCGTACAAATGACCTCAACTACCTTGTACCCCAGCACATTGACTCGGTACCGGTACCCCCTGTATATAACCTCGTTATTGTTATTTTATTGTGTTACTTTCTTTTTCATACTTTATTTAGTAAATATTTTCTTAACTCTATTTTCTTAAAACTGCATTGTTCGTTAAGTGTTTGTAAGTCAGCGTTTCACGGTAAGGTCTACACCTGTTGTATTGTTGGTTAAGGGTTTGTCAGTAAGCGTTTCACGATAAGGTCTACACCTGTTGTATTGTTGGTTAAGGGTTTGTCAGTAAGCGTTTCACGATAAGGTCTACACCTGTTGTATTGTTGGTTAAGGGTTTGTCAGTAAGCGTTTCACGGTAAGATCTACACCTGTTGTATTGTTGGTTAAGGGTTTTTGTCAGTAAGCGTTTCACGGTAAGATCTACACCTGTTGTATTGTTGGTTAAGGGTTTGTCAGTAAGCGTTTCACGGTAAGATCTACACCTGTTGTATTGTTGGTTAAGGGTTTGTCAGTAAGCGTTTCACGGTAAGATCTACACCTGTTGTATTGTTGGTTAAGGGTTTGTCAGTAAGCGTTTCACGGTAAGATCTACACCTGTTGTATTGTTGGTTAAGGGTTTTTGTCAGTAAGCGTTTCACGGTAAGATCTACACCTGTTGTATTGTTGGTTAAGGGTTTTTGTCAGTAAGCGTTTCACGGTAAGATCTACACCTGTTGTATTGTTGGTTAAGGGTTTGTCAGTAAGCGTTTCACGGTAAGATCTACACCTGTTGTATTGTTGGTTAAGGGTTTGTCAGTAAGCGTTTCACGGTAAGATCTACACCTGTTGTATTGTTGGTTAAGGGTTTGTCAGTAAGCGTTTCACGGTAAGATCTACACCTGTTGTATTCGTCGCACGTAACAAATACAATTGGATTTGATTTGATTTGGTTTATACGGGATTACAGTACATTCTAAAAATTATGGGCCATATTTGTTTTATTTTATTTAATCCTTTATTAGTTTATTTAAATTCCCTTTTACAATCATCACTGTGAAGTGTGAAATAACTTTCTGGGATCAACTCTACATGTAGGCTCAGACTAGATAAAAATGTGTTCTCCACAATAAATCTGCCCTACCATCTAGAGCAGTGGCAGACTGTAGTCCAGGTACAGTATGTGGACAGAGCTACTGGTGTTTCCCTTCCAGGTAAGTTATAGGTAAAGGAAGGAGAGTGAGACTCACCCAGCTTCTCGATGTGAGCCTCCATCTTCTCCAGCCTCTTGAGTATTTCCTGGCCCCTGACCGAGTCATTCTGATAGACCCTCTGAAGTCTCTCGCCATGAGAATGAACCTCCCGCTTAATGGATGTGATGTAGAGTATTCCAGCAGCCATGGCCAGCAAAGGGGCCAGCCCTCGGACCCAGCCTAGCCTCATCGTCCCTCTGCGTGTGAGCGCTCAGCCTGGGGATACAGACTTCCTTTATCCCTGAGATCCAGGCTCACCTGAAAGAAGGGAGGGCCTTTGATGTAACAGGGATTTCCAGGTTGAAGAAAAGAGAAGAGCTGTCACAGATGGTCAATCAATCTTTTTTGGTTTTATTACAAGTTCCAAAAGGGAGAAACCTCAAGCACAATGGCAGAGAAAATGACTAACTGGCCTTCTCTTGGAACACCCTCATATCCTAATCAGCAAACTGTTCTGTAAACACCAGCCCCAAAGGCTTGTAGGAAGTCAAAACAGAAGGCATTGACACTGCTCAGAATCACAGTGTTTCACACAATACAAAAAAATACTCATTGTATCCTCTGCCCTTGTACCTCCAGTCTGGTGTCAACCATATCAGCAGTTATGAGTTTAATGCATAACAAACAAACTCCAGTCTAGTGACCGTCAACCCGAGTGTTATAAACAGAACACTGGAAATCACGTGTATAACAGAAACTCCAAATATGCTACAAATGTATCACTCTAAATTAAATATGAACTTTAGTCTTCTTAAATATCCCCATTACAGGTGAGGTGCACCATACCTACTTGCACTGGCTAGCACTCAGTGCCTGTGAGTTTCTTGTCACTCGCCTCCCCTAGGCCAGTGGAGCTCTCCCTGCTGTCAATAATTCACTCTCTCTGGTCCTGGACTTTGGGTCGATATGACAATTAGCAATTGTCATACACATAATGGGTAAAACACAGTGAACTTTTCTGAGTAAAAAGTGCACTGAAGCACACAGTCACTTATATTTGCCTTTGGCCCATGAATGTTTACCTTGTATCGTTATAGCCTTTTGTCCTGAAAAATATATCAACAATGATAAACTAGGCTATAATGAGATACATCAAACACGCATACTTGTGCAGACCAGGTGGGCACTGAAGTGGATGAAAACATTATGGATGCCCTAATGTTCAACAACCAACATATTGGGTATGGGTACGCCTTGGCACACCACATACTGGCAAAGGAGCTCTCCAGGAAGGGAAATGTGGTCGTGGAAGTATGCCCCATCTCAAACCAGGTAAATGCCACATTGTCTGTCAGCACCTATAATAATATACACCCCCGGTCAAAAGTTTGGAATGTTACTCATTCAAGGGTTTTTCTTTATTTACACTATTTTTTACATTGTAGAATAAAAATGAAGACATCAAAACTTTGACATAACACATATGGAATCATGTAGTAACCAAAAAAGTGTTAAACAAATCAAAATATATTTTATATTTGAGATTCTTCAAAGTAGCCACCCTTTGCCTTTATGACAGCTTTGCACACTCATGGCATTCTCTGTAAATACAAATATTTAGCCACGGAAAAAGATAGGAACCTTCCCGCTAGCCATGATTGGTTGAGATAATGGATGAGCTGGACATTCCGAGATATGAGTTCCGATTGGTCTGCCATGTAGCACGTTTCTGTCTATAACATGAGCTGCTCAGTATGTGTAGGTAATCCTTGATACCGCAGCTTTTTTTAATGATATAATGTCAGCCATGGAGAACTGCAAAAGTGTTTCTACTGCTCTCAAAAACATTGCTGCCCAGAATTTAGCAGGCGCTATTGACAAAGATCAGTGGGAAAACATTGTGATGGTCTACTTCCTGCACACAGTCAGTGTGAACCGGAGTGACCTGACACAATAAACGGGCCAAACAAGCTGTAGCTAGCTAAAAACCAAACAGAAAATACATAAGGGTAAAAGTCTTGTATGGTTCTAATTCTGTCAGAAAGTTGTTTTCATTGCAAGTTAAAGCGTGCTGTTAGATAGCTAGCAAACATTAGCTCGCTTGCTTGCTAGGTAACATTACGTGTATGATCTGTGTAGTAATATTATTTGTATCTCAGAAAGCCATTTGCTTTGCTAGTTATTGTGATGTTGCGAGGGGTGAAAGTGAGTGTAGAGGCAAAAGACGAATAGGAGAAGAAGGATTGAGTTGGTAACATTTAATAAAGACGGCAAAACACATAGAACAATAACCTGCGAGGGTTGAAACAAAATACACAGGGTTAAATAGTGACCCTGATGACCCACACCTGTTCCACATTGGTCATCAGGGTCACTATTTAACCCTGTGTATTTTGTTTGGGTGTTACTACCATCTTCCCCCGACCGCCGGTTAGAACGCCGGCGAGGATGATCATTGGAGAGGAGGAGGGCCCGCCGCTCGTTACAGTCATAGCCTAATGTTAGCTAGCTAGCTATGCTGACTCGACATGCAGCTGTTTTTAAGGATGAACTGGAAAGTATAAATCAGATTTTGGTGAAACTACAGCTCAAGCCAGACTCTCAGCCAAATTTCCATATGCCCTCAAACAGAAGGTGGATTCTGCCATACAATGGAGGGTCAATATCGAAGTCCTAGGGCCAGTCCCACACAGCGAGTGGGCCACAGCTGTAGTCCCTATGATTAGTGATGGCTCCTTTCACCAGTGTGGAGATTTCAAGGTGACCATTAATCCTGTAATGAGAGAGGCTTTTTTAATCCTAGTAATAATCCCCTGTTTTAGGTCAGTTAGGATCACCACTTTATTTTAAGAATGTGAAATGTCAGAATAATAGTAGAGAGAATGATTTATTTCAGCTTTTTATTTCTTTCATCACATTCCCAGTGGGTCAGAAGTTTACATACACATTTATTTGTATTTGGTAGCATTACCTTTTAAATTGTTTAACTTAGGTCAAACGTTTCGGGTAGCCTTCCACCAGCTTCCCATAATAAGTTGGGTGAATTTTGGCTCATTCCTCCTGACAGAACTGGTGTAACTGAGTCAGGTTTGTAGGCCTCCTTGCTCGCACACGCTTTTTCAGTTCTGCCCACACATTTTCTATAGGATTGAGGTCAGGGCTTTGTGATGGCCACTCCAATACCTTGACTTTGTTGTCCTTAAGTCATTTTGCCAAAGTATGCTTGGGGTCATTGTCTATTTGGAAGACCCATTCGCGACCAAACTTTAACTTCCTGACTGATGTCTTGAGATGTTGCTTCAATATATCCGCATAATTTTCCTTCCTCATGATGCCATCTATTTTGTGAAGTGCACCAGTCCCTCCTGCCACCCCCAAGTTTCACGGTTGGGATGGTGTTCTTCAGCTTGCAAACCTCCCCCTTTTCCCTCCTAACATAACGATGGTCATTATGGCCAAACAGTTCTATTTTTGTTTCATCAGACCAGAGGACATTTCTCCAAAAAGTACGATCTTTGTCCCCATGTGCAGTTGCAAACCTTAGTCTGGCATTTTTATTGCGGTTTTGGAGCAGTTGCTTCTTCCTTGCTGAGTGGCCTTTCAGGTTATGTTGATATAGGACTCGTTTTATTGTGGATATAGATACATTTATACCCGTTTCCTCCAGCATCTTTACAAGGTCCTTTGCTGTTGTTCTGGGATTGATTTGCACTTTTCACACCAAAGTACATTCATCTCTAGGGGACAGAACGCATCTCCTTCCTGAGCAGCATGACGGCTGCGTGGTCCCAAGGTGTTTATACTTGCATACTATTGTTTTGTACAGATGAACGTGGTACCTTCAGGCATTTGGAAATTGCTAACCAAGGATGAACCAGACTTGTGGAGGTCTACAATTGTTTTTCTGAGGTTTTGGCTGATTTCTTTTGATTTTCCCATGATGTTGAGGAAAGAGGCACTGGGTTTGAAAGTAGGCCTTGAATGCATCCCCTGGTACATCTCCAATTGACTCAAATGATGTCAATTAGCCTATCAGAAGCTTCTAAAGCCATGATACAATTTTCTGGAATTGTCTAAGCTGTTTAAAGGCACAGTTAACTTAGTGTATGTAAACGTCTGACCCACTGGAATTGTGATATAGTGAATTATAAGTGAAATAATCTGTCTGTTAACAGTTGTTGGAAGAATAACTTGTGTCATGCACAAAGTAGATGTCTTAACCGACTTGCCAAAACTATAGTTTGTTAACATGAAATCTGTTGAGTGGTTGAAAAATGATACAAAGTGTATGTAAACTTCCGACTTCAACTGTATTCTGTCACTTAAACGGGTTAACTCTGCAGTTTCAAGAAAGAGGGAAAATAGTTGTGGACATGGCGGAAAAACGTGAGGCCTTTATTAGGAAGCTTTAGTTGTTTGATTTGGATTTGTAATCTGGAAGTTTTCTGCACTTCAGCACACTGAAGAAACGGCCAGCAGGGGGACCATTGTCACAGAGGTGATGGATGATTTCATCAAGCAGCTGAGGGGCAATTTCTCTACCAGATTTGAAGACTACAGCATGCCCAAGGATACCGTTGTGTTTGTACGTGATCCTCTCACAGCTGGAGAATTCTCCTCCCATGCTGGATGAGGCTGCAATTCAAACTGAGCTGATTGAATTCCAGATATCGAGCCAAATCAGGGACGACCTCAGGAGTGCAGAGTCCTTTTGAATACAGCACAATAAAAAAAAAGGTGCATTTTATGTGCTAACAATGTTTGGATAAACTTACACCTGCGAGTCCTCATTTTCCTTTATGAAGGCAATATATATTCACGACAGGAACCGGCATTCAAATAAGTCAATCAAAGACTGCACACCAAAATCACATTAATCTCACGCGACATCCACAAGATCGTGTCCGCAGGGAAATGCTACTTTTTCCATTGAGTAAGTAACTTGGTGGCCTATATGACTGTAATGAATAAATACTAACATTATTGTGAGCGCTTATCCAGGGATATTTAGGTCTCAAACTGACAGTATTTTCTGTTTGTTCTGTCATTACAAGGCTATCCCGATACAGACATTCAGATACAGACATCACCTTTTTTACTTTAAATGATTGTTTTATGTAGGATGGTACATTGTTGATGCCATTAAGAATGCCTTGAAGAATTCAGACCGTTCTGGAGGCTAATTGTGGTCCGACCCGGTAATGAAAACTAAATAGTATTTCATGTATCTCTATGGTATTACCTCTGTTTGCTCTGGATACAAACTGTTTAATTTATAATGACAGACTGTTAACAACGCTAGCTAGCTAGCTAGTGTATGGGAGTTTTGGTTTTGGATTCTCAGATGACCAACTGCCTAATTTGTAGTAGTGAAACGCATGGGTTTGAGATAGTACAGTAGTTATATGTCCTAGTAACCACAGCTAAAATATAACTCACTGCCACCGCAGCTGTAGAAGAGATGGCTGGCCATGCATGGGATAAGTTAATGTCTGAGAACTCATAGAGGACGGGACATCTTCAAAAACCACACTGATGTCAACTCAGCTCTATATGATGTTAATGCAGACAAATATTCTATGAGTCTCTTTGGTGAAATAACAATAACAAAACCACAAGAATCTTGTTTATTCTTTCCTTGCATTTACATTCAGGACCAAGGAAAACACAGCTCAATAGCATTCCACATTCAGTGAAGAAACTATACATCTGTCTAAGATCACACAGTCGTCTCACTGCTGACTACCGATAGGATTTTTGAAAGCATGATGATAATGCTGTGTTCATGACTAAAGTGGGAAGATTGTAATTACCAGTTGTGAAGTCGTAAATACCAATTGGATGCATTCACGTGCTTTGAACACGTTGAGAAACGCTGATTGTCCAATGGCCAACAAGCCACGTCAACCATAAACTATAAGTACAGCTATCATGTTTGTTAAAAAATTATAGTGTTCAAAAACATATTTATAGACTGCTTTTTGTAAATAATGTATTCGGTTAAAAATGACATGTCCTTAGTAGGTGACATCAGAGGTCAGTATGTGGGAGAAGTCAAAGCTAAAGGATGATAGACAAGTTTCCCACTAGAAATTCCAAGTTGGAGGGGCGTTCAAGTGGACTTTTACCAGTCATAATGTGGTAAATACCACCTTCCCATTTGCTTATGATTGCAGCATAACTCCTATTGTCCTGCTGTATTGTCTCTGGTAGGCAGGGTTGGGGAGTAACAGATTACATGTAAAGCATAGGGCTTTTGTAGGCTACAGTCCAAGCTATGTCTTCCAATGGTGCGACTACTGTCGGCATCCAAAGATTATCCAACTTGAATAAACGCTTCGAGGTAAGGATGACGGCGATACGGATATCACTTATTATTGATATCTACGTAGCGCATTGATGTGAATCACACTGCTTCTCTCTCATTTAGCTATTTGCGCCTTAAGGATTATGGTTGTTGTGGATGACTGTTCACAAATCAAAATGTGTATTTGAACCCAATAATGGTTGAATTCAAGAAGTTTAAGCTGCCTTTAAATAATTGTTTTTGCGCTCTTGCAACAGCTGCATAGACTTAAAGGGGCAATCTGTAGTTGATACATCTGTTTTTGGACTTATAAAATATACAGTATATACAGTACCAGTCAAAAGTTTGGACACACCTACTCATTTTCTTTATTTTTACTATTTCTACATTGTAGAATAATAGTGAAGACAACACTATGAAATAACACATAATGAATCATGTAGTCCTCAAAAAAAGTGTTAAACAATTCTAAATATATTTCATATTTTAGATTTTTTTTTGTAGCTAGCCTTTGTCTTCACGACAGTTTGCACACTATTGGCAAAGCATACCATTCCAGCATGAGCCCAGCATATATTTTTCAAATTTGAATCAATGAGCCCAATCAGTCCTCCATGACAACAAAATCATAAACAACAGAGTAGGGCTGGATAATAAGTCCTTAGTTTTGGGGTCATGCTCAGGTAAAACAATTTGGCTAATCTATACTTCCATATTTCCAAGTCCTGTTCTTGAAGATCAAGGCATATAACATTTATTGGAATGACTGTAATTCTGATAGACTTTGGCTTATAATTGTAATGAATACTCTTAGTCCAGAATTGGATTCAAGCGCAGTGCGCAGAAGGTTTAATGATACGTCCCAATAGGATACAAAAATGTAGAATACCAAGAAAAGGCAGCGGTACAAAAGGGCTAGGCAAAATTCATAATCCAAAGGCAAGCAAAAATCCAGAAATACAGAAGGCTAATAACACGACGAATGAAGGCTCAGTAAAGCGTACAGAACAAACAATACCTCACAACACAAAAACAAACCAGAACTGCTTAAATAGAGGTAGTAGCAAGCTACCAGGTGCACTCATCAAGCCAATTAACACCACACAAGCATAGAAATACAACATACAGATAGACCATTCTACAACCTACTGAAAACCCTAGAACCTCACAGAACCCCCTTCTCTACGGGAGGCTCCTGACGACCAGTCCGGCAGATAGCAGGGGTAGTGACCGGACCAGAGGCTAGGATGGATGTCTCGACCGGTTGCGATTAGATCCGGTACTTGAACGAGGTGGCCGCCCTCGTGGTCGAGGAGCTGGCCGGTCAGGGTGTTCGTGATGATAGGCTTGGAGAAGAGAGGGATCTAGTATATCCCGCGCAGGGACCCAGGAACGTTCCTCTGGACCGTATCCTTCCCAATCCACGAGGTAGTAGATGCCTCCACCCCGTCGCTTGGAGTCCAGAATGGTGTTCACCACATAGGCTGGTGTTCCCCCAACATCCAATGGTGGTGGGGGGCTGAGTCTGGTGACAGGAGGATGGAGTGGACTGTATATCACAGGCTTCAGGAGGGAGACATGAAAGGTAGGGGAAATTCTATAGTGGCGAGGTAACTGTAGGCGGTAGGTGACCGGGTTCACCCGGCGAAGAACCTTGAATGGACCGATGAAGCGAGGTTGTAATTTTCGACAGGGGAGACGGAGCCTTATATCCCGGGTTGACAGCCATACTCGTTGTCCAGGTTGGAAGAGCCGAGTGGGTCGGCGTCGTTTGTCCGCAAACCTTTTCTGGGCTTGGGAGGCTTGGTGAAGATGCCTGTGGGCTGTCTCCCACACTTGTTGACTCCGACGGAACCACTCGTCGACAGCAGGAACGGTTCCCAGCTCAGTCTCCCACGGGAACATGGGGGGCTGATATCCCAGGACACACTGAAAAGGTGTTAGATGAAGAGATGAATGGATTAAGGAGTTTTGAGCATATTCTGCCCAGGCTAGATACCGGCTCCAGTCATGAGGTTGTTGAGAACAATATAGGCGAAGGTACTTCCCAATCTCCTGGTTCAGGCGTTCTGTCTGACCGTTAGTCTGCGGGTGATACCCGGAGGACAGGCTTAGTGTGACTCCTAGTCGGTTGCAAAATGCCCGCCACACCCTGGACGTAAACTGCGGGCCTCGATCTGATACTATATCCTCAGGTATCCCATACAGACGAAACACCTGTTGAAACAAACATTCCGCCATGTCCATAGCAGTGGGGAGTTTAGTCAGGGGAATAAGACGACACATCTTAGAAAAACGGTCAACAATGACTAGAATAGTTGTGAAGCCAGATGATTCTGGGAGGTCGGTGATGAAATCCAGGGCGATATGTGCCCAGGGCCGCTGTGGTGTGGGTAATGGCATAAGCTGACCAGCAGGTAACTGACATTGATGTTTGGATTGAGCACATATAGGACATGAGAGCACATAATCACGTATATCATCAATCAAGGAGGGCCACCAGAATCTGCAAGAGATTATTTTTGTAGTACGACTAATTCCAGGGTGACCCGAGCTCAATGAGGTATGACACCATTGTATTAGTCTAGATCTTACAGATGCGGGTACAAATGTCTTACCGGCAGGAATATCGGTTGGGGCTGCGTCGTTTCGTAGGGCCTCCTGAATCTCCGTTTGTATTTCCCATTGAATGGGTCCCACTACACAAGTGGGAGGTAGTATAGGCTCAGGATCTGTTTTGGAAACAGGAGAGTCAAATAGTCGTGACAGGGAATCTGCTTTTATGTTTTTCTTACCCGGTATATAGGTGACAGTAAAGTTGAATCGGGTGAAGAATAACGCCCACCGAGCCTGTCGTGGATTCATCCTTTTTGCGCTCCTCAGATATTCAAGGTTGCGATGATCAGTGAGTACCAGAAAAGGGTGCTTGGCGCCCTCTAGCCAGTGTCGCCATTCCTCTATGGCCAGTACAATAGCGAGGAGTTCCCGGTTGCCCACGTCATAATTCCTCTCAGCGGGAGATAACTTCTTTGAGAAGAAGGCACAGGGATGTAATTTAAGGGATTTTCCCACCCGCTGAGAGAGTATGGCCCCTACTCCAACCTCTGAAGCGTCAACCTCCAGGACAAAAGATAAGGTGGGGTCGGGTTGACGGAGTATGGGCGCAGACGTGAAGAGTTCCTTGAGCTTGTCAAAAGCAGAAAGGCCTGCGTCGGTCCACTGTAGGGCACGTCCCTTTTGGCTGGTTAGTGCTGTGAGTGGGGCCACAGTGGTACTGAAATTGCGGATAAATCTACGGTAGTAATTTGAGAATCCCAAAAAACGTTGCAGCTCCTTCACTGTCGTCGGTCTAGGCCAGTTGCGCACCGCAGAGACCTTCCCCTCATCCATGCTGACTCCACTGGGAGTCAGCACAAACCCCAGGAAACTCACAGTGGAGACATGGAACGCACTTTTCTCAGCCTTAACAAACAGACGGTGGTCCCGTAGTCTTTGCAAAACCCTTTCCACATGCTGCATGTGTTCAGTCATGGACTTGGAGTAGATGAGAATATCATCGATGTAGACGATAAGGAATTGATTGATCATGTCCTGGAATATGTCATTCATAAATGATTGAAACACTGAAGGGGCATTGGTGAGACCAAAAGGCATAACTAAATATTCATAATGTCCACGGGTAGTGAGAAAAGCAGTCTTCCACTCATCCCCTTTGCGAATGCGTACCAGATTATACGCACTACGAAGATCTAGCTTAGTGTAGATAGTTGAGTGTCCAACTTGTTCTAAGGCTGCTGGGATCAGTGGAAGGGGAAAACAGGTTTTTATAGTGATGTCATTGAGGGCTCTGTAATCTATGCACGGGCGTAGACCGCCATCCTTTTTGCCTACAAAAAAAAACTGGATGCGGCCGGGGAGGTGGATGGACGAATAAACCCCATGTTTAGTGCCTCATCGATATACTTGTCCATGGCCTCATGTTCAGGAAGTGACAGGGGATAAATTTTTCCTTTAGGAGGAGAAAGCCCTGGTCTGAGATCTATAGCACAATCCCATGGGCGGTGTGGTGGCAGGGTAGAGGCCTTCTCCTTACTGAACACATCCTGAAATTGAGCATATTCAGGAGGAATAGGTGTGGGGTTGAAAACAACCGAATCCTCAACGGACGTGGCTCTACAGGAGATTTGTGCACAATGTTCAGAACAAGAGGGAGCCCAAGACAAAAGTTCACCCTTTTGCCAGGAAATGGCAGGATCGTGCAGGCTTAACCAGGGGTGTCCGAGTATGAGTTGTTCTGTAGAGGTAGGTAGGACGAGTAACTGAATGGGTTCGGAATGTAGTACGCCAATTTGAAGATTAATCTTCTCTGTCATATGGGTTACTTGTCCCATCCCTAAAGGTTTTCCGTCCAAAGTGTTAATTCTGAGGGGAGGATTAATAGGGATTAGTTTAAGACCCAGTTGGTCGACTAAAGATTGGTTAATAAAATTCCCTGCTGCCCCTGAGTCCACTAAACCCTTCACAAACTGAGTGACTCCTCTAATCTTTAACATAGCTGGTAAATATAATTGTTTTTGGGTGATATTTAACATAGTAAATACTCCCACCTGATGTCCAGTAGAAGGTCTGGCTCCGGATCTGTGTGGTGGACACTTAGGGCAATCTCGGAGCAAATGTCTGTTGTCTCCACAATAAAGGCACAGATTGTCACGAAATCTACGCTGTTTTTCTTCAGGTGTGAGAGGGGCACGGCCAAGTTGCATAGGTTCAGAAACGGCATACTGCGATGTGACAGGGTTTGGAGTGGTGGAAAAAGAAGCTCGTGAGTGAGATAATCGTCGGCGCTCGGCCAGTAGATGGTCGATGGTAATGGACATGTGGATATATTGGTTTAACTCGGTGACATCTCCTCTGCAAGCAAGTTCAGCCTGTAGTTCTCGGTTCAGCCCTCTCCGGTAGATAGTCAGGAGGGCAGGCTCACTCCATCCACTGCCTGCTGATAGGGTGCGGAATTCGAGTGCGTAATCGGAGGCAGAGCGCAGACCTTGTTGTAACTCACATAGGAGTTCCCCGGTATGGCGACCAGAGGACGGATGGTCAAAGGTGTCCTTAAAATGTGCGAGGAACTGAGCTTCGGAAGAGAACTCGGGACTCTGAGCGGTCCAAAGGGCTGTGGCCCATTCCAGGGCCTTTCCGGTAAGCAGGGTAACCATAAAGTCGACCTTGTCCTTATCCGTATGGAAGTTCCCAGAGTGGTGGTCCAAATACAACCGACACTGCATTAAAAATCCACGGCATCCTCCTGGGGAACCATCATATTTATTAGGGAGCGCAGCCGACGGTGCAGAGGAGTGGAAACTGACGGGAGGGGTTACCGGTTGAGGGACAGTAAGCTGACGAAGGTGGTGGCACAATTCTTCCAAGCGTTCTTCTTGCTGGTTTAGTCGCTGCTGCAGCTCTGCTGAATCCTTGATTATGTTAGGTGAGGTATTCTGTAATGAATACTCTTAGTCCAGAATTGGATTCAAGCGCAGTGCGCAGAAGGTTTAATGATACGTCCCAATAGGATACAAAAATGTAGAATACCAAGAAAAGGCAGCGGTACAAAAGGGCTAGGCAAAATTCATAATCCAAAGGCAAGCAAAAATCCAGAAATACAGAAGGCTAATAACACGACGAATGAAGGCTCAGTAAAGCGTACAGAACAAACAATACCTCACAACACAAAAACAAACCAGAACTGCTTAAATAGAGGTAGTAGCAAGCTACCAGGTGCACTCATCAAGCCAATTAACACCACACAAGCATAGAAATACAACATACAGATAGACCATTCTACAACCTACTGAAAACCCTAAAACCTCACAATAATGTAAAGTTAACATTAATCGTATTATTATATGTAGTAGAAAGCGATGGGTTAGAAGAAGCCTACATAACCAACCCATAAAGTAAAATGTAACATCCATATATGGCCAGCTATATAAACTTTAACATTGATTTATCCTGCAATAGATGTCGTTCAATTGGTAACATTCAATTTTTGTCTTCTTCTAATGCCTCTTAAGGGGAAAGTAATCTAAAAGTAACTGAATGTAATCAGATTACGATACTGAGTTTGGGTAATCCAAAAGTTACGTTACTGATTACAGTTTTGGACAGGTAACTAGTAACTGTAACGGGCTACATTTAGAAAGTATCCTACCCAACCCTGCTGGTAGGCCTAACTATCTCAGAGTATCATAAGTCTTTTATCAGATTCTGTATTTTCCAGTGCTGCCCACTGCACTCCTGAATGATGAGCTGGTAGTAAGTGTCCTCCCCCGGGGCAATCTCCAGACATCTCTTTGTCTGTCTGTTCTGGATGGCTTTTCCCTGTAAAACACAGGAAACACTCTATTGTACAACATCACAACTGTTTCCAACAGTTTATACGTTTATAAGCATCAATTTCCCTATTTTCATGTTGGAGTGCTTACCTGTTGGAAGTCCCAGAGCATATGTAATCCCTTCTGCTTGGCCACCTTGCACTCATACAGTCCTGGGGTTCGAGTGCCAGTGTCCACCAGACAACGATTACTGTTGTACTTGTGAGACTTGATGTCTCCAATGTAGATCTCACCACTGGCTCGATAATAACAGTTCTGGACAGAGAGGATAGATATTTACGCTTTTCTGAGTCTGTGGTATTGACAGTACTTTGCATTGTGGTACGGGTTGAATCCCGGGTCTGTCATGGGATGGATCATACTATATATGTAGTTATACTCTAAAATACTAAGCAATGATTCTACAAACCTGAGGACCAAAATAATGGCATCCAAATAAAATAGGTGTGTTCCCTGGAACTGGGCCCTGATCTATACAGAGATCTGTCTTCAGGTCATTGACCAGCTGTTGATTTTATAGACAGAGATTAAACAGTTATAAAAGTGCAGTTTCCTATCCTGACACAGTGTATATACATACAGTATAGATCATGAATGTGTTATCCTGATACAGTGTATATACATACAGTATAGATCATGAATGTGTTATCCTGATACAGTGTATATACATACAGTATAGATCATGAATGTGTTATCCTGACACAGTGTATATACATACAGTATAGATCATGAATGTGTTATCCTGACACAGTGTATATACATACAGTATAGATCATGAATGTGTTATCCTTACACAGTGTATATACATACAGTATAGATCATGAATGTGTTATCCTGACACAGTGTATATACATACAGTATAAATAATTCCAGAACAACAGTAACGTTTTAGCATCACTCACAGCTCCATAACCAAGCATGCCACCCAGGGGGTCTAACATTGGATACACGTTGTCCAGATACCACTGGAAGGGCTTGCAGTTCAGCCTCTCTCTCAACTTCTTCCTCTCTGAAACATCCCCAATGTCTATGCCATGATCCTGTGGTGAGAAAGAGATCCATTTCACAATCAGAAACCATTTAAGCAATCCACCTATTATCCACCTAACACCCTCATTTTACATAGATCCTATGCTCTTTATTATTTTATTGAGTAATAGGCAGTTTTCATTATATTGACAGTCTACTTATTTTCAAAGACAAAGCATGCATAACAGCGATGATTGTTGTTCTATAAGAGCTGCTGAACAAAGCCTACTTTTTGAATGGTTTGTTGTGTACAGTACCTTCAGTGGGAGGTTCCAGGCGATGTTGACATTCTGTTTGTATTCATCCATCCAGACCTCAGCCACTCTCAGAGCATTCCTCTTCATTGTAATGCTCAGGTCGGGGAGGTAGGGTTTATGGGCCCTCTCGATGTGGGCTATTTTAGAACAAGGTATGACCTCGACACTTCCACCACACAGCCACACCTAGACAAACCAAACACCGAGATAGAAGCAAGAGTTTATAGATATGGAGTGTCTGGATGTTGGACGTCTGCTTTGATTTCAAGTATTAATTTAGCAACTGTAGCAGAGCGGCTTACCCGGATGCCCAGTTCAACATTTTCACCTCCATAGATCTTCATACCACCATCGAGAGCACCAATTTCCCCAAAGAACAGCCGGTCAACCACTAGTATGCCCATAATGGAGGGGCTCCTGACAAACACACAGTACAATTCATGGTCATTTCTACACTGGGAGAAGTGACATTCATTTTAATTAATAGATATCCCAAAATACTAATCCAGGTGTAAATATTAGGTAAGTAAATATTTTCCTCCCAATGCTGTGCTTTCCTTATCGCCTATTAAAACAGACTTGTGAAACTGGACTACAATCCTATAATGATGTCATGAATAACTCACTTTCCTGGCTGTGACTCGTCTTTCAAGGCGTACCACTCAGGTCTGAAGGACTCGTATATACACCACAGGGCCCAGTCAAAGGCGTCTGCATTAGGCCCATAACGTGTGACTGTCAAGTCATCGAAACTGACTTTGTCAAACACCGGTGTCAACACCAACGTGCGGTCCTCCTTGATCCGAGCTAACAGAGGCTCCGCCCTGTTCGCGCAAACACAGTGAAAACACCATCTTGTTGGGGGGTGGGGGTGACTCAAAAATTCTCACTAAGATTTTTTATAACAAAAATCATTTAGACTACCATTCCACATGGACCTCTATGTGGGCATCCAAGATTGCCACCACATCTCCTGTAGCTTCCCTCCACCCTGAGAGGCGGGCCTGTGTGAGACCGAGCTGCTCTGAGTGTCTCACTCTCTTCACCAGGCCCGGACGCTCTTCATGGATGAAGCTGATATATGCATCCAACTTCTCCTTTAGATCCTCTGTGAAAGCAGACTCTTGCAAATCAGTGATACACAACAAAAGTTGAAAGCCACACATTTCAATCAAAGTTCAATCCAAATATACTTTTGAATGTTTCTAATTGGAGAGAAGAGACCAATTAGGCGAACCATTGGAGCTGTGGTCATCCACCAGTATGATGTCTTTGAGCAGGCGTTGGGGGGTCTTGTCTATGATGCTGCGGACGGCTCTCTTGATGATTGACAGGGCCTCGTCCAAGTAGATCAACACCACGCTGATGCTGGGCAGCTCGTGGGGGTACTGGTGCTTAGCACACCTGACAGGCACAACAAAAACATTTGGTCCACCTCATATCATTCAATGCTGCTGTTTTCACTCTTAAAGTTATTGTCAGATGACCTCAGATGTAACAGACTGTGGTTAGAATTCATAAGTCTTGAGTTATACATCATTTGCTGTGTAGAGGTGACGGAGAGATGAGGAAAATAATTTACTTAGGATCGCGAGTATCAGGGATTTCCCTGTTCAGGGGTATTCTGTCACTCAGGAAGGCGTTGTATCCATACATCTGAAACAGCCCCTCAGCCTCTTTCTGCTCCTCCTCTGAGAGCTCGTCACCCCAGCTTGTAAACAGAGCAGAGTTGGGGTACAACTTCTTCACCGCCTTCCTCTCCTTCTTGACCTCGGGAGCCTTCACAGTCTGCTCCTCTGTCAGACTCATCCTGTCGTTGATCGACTTCACTGTGGACACACATGACAGCTGTTCATCACACTGATATTAATTGGTTATTACTGTATAATTCAGATTGTTTAAGGCTGCCAGAATCAATGAAAGACAGATGACTGGTTGAGCCACACGAGTCACTCCTTTTGATAACAACAGAGCATTAACTTATTTAGATAGCTTCAGTCACTGCTTGCAGCTTTGGAGAATTACCTTGATGGAACCGTGGTAAAAGTAAGCAACGTTGCAAAGTTTTGCACATAGAAGTTGATAGATCAAAATCTACCAAAGTTGTGCAACAAGCAACAGGATTAAAGAATATTCTAAAATGATTACGGGCCACATTTAAACCCTTTATTTAATTGAGAACAAATTCCCTTTTACAATCATCACTGTGAAGTGTGAAATAACTTTCTGGGATCAACTCTACATGTAGGCTCAGACTAGATAAAAATGTGTTCTCCACAATAAATCTGCCCTACCATCTAGAGCAGTGGCAGACTGTAGTCCAGGTACAGTATGTGGACCGAGCTACTGGTGTTTCCCTTCCAGGTAAGTTATAGGTAAAGGAAGGAGAGTGAGACTCACCCAGCTTCTCGATGTGAGCCTCCATCTTCTCCAGCCTCTTGAGTATTTCCTGGCCCCTGACCGAGTCATTCTGATAGACCCTCTGAAGTCTCTCCCCATGAGAATGAACCTCCCGCTTAATGGATGTGATGTAGAGTATTCCAGCAGCCATGGCCAGCAAAGTTGCCAGCCCTCGGACCCAGCCTAGCCTCATCGTCCCTCTGCGTGTGAGCGCTCAGCCTGGGGATACGGACAGGACGGCCTTCCTCTCTCACTCTCCCACTAAGATCCAGGCTCGCCTGAAAGGAGGGAGTGTGAGGTGCACCATACCTGGCTGGCACTCAGTGTGTGTACGTTTCTCATCCTAATATTTACATGAGTGTCTGAGTAAAAGTACACAGTCACTTATATTTGCCTTTGGCCCATTCATCTTTAACTTGTAACTTGAAAGCCTTTTATCCTGAATGATGGAAGCATAATGACACACCAACACCTTTTTTAAATATTTGCAGGTCAAAAACATGCACCTAATGGATCCAACCGTTAATTTGGCATTCAAGTCATTGTTGAGGCCTAGGAATAAAGGCCAAAGGCCACAATACTACAGGATGCAAAGGTGGGGCTCCCCCAAAGTGATGGTCTTGGCTGTCGCTAGCACTTTGTCTTGTAATTCAAACTCAAGCCCACAATAAAGAGTATCTGTAGCTCTTCTCCGTTCTAAAGTAAACAAAAAGCTGGTTGACCACCTGTTTTAAGAGGTAACGGAGCTACCTGGTCTCAGATCATTTTTTTATTCTGTATGTAAATCCGGGGACACACCACTTAGAATGATCTGTTACGTATGGTATGTATTCATTTGTGGTTGTCCATCATCCAATTAGGATGATACGTTGTGTTACGAATTACAATTCGTATAATATGTTAAGAATTGCATTTATTACAATATGTTATGAATTTGCAAGACGTATGATATTGTATGTTACGAATTTCCAATTAGCTAGGTGGCTAACGCTAACGTTAGGTGGTGGCTGACGTCAGCTAGGCTGGGGTTAGGTTTTAAGGATAGGGTTGAGAGTTAGATTAAAGGGTTAGGAGTTCAGTTAAAGGGTTAAGGTTAGAGTTAGGGGAAGGGTTAGCTAACATGCTAAGTAGTTACAAAGTAGCTAAAATGTAGTAGGTAGTTGCAAAGTTGCTAATAAGCTAAAATGCTAAAGTTGTCTGTGATGAGATTGAAACACACAAGATGTTCTAGACGTTCACGTTATACACCCCGACCAACCACTAACCTTTTGTTTTTGCCTTTTGCATCCCAGATTTTCTTTTAGTATGTCACACCTGATCTATGAGACCAGGCTGAACGGAGCATTTAACTTGCTCACAGAGCTCAAACCAAGCAGCATGAGAGTCTGGATGCATACGATTAACAACTAGATGGGGATTGAGCATAGGATGCATGATGAATAGAGGCAAGGGAACAATGATACTTTGTTATCTCTGTGACCACCACACCTTCTCTGCTTCCTCTGGCCCGTATGTTCACCCCTCACTCTACCTGCATGGTAATGCTGTAAGTTGCTATTGTTTCATCAACTCATAAGCTGAATGTTTGTGTTATTAAAATGATCTAAGGTCCAATCAAATGGTCAGAGGCAAGGAATATAAAGCACCAATTTATTCAATTACATGTTTATTCATTTTTTCGTATCAATGTACAGTTCATCAGATGGAATGCTCCTGAGTGGCGCAGCGTTCTAAGGCACTGCATCTCAGTGCTAGAGGCGTCACTACAGACACCCTGGTTCGATTCCAGGCTGGCCCAGTGTCGTCCGGGTTTGGCCGTCATTGTAAATAAGAATTTGTTCTTAACTGACTTTCCTAGTTAAATAAAGGTTAAATAAATAACAAAATAAAAAAAATGCCCTCAATTAAATTATTTCCAAATAGACTACAATGGTTGATTGTGAAATTAATTTGGTTGAAATGAACACACACACCTTTTTGTTGTAGTAAAATAAAATAAAATCTACAATGTCCTGGCATGCTATTATACTGACTGAGAGAAATAGCAAAACAGTCATCAGTACATCACACAATATCATCATTAAGGGCACCAGCTATTGTCTGTAGGGCTCTCTTAAATAACAATGTTCAGTGAGCACTGAAAAGTAAACCAAGAAAACCATTACAATTGAAACATGGTAAAAAATATATATATTTCATTGAGACATTGCCACCTGTTTCATTATACAGGTCACACCTTAAACCAATAACTTAAATCATAACAAAAGTGTAAAATGTCAAATAAAATTACGCAATTTCTGATCATGTTACAAATATAAACATTGTTTTAAAATTACTTTATCTAACTGGAGCACATGAAAAGCATCAGCACCAGTTTCCATAAAAAGAAGCTTACAGAGAACAAAAAAAAAAAGCTACACTCCTTCATTTGGCCCAAGTTTTATTGAAAAAAGCTCAACATTGCAGCAAATTGTCATTTTGTCAAGGTAAGAGAAGTTAATCAAAAGAAATGGAACTGCTTTGACAAGGAATTAAAAGGTTTTTAAAAATATATACTGTATATATTCCTGTTTTGTAGACATTGGGAAACTTTATATACGACAATGACTTATGAAGACTTTAAAACCATCCAATCCCATTACAAGCTAGGCATTTCAGGTCAGGAAAATAACAGTGAGGGCCCTGTTCTGGAGCCAACAGTTGTCAGCTCGACAGCCCTTTCACTGATTTACAAGTGATTGTCATTTTATTCAGTAACAACATAAGGTTATATGAATCTTCATAATAAACTAGTAATGCAACACTACCAATAATAATATGGTCAACAACCACAAATCCTTGAAGTCAAACTCCATAAACATGGTAAACTCTTGAGTAATCTCTCGAGGTGAGCTTGTGCATACTAGTGCTTTTCTGTTTCCCCACTATCACCATCATCACCGTGCATGGGAGATGCTTTGTGCTGCTAAGAGCCTTAAGCATCGCATCCATGGCACGGGCAACTCCTTGGGAGCGCCATGCGTATTTCAGTGCAACCAGGTGGTGGGGCTTAACCTGCGAACATTTAGAGTGAGACATCTGTGTTGTCAAAGCCAAAACTTCAACACCAGTAGAAAACGTGCAGGGGATTAGCCTACTTACTCTGAAAGTAGACGTGGCAGTAAACGTGGCTCGGCCTAAACAGGCCAATCTGGGCATCCATCTGGGTTCTAAGCTAAGGTATCCCACCTCACAACATCTCACAGCCATTCTAAACTAATGCATGTAACCTGTGATACTTTCTATGCTTATGACAAGTGAATGTGGCCACATTCTAGACGCAGTAAGTCCATTTGTGACTACTGCAATGCCAGACAAGACCGACATTTTGCTGATACACAGCTCTACCCAAAGACCCACTCCTACCTCTGTGTTCCAAAGACCTCTCCTGCAGCTAGACAGAGTCCAAGCGCTGAACATACCATTGGAATAGGAAATAAATTCTATAGTGCAGCACATATATAACAAATTGATTACCCACTACATCTACAAAACAGGATATACTCCAGCCATGACCCCCCTGTTTAATGTTATTAATATGTGTCTTATGTGTGATGATATTAACCCTGATGTGACCTATGCATCCCCCCCTCCCCTCAACCCCCTCCCAGCCCCAAGCCCTCTGTCCCTGAGGGCCTTCATGTGATGGGGGACAGGCCCTGCTGGTGCTCCAGACTGTCCCCGTCTGCGTCTGCAGTGTGCTCCAGCGGGGACCTGATGACGATGTGGACTGATCTCTTCCTGGTTACCTCCTGCTTGCCGCTGCTGGTGCTCCTGGTCCTGCCCTCGCCCATCTGGCCCTCGGCCGAAGCCCCGATCGGACACAAGCGCTCTGCGGACCCAGGCTTCACAGAGTTCTCTCTCTTGGGCCTGTCTGCGGCTTTGGAGAACGGGCTGGTGAATGCCTTGTCAACTGATTCAGAGACAGGAAAGTAAGATGCCTGTTACTTCATGTCAATCATAGAGATGTGGATTCAATTTAGTCTGCCACTCTCAAAGTGTAGAAAATGCCCAATGCAGATATATATATATATATTATTTTTTTGTACATGTAAACACATACACATGAGAGGGCATGGTGGTAGTAGGTTGATGACTGCTCCTCTTACCTATCCTGTTGATGAGGGCTGGTTTGTGGGGAATATGCTGCTCTATCTTCTTGTTTTTCTCCACGTTGCGGAGGCTCTCGCTGGGCCTTCTCACGGTACGGGTCTTGGGCCGAAACTTGTTGAAGCGTGCCTCCTGGATCCACTCGTGCTGCATGGCCTCGTCGGGCGTCATGCGCTTCTTGGGGTCCCACCTGACAGAGAGAAGAAGAAAGCAGAGAGTCAAGTCCCCTCTGACCTTCTCCTCCAATGGGTTTTGAGATGGAGGCTAGAAGAGAGGATGCGAGGACTCTGCAAATGAGATTCTCCCAGACAGAACCAGAGGTAAAACCAAACACTGGGTTTCCTTGTAAAATAGATCTCAATCTCAACGGGCCTCACCTGGATGAGTGAAGGTAAATCAACTAAATAAATAATAATGTGAAAGAGGGGTCGCTTCACCTGACAGTTTAACATGATTCTATAGTATTAGTAATATTTAAGATTAGGTGATTCTATGGCTGTGTTATTGACAGATGTACAGTATGTACAGTACATACGTGAGGCAGCGTTTGATGAAGTCCAGAAAGAGAGGGTCATTGGTCTTCAGGACACTGGCCAGATCCTTGGAGTTGGGCCGCCTCTTTCTACCGTTGCGGTTGGTGATGTTCCTGGGGTTTCCCTTGGAATCTGCACAACCAGTGATTAAATCAACAAGAGGATCTCTTACCAAGAATTATAAACCGGGTAGCTGAATCAGCATTTCAGCCGTGTGTATATCAGACAATATACCACGGGTGTGATGTAAACATACTTGTTTGCTGTTCTATATATGTTGATAACCAGTTTATAATAGCAATACATTTCCAGTTCACTTTTTGCTTTCTCTCCTTTGTTGTTTTCCGGTTTATGTGTGAACGTGAAATAAAAAGGAATGTCGCTCCACCAACGCTCTGTTTACCGTCCCATAATTCAAGAACGTGACACTAAGGGCTGTATCCAGGCACTCCCTTTCGCGTTGTGCATAAGACCAGCCCTCAGCTGTGGTATATGGCCAATATACCACACTCCATCAGGCTTATTGCTTTATTAAACAGCCTCTGACACTAACATTTGCAAATCCCTATGTCAGAAATTCATACATTTAACTGTGACCATATTGCTACATCCGAGGGAAGTGAAAGGTCTCAGTCAATGTCAGTTAAACAGAATTTCAATCAAACAGTCAAAGAGAAAACCATGTGACTGCACTAGATCAAAAACACTTACCAAAAAAAATATTTTTCCTGGTCGCTGTCGACAAGAAATCATTTGGAGGCATTCCCAGCACCTGAGACCAAATCAGGCAAAAACACACAGTGAGTAATACAGTTGAAGTCGGACGTTTACATACACCTTAGCCAAATACATTTAGATAGAATAGATAGGCACTTTATTGATCCCCGAGGGAAAATTACTCAGTTTTTCACAATTCCTGACATTTAATTCTAGTAAAAATGATCTGTCTTAGGTCAGTTAGGATCACCACTTTATTTTAAGAATGTGAAATGTCAGAATAATAGTAGAGAGAAAGATTTATTTCAGCTTTTATTTCTTTCATCACATTCCCAGTGGGTCATTCATCACATTCTCAGTACACTCAATTAGTATTCGGTAGCATTGCCTTTAAATTGTTTAACTTGGGTCAAACGTTTCGGGTAGCCTTCCACAAGCTTCCCACAATAAATTGGGTGAATTTTGGCCCATTCCTCCTGACAGAACTGGTGTAACTGAGTCAGGTTTGTGGGCCTCCTTGTCCCACACGCTTTTTCAGTTCTGCCCACAAATTTTCTATAGGATTGAGGTCAGGACTTTGTGATGGCCACTCCAATACCTTAACTTTCTTGTCCTTAAGCCATTTTGCCACAACTTTGGAAGTATGCTTGCATTGTCTATTTGAAAGACCCATTTGTGACCAAGCTTTAACTTCCTGACTGATGTCTTGAGATGTTGCTTCAATATATCCACATAATTTTCTTTCTATGATGCCATCTATTTTGTGAAGTGCACCAGTCCCTCCTGCATTAAAGCACCCCCACAACATGATGCTGCCACCCCCGTGCTTCACGGTTGGGATGGTGTTCTTCGGCTTGCAAGCCTCCCACATTTTTCCTCCAAACATAACAATGGTTATTATGGCCAAACAATTTTATTTTTGTTTCATCAGACCAGAGGACATTTCTCCAAAAAGTATGATCTTTGTCCCCATGTGCAGTTGCAAACCATAGTCTGGCTTTTTTATGGCGGTTTTGGAGCAATGGCTTCTTCCTTGCTGAACAGTCTTTCAGGTTATGTCGATATAGGACTCGTTTTACTCTGGATATAGATACTTTTGTACCTGTTTCCTCCAGCATCTTCACAAGGTCATTTGCTGTTGTTCTGGGATTGATTTGCACTTTCATCTCTAGGAGACAGAACGCGTCTCCTTCCTGAGCGGTATGACGGCTGCATGTTTATACTTGCGTACTATTATTTATTATTTGTAGTCAACTTAGCGTATGTAAACCTCTGACCCACTGGAATTGTGATATAGTGAATTATAAGTGAAATAATCTGTCTGTTAACAATTGTTGGAAGAATTACTTGTGTCATGCACAAAGTAGATGTCCTAACCGACTTGCCAAAACTATAGTTTGTTAACATGAAATCTGTGGAGTGTTTGAAAAATGAGTTTTAATGACTTCAACCTAAGTGTATGTAAACTTCCGACTCCAACTGTACATCAACGTTGCCAGACAAACCACAATGTCAACAGAGCCATTAACAAAGAGAGCATGACATTGCAGGTACTAGGTAGATACCTCCATGATGCAGGCAAGCTGGTCCACCTCACTCTCCCCAGGGAAGAGGGGGAAGCCAGTGTAGAGCTCAGCCAGGATGCAGCCAAAGCTCCACATGTCGATGGCCATGCTATAGGGATGGCCGAGGAGCACCTCTGGGGAACGGTAGAAGCGGCTCTGGATGTAGTTATAAACTATAGAGGAGGAGACTCAGGAATTAGGTATGCTATAATGTGATACTGTGATGCTATAATGAGTTTGTTGAGTTTGTGTCTCCTGTTTGCCTACTTGAGCTAACCTCACAGTAGGAAACCTACAAACTAAGACTCTCACCTCTCTGCTGCTCGTAGCAGCTGGAGCCAAAGTCAATGACCTTGATGTTGCCTTGGCCTTTGTGTGACAGAAGGATGTTTTCCTGGAAAATAAACACCCAAGTATGAGCACATTCGCTCCATCTCCTGTGGCACCATTACACTGAACCAACAAGGAACACGTGTGCAAATATGCTTCACTTTTCATTATGTGATGTTAAGGTTGTTAGGGGTTAAAGGTCATGGCTAGGGGTTGTACCGGTTTTAGGTCACAGTGGAGGATCTTCTCTTTGTGCAGCATCTGCAGGCACTTGAGGAGGGAGCAGGCAAATCGTCGAACCAGGATCTGGCTGAAGCCCTGGAAGTTGTTCTTCTTGATGAGTTCGTACAGGTTCACTCTGTCAAAGATAAACAAACGTCCTTTAGTTTTAAATCTTATTACTACATGTTTACCTCCGGTTATAATTATGAATTAATTAATTATTAGCAGAATTATTCTCTCCCGAACTAAATCAACAGATAACAAAAAGGTATTACTGCATTTCTGAATATGATCTTATCTTCGGCCCCTACAGTGGCTGTGTCTGTCAATCCTACCCCAGGAGCTCGAAGGAGATGCAGAGATGGTTCCGGAAGTAGAAGTGCTCCTTCATGTGAATGACGTTGTGTTGGTTGTCTCTGTCCTTCCTTCTCAACACATCCAGGATCTTCAACTCGACCATGGCCTGGTGGTGGAACCTGCAGCCAATCACAACAGAGAAACAGTGTTATAACGTGTCATAGTGTTACAACGTGTCATAACATGTTATTAGTGAAAGGTTGGTATTTGACAATCCAGCTGTGCTAAGATATGCTAGCTAGCTAGTCACCTTTTCTTGTTGCGAATGACCTTGATGGCGACAAGTTCATTTGTCTTGTGATCCAGGCACTTCAGGACCTGTCCGAAGGAACCTTTTCCGATCACCTCCAGCACCTCGAACCGGAAGCCTATGTGGTCATGCGCGACCTGCAGAAAAAAGGTCGTCATTTACTGCAGGTCGTGAAAGTCTATATTGCACTAAAACTGCTTCTGAAATTCACATAGTTTCTTTACTGCCGTCTTTGTGACCATTTTCATGTTACCATCAGATAGCCTCCACTCTCATCGTCGTAGCCAGAGTTGTGAGGCAGACTGGGGGAGCCCTTCATCTTCTTGGCGTCCAGGCCCAGGTACCAGACCTCGGAGTAGTCCATGATCTCCTCCTGCTCATGCTCAGTCAGATAATCTTTGAACACCAAGACCTCTGTATAGGAGGGAAAGAAATTCCTGTCAGCAAATCCCCGTCAGCATTTGTTTCTTCCTGATTAAATAAGGTCAAAGGGACAGAAAACTCTTTGTCATTTAGAATTGTCAATATTAAATCTCCAACAGCAGCACCTTCCACCAACGCTTCCCTACTCTTCAACTCCTACCCAGACCTAGTCCTACCCTTAGCCCACGCACACCTGCAGGAGACATGGGCAGATTGCGTCCCTCAATTGTCCTCTCCTGTTTGTTCTTCCTGTTGATGGACTCTGGCAGACTCTCCACTGTGGAGCTCTGTGATCTCTCATCCTGTCAATTACAAAACACACAGGAAGTTAACAAGTTGCAGAGGATTTGTATGGTAACAATCTAATATTGACACTGTTGTAATTTCTCAGTGGAATGATGCATTGATTCAATATACAAGGCTCTAAGTACATAGTACCAAGAGATTAGCCAAATTGAAACATGGACCCACCTTGAAGCTGCCCTGGTGCCTGGTTCCTGAAAGCTGCCTATCACAGGTGTTCTGCAGGCCCTTGCTGGGGATGTGGGGCAGGATGCTTTCGGACTGGTGATGGTACTTGGCATTGTTTACAACCAAGGTCTTAGTATCCAGCTTGGGCAGGGTGCCTTTGCCCGTGCCACAGTTCTACAGCCAGAAAAAGGAGAGAGAGAGGCAGAGAGAGAAAAATGAACATTTTTAGAGGGTAATCTAGGTTAAATCTACATAGATAATACAGGTGTTATTACATAACGAAGGTTTGAGGCAGTGGGTGTTCCTAGTTTTCCTGCCGATTCAGACAACAGACGTTTTCACTGCAGCCCAACTTGGAGTCTCTCTCTCTCTCTATAGGGCGGCAGGCAGCCTAGCGGTCAGAGTGTTGGGCCAGTAACCGAAAGGTTGCTGGATCGAACCTCCGAGCCGACATGGTGAAAACCTGTCAATGTGTCCTTGAGCAAGGCACTTAACCCTAATTTGCTCCAGGGGCGCTGTACTACGAATTTGTTCTTAACTGACTTGCCTAGTTAAATAAAGGTTACATTTTAAATTTAAAATTGTTAAAAAGTCTCTATCTCTAGATCCTTCACTCGCTCTTGTTTATTGGCTGCTAGTCTTTATCGCTACTCTATGTAACACATCCTCTCAAAAGCTGGCCAAAAGGCTAGGTTATAGCAGGGCATCACCTCTGACTGAAGGATGAAGCTATGCTTGACTTGGCTCTCGTGCACCTTTTTGATTTGAACTGAAACAGCGCTGCCAAACTGAGAGGTGTGTTTCTATTAATAGAAGACACTGTTTCATCGCCAGGGCTTTACTGCAGTAGCTGCCAGATAAATTATTCATAAAAAGCTATATATAGCAACATGGTACCGGAGGCAGTTACCTCTGTACCCGGCCAGCACGTTTTCACACTGTCATTATGAACATCAAATCCTTTGGGATTTGGCAAAGGACTTTTCATCTTAAAACTCAGGGTCCACAATCAGCAGGGACTATCTGGTGATAACCACCCTGCACCTTCTTTTCGGAGGTGCGGGCTGGGCTGTTCCGTCATACAGTATTCCCCCACAGATCAGCTCACACTAGTCATAGTCCTCCCCCACATAACCAGATCATCGTATTCCACCGCACACCCACAGACAAGAGCAGTATACTGGAGGACCAGGGAGAAGGTTTACCTGCTGCTGCTGGTAGGCCCGGCTGGACCCAAGGCGTGTACAGTCAGGCTGGAGATTGTGTTGCTGGGAGTAGGCATCGGGCCTCCCTGTCTGTGGGGATTGGACGAGAGAAGGATGTCATATAATATGCGCTAGCTGAAGATGAACACACACGTGCACAAACCTACACATAGGCACACATTATTTTGCTTGGCTCCAGCACTCACACGTGCGCACACGCACACACTCACACACGTGCTACACACACACCAACTGCATATAGAAAATCTATGAAGGCCAACGACCTAATTAAATTACAATGTATTTTTAGAACAAGAAATGATTCTCAAATGTAATTAAGTCTGAAAACACTTTCCAGCGGGTTTTAGCGTCAGATGTCAATGCATTGACAGAATCGTATTACCCTGTAGACCCCAGGAAGCCAATGATCCATTCCTGAGCACACCAAGCTGTAGATTAGGGGGATTAAAGTGGGTTAGTCCATCTGAAGGTCAGTGGGACCATGAAACCATGGGGGTAATTCTGTCAATGCATTAACATCTGATTCTGAAACCCGCTGGAAAGTGTTTTCAGACTTAATTACTGTCTGTACAATTAGTACAGTACAATGACAAAGCTAGCGATGAAAGAGTGCAGAGGTTCCAGACACAGTACTGTGAACTAAAACAAAATGCAAAAAAGCCAATATTGAATTTGTAGCCAAAAAGCTACATAAAACAAAGTATTAACATGATTTCAACCTCACCTTGATATGAATTTCTGGAAACATTGCTTTATAACCCGGGTGAACTATAATCGAGAATCAGAATACCCTGTATATACTCGAGTTGGCACTCCTAGTTGGTCCACGTGAGCGCACAGCTTGAAAACATTCCCAGGCTCTTCCAATTTTATTCACGAAAAAGCGCAGAAACCAATATTCCGCTTTGCATCAAAATAATGTTGGGGTTTCCGTGGGAACTGCAGTGTAGTGCTGCAGAATAGCAATGCACGGACTGTAGATCTAGGGAAAAAGCTTTGTCAGCCAAAGATTATGGAGAGGGTGCAAGCTGTTGTTAGCCTGACGCGCACATCGTCGTAGAGCCACCTGTTAAGGTATTCTACGGTCTAAGCTTATTCCACATCGACAGGCGACACCTTTGACTCCCGGTATAGATGGTTTGTCAATTCATTCACCTGTCGCCAACTTCGCACAGACTCGTCGGACACGGCATACATTCCAAGCATGAGAATCACCATTGCGCGTAAAACCGTTATGTAACTGGTAGCCTACAGAATGCAGACCATATACTGTGTTTGCCAAATCCTCCAGCAAAACAAAATCCCTAGACAGTTTGTGACCTAGCTCAAACAACAACAGATTCTCTCTTTCTAGCCCGTGCATGACACCATTTTTTCTTAAATCCCCAAATCCTTAGGTTCTGTCTTCGCGGTTTTTATCTAATCATGTAGAGGATGAGATGCACCTACACTGGTTCAATGCTCACGTGTCAAGACTCACTGCTGGGGAACTTACATTCAGACCAGCACTGCTGAATACAACCACACATCTGAGGTTAATAATGACTTACTTCACTTTAGTCTCCCACTGAAGGTACCATCAAAATAACCACTAACCACATTAAACATGGAATATTAAATGAAATCACAACATCTTTACAATTGTAAAGATCTTTACAGTTGAAAAAATGCAATTGTCAAAAAACAAAAAACATTGGATCAGTTTTTAGTCACACACACACACACACACACACACACACACACACACACACACACACACACACACACACACACACACACACACACACACACACACACACACACACACACACACACACACACACACACACACACACACACACACACACACGTCTTACTATACCAGTGAGGAATTGAGGGACAGACAATGAATTCCATTCAAAATCCAATTTTCCCTAATTCTAAACCTAACCCTTAACCCCTGAACCTAAAATAGCCTTTTTACAAGTGACGACCAGCAAAATGTCCTCACTTCTCAACATTTCAGTTGGTTTAATATTCTTGTGAGGACTTCTGGTACAAGTATAGTGAAACATATACACACACATCTTATAATTGAAAGTGAATGACACAAGGCAAAAGATGTGCTAGTTCATCCAGAGAGGAGAATCCTTTCAGATGTGGAGGAGAGGCACCTACACTTTCACGTGATTCATCCTACGTTCCCCACGCGTGATACAGTATGTTCTACTGAAGCCTACGTCGGCACGGTCAGTAATCTCGGGGGTAGACACGACTACATAACAGTGGTCGTTTCATAACATGTTTTTATCAGTGCTGACAGAAAATAGCCATTTTCTTTCCATTGCTACCCAGTGAATTTCTCTCACCTTTGACATACCATCCATATATGTTTTTTTTGCCATTACACAAGCTGCAGTCTCCATGGTGATATGATTTTCAGCTTCAGTCCACAATATTGTCTACAATATTGAAGAAGCTTATACAGCCACAACCAGTCCTCACTAGTAAGCCTCCAGCCTTCATCTGTTCATGTCTATAGGTTAAGCCCAGTCATTTTTATGAAGACTGTCTTCTTAATGCTGTGTGGCAGTTATAACCAACAATGTCAACGGTGCATAAAATACCATTGATTGTTTTACACTTTTGTTTTTGCTTTATAACACTAGACTAACTGCAAACAATTGTGCACAAGTAAAGGACAGACCTTTTTATTTTCTAGTGGAAACAAAACAATTTATTTTTTTTGCAGCAGCATGATGGAGTGCAGCAGTAGACCTGTTTTGTTGTGGGTGGGTGTTTATTCTCTCAATTTAGAAGTGGGAGGTATCCACGGCTAGCCACCCCCAGAGGGACCCCCCCCCCCAGTGGTCTAATCTGGATCGGGCTAAATCCCATGAGACACAGAGAGGGAAACCCCTTCTGGAAGGAGCAGAGTTAGGAGCATTAGCACTGTGGCGGACGTCAATAGCAATACAACCCCACAATGGAGTGTTAACTATAGCAATAGAACACAGTGGCTAAGCCCACATCTCTTTGGTTTAGCCCTCCACACACACAAACCAAATGCCCTTCATGCAGTTTGAATTTCTATGATCAAGTCCAAGGTAATGCCAACAATTACTAATAGCATTCAATAACAACCATCTATTCACTGCTGATCCAAAGCCAAAGTCATGACAGGTATTAGTAATCACTGCAGATACACACACACACACACACATTGCAGATACACACACACAAACACACACACACTGCAGATACACACACACACACGCACGCACGCACACTGCAGATACACACACACACACTGCAGATACATACACACACACACACACACACTGCAGATACACACACACTGCAGATACACACACTGCAGATACACACACTGCAGATACACACACACACACACACACACACACACACTGCAGAAACACACACATAATGCACATACTTCATGTTCTTTGTACTGTAATGTAGAGATTTAACGCCACAACAGAAAATGAGGACAAACACTTTAAATAATACAATGTAGCCATGATTAGAAGATGATGCTTCATTTCCAATGTCCAACTAAACACTTTGTTGAGAATGCATCTATCAGGACCAGGAAAACACTGGACACTCATCACAGACAAATCAACAGAAATGTCCACCGCCATGTATTAAATGACTGCTCAGTGGACTGTCTATATAGCATATCTAACATGTTGTAGAGCACCCAACGCCTTTGGCTTTACCACTCCCCCCTAAACCCTGAACATGGTGTGAGCCACCTGTTTGCATTGTCTACCACTCTGAGCCATCTGTCGGCACATCCGCCATGTGTTGGGGTGGGGTGAGCTGCACTGTCTGTTCCCCTGTCCGCTGTCCATGGTGCTGGAGATGAGACAGGCCGTCTGGCTCAATGTCAGCCAGGTAAGCCAAGACAGGTTTACGTCACCTCCTCCACCCCCTACAGAGGGCAACGGGCTCCTGCTCTAACAGGCCATTTTTGGTTGATACCGTTAGCAACATATGGGAACAATGTACAGCCATGAGCATTTTACCTGAAACAAAATGTATAATGTGATGCTTTCTGAGTTTCTTTTGAGCACAATTAAAAAAAGCTTTTATCAAACTAGATTCATAATAAAATTCTAGGCCTTTTGTATTATTTCTTCGAGGCATTGCAGCGCTGATTTATCTGTAAGGCTTGTGTCTTTCCCCCCCCGCTTTCTTCATCAGCCCTGGCTGAGTTCTGATAGTACATGTTCCAGAGTTTGTGGCAGATCGTGCCGCAGCCAGCAGCCCAAAATAGAAATTTGATCAGAGGAGCAGCCTGTATAATGACATCTCTAGTAGCACGGAGATGTTTGCCTGAGTGGATGGCGTGTAAAGGGAATTCATAATCTCTCCCCATTTCATATTCCTGCCTTTGGTTTCAGGCTTCCTCCCACTGGTATGCTACATGCAATGAGTTAGCACCGCTGGATCAGGGAGTCTCCCACTCTCATTTTCTTGTTCATTTGATGTGGTGGCCTTTCGTTAATTCTACATTTGCTGTCCTGTCCTCCAGTGGTCCAGCTATTTTTATCCCAGATCCCAGTCACAGAGGATACCGACTACTTTTTCATTTACTTGGGACTGCAGCATTGCACATATAATTCAGCCTGTGCAGAGACAGATACTGTGCTGCTCAGATATCAATCTATGGGCTTTTTTAATTGCCAGAGGATTGAGATGTAACTGGGGTAGGGCTTCAGATTGATGGTAAGCTTACCTTCTTCGGGTGGTAGGCCCGGTTGGATCCAAGGCGAGTTTTGTTAGGCAGATTTTGTGACATACAAAAAGTCCCCCATCTGACTGTTGGATTGTGTGTGGGGGGGGGACCTCAGGTGGTCAAGATATGATCTAAATGTGCCTGCTAAATGTCTATTGTAAATTACAAGAGAAGTACCTTTTTCAACAATGGGAGAGGTTGGTTCCTGTTTTCAACAAGCCTCTTCAAATTCTTTTTCATTTCTTTCCTATTGAAACAGAAAGGACATCAACGTGAGAGGTTTACGGAGTGTCTGAAGACTTTTGACATCTAGTAAAAACAGTGGAATTATCTTTTGTTAGCGATCTTCTATTAATTTTATTTAATAACATTTGTCTATTATTCCTTTGAGATGTTTGAATACACAGTCAGTAGATGTAAGTAAATAACAGGCAAATTCACGATAACAAATACAAAAACAGATTGATAAACAATCGGAAATGGAAGTTAAACAACTAATTCACACTTACTTTCGCTCATTTGATGGATTTATTTCGCTCATGTTTGGCGTTTACTGCTGCAAGGTAACGGGGTAAACTAAATACTGATTTCAGTCAAACTGACTATGTATACATACGCGTCATGTCATTGTGATGTCATAATGGAGATACATTCGGTGACGATCAGCGATAAATGTGAAATCAACACGTTAAAAAAATGCATTATGTAACGCTAAAAATCCTGATAATGTTTTGTGATTCACTTTCCATTTCTGGGTTTGGGAGCAATGAGCATTATAATTCACTAAAAAAAAGCAGCTGTCCACAATGTTCCTTACCACATGGAGATGTTGCACAAACTCATTAGGCCTATACTGGAAACATGCTCACTACATAAAGTTATAGTTTCTATTGAATCTTTAATGTTTTTATATTTACATTGTACACTGCTTTCGCCAAACAGACAAAACACAAAATCCACAAAAAGGTTCAACACAAAGAGAACACGTACTAGCCTATTCTACTGGCTTTTCATAAAATCTAGGTAAAACGTTATTAAAAAGGGACAATCTTTTTACTTTTAAAATGAATGATATTAGCCCATTGATTCTTGAATAATATAACTTATAAATGGCTCATGAACTTAGTTCAAGGGTAATTTCCCATCAGAACACAAAATATAAGCTTTGTTTTACTCCAATATTTGTAAATTAATTAAATGCAAACCAACAAACACTACCCACAGACTTCAGAAGAACGCCTCGTTTTGATTTACATTTGGTTAAGTTGTCAACTAACGTGAATTTAACATGAAATTAACAAATGTCATCATGTCGTTTTAGGTTAAAAGTTTGGTGAAAAAATAAATAAATGAAATGCCCTTAGCTTGACTTTTTGCAAATCCAATCAGTTTTCCACGTTGATGTATTATTATTTATTTTTTCAACTTCATCATATAGAATTTTTGGGTTGAAATGGTGTGGAAACAAAGTTGACTCAACCAGTTTATGGCCAGTGGGCATATAGCCTCAAAACATGGTTAAAACTATAGTTTTGATATCATGGATGGTCAGTCCTTGCATCCATAGCTCTGTCTATGAATTTCAGTGTGGTTACATTTCTCCAGCCTCATCCCTCTGCTTTTTACCGGAACAGGGTCGCAGTTTTGTTATTGATTCAACTACAGATTGCCACTTTAACAATGATCATTTTGCGTTTTAAGATGATTATATCCAGCAGATTTCACCATTTCTTTTACATGTTTGAGTGAAAACTGAACAGACAGAAGACAAAAACCTCTCCCTGAAATAACAAAAGACACAAAGGGTTTAAAATCTGAAGGCTTCGCTGTAGGCCTAATAACAGTAAAAGTTGGGAACTGACCATTGTTAAGTCAAATGGTGCAAAAGATGAGCATGTCACAGACTAACAATAATTAACAGTACAATTCGAATGACTCATGAAAATAGACACATTTAGATTACAAAAGGAGTCCTGAAAGTCAACTGTCAATTACGTAGAGGCACAAAGCTCCTCTCTGATAGATAGGTGGAGTCAGTGACTAGCAACACTGGGGTGTAGGGGTTTGACCCGCACCATGCGAGACAGTCCAAGTCTTAGACCCTGCCCTGGAGAATTCACCGGGGTACTCTGTGATGAGCCGGGACTTCTTCCAACGTGACCTGAGAAAAATGAAATGGGTGAGCTGGGTCTTAAAATGTCTGAATTCAAGGCACGACCTTGTTTCCAAACATGCATTCCTACACCTGCTTATGAGATTACGGTGACCTCCTTGACCTTTCAGTCAGTCTTACCTGGAGGATTCCACTTGGGTATTCTGCCCCCTGCTGGACTGCCAGATACTGTTGGTCTGGAGACAGGAGAAGTGGCAGGAGGCCTCTTGGGCACGGAGGCAGGCTTGGCAGTTGGACTTCTACCTAAGGTGGGAGTTTTTAGACTGGGAGTCCCTGTGAGGCAGAGAAGGGCGATTTGATTGAAACTCTGCAGGCTGGGAACATAAACAGACTTAGTTATTAGAATGACAATTCTACTACAACCGAAGAAAAAGTCATTCTTAAAGCTATTAAGTACCTGTCAAATGTGGTTTGGTTTTTGATGGTTTTGAAGGCTGCTTTTCTTCATTCGAGGCCGCCTGCAATTTAGCATTTTCTTGCTCCTTCTTCGCCGTCTTCCGTTTCGTGGTAGTTTTCTTCTTCTCTGCTTTCTTTACTGTGAACTCATCATCATAATCATCACTTTCGGCTGGATCACTGAAATCAGCATCGCTCTCCGAATCTGAACAGAAATAAATATTCAGTAGGCAGTACACAGACAATGTGTGTCATGATGTAGACCCACAAAACAGCCTATGCCACTGGGTTGCTATGTCAACCTGGTGTCCCTTTGGGCTGGTAGTCCTCATCCTTCAGCATGCTCCTTTGCTGCTCTGTAGCCTTGGAGGCTACATTCCTCTGTCTGGAGGGGGCGCAAGGGGATCCCCGATCACTCGTGATCTGGTTAAGGCCTAAGGGAGGAGATGATCTGATCACTAGTGTCTGTGAGATGCAATAGCATGAGATCCAATAATATTAAATAGATGTGTCAATGGTGGGCATGTGTAGCATCACCACCCTTGCATTAAATATGAAAAAATAAATACCCAAAAGGTTGATGTCCACACTGCAGTTGGAAAGTCGTAATGATGCATCCAGATTTTCACCATCTCTTTGCGGTTGATTCTTGACAAATGTTTCTAAAAATAAATATATTTTTTTAAAAATATATATCAATGCAAATAATTGTTGACAGTGAGCGAGACATGTGAGTCATCCATTCTCTATGGCTATGTAGTGTGCACGTTTTGATACAACAAACAGCCAAACAGCAATTTGGAAGTGTATTACATGTTTCAAACACCAGTTTTAAGGAATCAACAGTCCAACGCAAACCTGGATTATAAGAACATAGTTTCTCATTAATCTCTGCGGTTTTAAGCAACGACAGAGTAAGAGCAGCTTCCAAATCTCTGTCAAACAGCTTCTCATCCAATGGTTTCCTGAAAAACACAGGTACAATTCTGATGTTAGCATATTTTAACATTAAAGGCCCTCTCAAAGAAACATGTGACAAGGAGTTGACATTAAACACAGTTAGGTGTGTAGGTGAATTCTGGTCATCCTGACCTGCAGTGCCGAAGTTTCACAGACAATACTGATCAACATAAAGCAGATTCTTCACAAGGTTACATTCAGAGTGACTGTCACTTTGTATCACCACATTTAATGAAATTTCCCCCCCGGGGGATCAATAAAGTACCTATCTATCTATCTATCTATCTATCTATCTATCTATCTATCTATCTATCTATCTATCTATCTATCTATCTATCTATCTATCTATCTATCTATCTATCAAAACACCCCTACTGCGACTGGCCTCGGACACCTTGCAAATTATTCACCACACATTGTGGCTTTTTCTGGGTGATTTGATGCATGGCGGATCACAAGCAACGCGTCTGGCTAAGACTCATTTGTGTTTGACCACTGATTTATGGAGTTCTGCTCTGGGCCAGTGGTCAGCCTGATGTCATTACATGCACCATCTACACAGTGTCCCTAATACCGCCTGCAACTGGGTATTTGTCATTGTTTATCTGTCAATATGCAGAATAAGGTGAAAGGTTACTGACTGAGGGCAACAAGGACATTCAGTGCCTCGGTTTTCTGCGGGCATGCTTCCGTTTGCATAGCCACTGCCACACACTACAAATCTGTTAGGAATGTTTTATAACTTTCGTCTCCACAACAGATTTATTGAGGAACAAAGAAACAACAAGTTATTCTGTTGAATATATGGTTTTGTTTACTACCTGTCCTTGCGGCCTATGGGCTGTGAGCCAGTCTCTTGACTGGAGGCCTTGCTTGAAGGTTTATTGCTCTTCTCCTGCGCTGGTTCTTTTACACTCTCCTTGGCTTTTTTGCTGGGCGGTGCTTTCACAGAGGCAAAATCCTCATCTGATTCACATGATCAAAAACAGTAGGATACATGATTACATACAAACCATAAAAGGAAAATTTAATTGCAACACCAACTGGATATTTACACCATAAATTAATTAAATATATCGGATTTTACATACCATCATCCAAGTCCTGGAAATCTGAATAATTTACAAGCTTTGTCTTCCTGTCAACAAAACACACAACACACACACACACACACACACACACACACACACACACACACACACACACACACACCTTATAAGCATGATCAAGTAGTCTCTCTAGACAGACGGGTTGCCTGCCAAAATGTAGGTCTGGGATTTCAGAGACTAAATATCAAGCAAAGCTATAAACTACACTAGTCTGTGTTGTCAGTTCGTACTACTGGCTAACGTTACGTAGCTAATAAAGACGGTAAGCTTTGGTTACAAACCTCGATGTTCGCTCCATATCAGTTTTCTTTTCTTTAGCGATGGTCAAAATGTATATTATTGCTCAAATGTTTTACTGATCGTATCATAAAAGTAGCCATGCAACATACTATTCAGATTTTCAACTAGTGGTCATTAGTCCACGAAAACAAACGTTCACGAAAACAAACGTTCAATCAGCCCGCTCGAAAATGTGATTACATATCTGACGATTGAGATTCTAAGATTCGTCGTTTCTTGGTTGAGATTCTCAATAGTTGAATCGTCGCGTCCTCTCTCCTACCTGTTCGTCTCCTTCTCAAAACCCAACGAAGAAGAACGTCAGAAGGGCGGGACCTCTGGTGTTCTCATCCAATGTGTATGAGAAGGAGACGAGGACAAGAGGACGCAACGAGAATAACATTGAGATCTTCCCAAAGATATTTATAACTACTTGGCCGAGGTCCAAACACTTAAAAGACATACCCTATCCCCTCAGCCCTCAAATTAAGTGGACACTTCTGATGACGTGTCGTGACGTCTGACTAGTGTACACTTGCAGGGCGAGGGAGGAAGGAATGATTTTTAAATGGCCCGTATGGGCTCGGAAATTCGTCATACTTCGTCACAAATTCGTCACACTAATTCGTCTATAAGGCTACTGAAGGTCAGTTTGAGTGGGGCTCTTAGCGTAGCCAGGCTGTCCTTATATGGAGATGTTGGTGTTTACATTGGAATAAATAAAGAAATCCCCTAAAAAAACATACTGTACATTTAACTATCTAGGTCTGTTGCTAGATATTGTTACTGGTCACAGTCTCATTGAACCCTACATTACATAGGTTTGGTTTGGCTGTCTGACCACACAGATATTAATTTTTGTACTTTTACTTCTCTCCTTTAAATAGAGGCTCAGACAACAGGAAGATGCTTTACTACCCGCGTTCGTCTGATGACGTGCCGTGACGTCTGACGAGTGTACACTTGCAGGGCGAGAGAGGAAGGAATGATTTTTAAATGGCCCATATGTGCTCGGAAATATTTGCATATTTATTTACATTAACTATATAATTATTAATATATGCCTACTGTGTGATAGCTAGCAAATGAATTAGCTAACTAACGTTAGCCTGCATACCTGGAACATATTTTACTTCTACATTTTCCAAAAACTAACCAAACAAAACATCATTACTTTTACGAGACGTGTTTGTGCCGACATGTGCTTTAGTAGCACAATTTATAACTTATTTGCATTAGTTTTCACTTACACTTGTATGTTGACTTCCAATTGATGTTGTTTTAAAGTTCGCTCTGACTTTTCTTAGCGGATGTACAATCTTCGCGAATTGAATCATGGGGAGTTTCAGGCCCCGGAGTGAACATAATTGTGCACTCGCAAACTCGAGGGCTGAGGGGCTGTTTTTGCTTCATCATTATGGGGAATTATGTCTAGATTGATGAGGAAAACCAAATAAGGCTGTAATGCATCAAAATGTGGAAAAGGGAAGGGGTCTGAATACTTTCCGAATGCACTGTATGTGAGAATCCAGTTAATTGACTACAGCTCAGCGTTGAACACCATAGTGCCCACAAAGCTCATCACTAAGCTAAGCTAACACCTCCCTCTGCAACTGGATCCTGGACTTCCTGACGGGCCGCCCCCAGGTGGTAAGGGTAGACAACAACACATCCCCCACGGGGGCCCCTCAGAGGTGTGTGCTTAGTCCCCTCCTGTACTCCCTGTTCACCCACGACTGTGTGGCCAATCACGACTCCAATTCATCAAATGGCCACCCGGACTATTCACATTGATTGTGTTACATTTTGTTTTAGATTTTACTTCAGTTTATTTAGTAAATATTTTCTTAACTCTATTTCTTGAACTGCACTGTTGGTTAAGGGCTTGTAAGTAAGCATTTCACGGTAAGGTCTACACCTGTTGTATTCTGCGCATGTGACAAATAACATTTTATTTTATTTGATGTGAATCCACACAAATTAATGGAAGTATGGAGGTAGTTTTGTGCCAACAAAAATAAGGGGTTAAATATGTGTCCAAAAAAACCAAACAATTTCCTGAGCGTTCTTATATCTTCTATATATAGGACAGACACTTCAAAACCTTATATTTATTTTAATTTGACTGTCTTGAATTATTTATTAAAAAAATATATATATATGTTAGCTTACTGGTTTCGATGTTTGAACTGTTGTGAAATAATTAGAATTTGTATCATTTCCTTTGCGTGTGTTGAAGGACTGGCACTAGAGGTTGCTCCTGCGTCATGATCGTCATTCATGAAATGCATATCAGAGGAGGCTGGTGGGAGACGCTATAGGAGGACGGGCTCATTGTAATGGCCGGAATGGAATATATGGAACGGTATCAAACACATGGAAATCACATGTTGGACTCCGTTCCAGACATTACAATGAGCCTGTCCTTCCATAGCTCCTCACACCAGCCTCCACTGATGCACATCAGGGTCTAGGGTGAGAAGACATAGCTATTTTCTTTACATTTAGAGTTGCATTTGTCACATGACCAGAGCAGTACGTAGTCACTGTTGCAGGTCCAGACTTGAGTGACATCCACAATTCTACAGAAGCCAGTGGTCCAGCAGGTGTCACTATGTGACTTATCCTACTGGGTAAGTTTCAGACGACCTGGTGAGTGACACGAAAGTGACACACCCCCAGCCCGCCCACACGCCGGCTGGAAGCAATCACAACTCACTAATTTTCTCTTATAAAGAGACTTCTGAACGAGCACCTCTTTTGAGGGTTGTCATTTTCTAGTTTGTTGGTGGGTGGCAGACAGTCGGGTGTGGTTTGTCACGCAGTGGACCTGTCTAGTGATGGTCCATATCCCTGGACCCAGATTTAGGATAGAATGCTTGGAGCTAAAGGGCATGCGGTCACATTCCTCTACTCCTACAACACTGCCTACAGTTCAGACTAAAATACCAGCCTCGGTCATCATGCGGTCATAACATCCCGCTCTCTTTCACAGGTGAAGGTGTTTCAATAGCATTCTGAATGTACGAATAGTTGGTGTCATATGCCACAGGCCTGACAGTCTGAGGCTAGAGATACAAGATGATCAGAAAATTGGTATTGCCCCGAATCCATACAGACTTCTAGTTCTTTTTAACTCGCTAAAGAAAATGGGAAATATCACACTCCCTGACCACAATATGTACCCAAACAAAGTCAATCATAATATCTGGGGCAGTAAGAGCAAACATTACTGTTATTTCTGCTAAGGCAGGCTTAGCTAATGGGTTTAGCAAATAAATACACTGTCAAGCACCACATTTACTGGAGGTTATGGGTGTTAAACACAATTAATTACAGTTCAATTAAAGAATATCTAATGAACATAGATTTCCGGTGTAATTACCCATTCAAAACCTACTGTGACGAGGTAGGCTAATTACATGTGACAATGTAATTACCTGCCTAGTGCCGGTGTGACCACCATGTATCATCTACCAGAGGTAGGGTATTTGCTGGCAAATTCAACACATAATTCAGTGTTATGACTGAGCGTTTATTTACTAGGCACTGTAGCAGTGTGGTCGCTGTGTGCTACTTATCGGAATTGGACAACTTTTTTCTCTTTAAACCACTAACGTAACTCCTGTCATTATGCATAAGGGCTACTGAAGGTCAGTTTGAGTGGGGCTCTTAGTGTAGCCAGGCTGTCCTTATATGGAGATGTTGGTGTTTACATTGGAATAAATAAAGAAATCCCCTGAAAAAACATACTGTATATTTAAATATCTAGGTCTGTTGCTAGATATTGTTACTGGTCACAGTCTCATTGAACCCTACATTACATAGGTTTGGTTTGGCTGTCTGACCACACAGATATTCATTTTTAAATAGAGGCTCAGACGACAGGAAGATGCTTTTACAGGGGCCACTACCCGCGTTCGTCTACAGTGTGCATCCAGTGCATGTATTTCTTAGTATTCACATTAAGAACATCCTTGGAAATCACAAGTTAAAGGCATTTCAACCTTTTTAAGTTAAGTTTTGCTAAATATATATATATGTTTTTTCTACGGAGGCACAACCCTTATGATCGCACAGCAATCACACCAATATATTGGATTGAATATTGAAATCATGGAATTCAATTGATCGTTTACCAATTAATTTAGTACTGCTAGACAGGATAGTATAATTTGTGTTCTATAGGTGGCGCTGTATATATGCTCATACAAACCTCTGCTAAATATGGATTGTCTGGCTCATAAGTGTTTCGGATATCCGCCGGTACTGAGGTTGTGTCAGCGTGGTGTTGTTGTACTGTAACTCAGAAATGGCCTTAGGTCTGATGTCTTTGGGCACCAAACAGTTCTGACCACAGCAGCCACCGCTCCAGCCCTCAGGCGGACCAAAGTGGGCCAGACCAGTCACTCGATCAGTGTGTTCCGGAGTTTGTTGTCTAAGACTCCTCTTCATAAGTGTACGCTTTTAGTTACTTTTTTTGTGCACTCACCAGGAAGCCACAATGCTAATTGCTGGGGGGATGTTAGGCGGTGGAAAAACAATCACAAAGTGACTTAAGAAAGTGTCACCACAGACTCAAGTCCATCAGTGCTAATCTGAGTGAGGTAGGCATATTCCGGTCCCAGAACTGAGCTGGCCTTGTGTGTAAATATCTGTGATGTAGCCTAGCCCGACACGGTGAAGCATTGTATCCAAATTGTAAATGTTTGTACAGGAAGTGGCTACTTGTTGAATGTATATTGAAAACACAGAATTCAGTTGCAGCTGTATAGTACATCAGCATTTACATGTTATTCTGTCACCTCTGCACAGAACTCAGTCTTCAAACACTCCATAATAGAACAGAACAAAAATACAGAGTTCTATAGTTGATGATGGTGCATATGAATAAATATCAATTCTGCTGAATCATTATTGGGGAGGAATGTAGGCACTTGAGTTCTGGGGAAGGAGATGTGGGGGGTTGTTGCTAGTGTCAGCCCCTCGGTCAGGCATCTGCAGTATGATTACAAGTGTTGACAGACTCAGGCGATATAAACAGCATCTAAAGGACTGGCAGCATTCAGTGCTGCCAGTCTTACACTCTGACACCATTCAAAATAGCATCTTTAAAACAGCATAGTTTTCTACACTCCGGCGTGGCACTTGAAGGGCACCCGGGATCGGCTTCATTAGGACTACTTCTCCCCCAGAGGAAGTGTCTGGCTGATAGACATTAGGACTACTTCTCCCCCAGAGGAAGTGTCTGGCTGATTAGACATTAGGACTACTTCTCCCCCAGAGGAAGTGTCTGGCTGATTAGACATTAGGACTACTTCTCCCCCAGAGGAAGTGTCTGGCTGATTAGACATTAGGACTACTTCTCCCCCAGAGGAAGTGTCTGGCTGATTAGACATTAGGACTACTTCTCCCCCAGAGGAAGTGTCTGGCTGATTAGACATTAGGACTACTTCTCCCCCAGAGGAAGTGTCTGGCTGATTAGACATTAGGACTACTTCTCCCCCAGAGGAAGTGTCTGGCTGATTAGACATTAGGACTACTTCTCCCCCAGAGGAAGTGTCTGGCTGATTAGACATTAGGACTACTTCTCCCCCAGAAGAAGTGTCTAGCTGATAGACATTAGGACTACTTCTCCCCCAGAGGAAGTGTCTAGCTGATAGACATTAGGACTACTTCTCCTCCAGAGGAAGTGTCTGGCTGATTAGACATTAGGACTACTTCTCCCCCAGAGGAAGTGTCTGGCTGATTAGACATTAGGACTACTTCTCCCCCAGAGAATCCCATCTCAATAGCCAGCGTTCCTATGTAGGAGTCAACTCTATGTAACTATGTAACTGGCCCTATGGAAGATGGTTATAAACATTTCACTGGAGAAGATGCCATACCTTCAAGTCCTATTGTATTACTTTCCAACTAACCTTGTCCTCACCCGGCCTAATTCTTACTGCAGAGAGAGCCGGCTGGTGGACGAGACTACTTGCAAAATTATTTCATATTCTTTGTACAATGTGTGTTTTGTTTCTCGTTAAAATCTATAAATGACTCTATAAACACAGTTTTGCTGTGATTCATGTAGTGATAGGTGTATTGCGTGTGTGTTCACTGTTCACACATTTGCTGATGCCTGTTCAAATGTAGCAGCTAGCTATTGTCCAGCAGCTAACTGTCCGCTGTGTTTGACACACTGATGCATTTCTACTGGTAGAGCAACTGTCTGTATCAGACCCTCCCAGTTGTCCTTACCCTCACACTCTCCTACTCTGTGCTGACGTAGAGAGACAAGCCCAGCTGGCAGACCAATCAGAGTCCCCACAAACCCACATACACAGCACTCGTCGCTTCCGATGTAATCAAGGAATTTGGTTGCTGCACATGGGATGACTCCAGTCCCACCCATTCTCAATGAATTATTCACAATCCATTTCATTTGTAACATTTCTACAACGTCTCCATGTAATATCAAATGGAAGAGATAAATGAACACAAATTAGTTCTAGTTACAGCAATGAAACTGCCCTATTGAAAAGGCCTAATGTAGCTCCCTCTCGTAGATGCATCCTGTGAACTTGTTTCCTGTGTTCTATTCCACAGAGACTCACCGCCTGCAATGCAGGGGCTGACACAGTGTCCTCTTACCAAAACAATGCATGATGCATTGGCTTGATAAAGTAAACCTGCTTATGTTCATGCTCCAAATAAGGAAAGGTTCTCTGGGAAAACAATGCAGATGTACAGTTCTTTAAAAATAATTTAAAAAAGACAGAGTTGATGCTCAGTCAAGCCCTATGGTGGTGGCCCAATGAATGCTGCAATGCAGTGAATTATTATCTGTTGGACAGGGTGTGTTGTCTTTCCACCTGTTTCACACCAGATGGCGATGTTCACAACAGTGACTCACGCAGCCCAGAATGGAAGCTAATTTCACAGTGCAACCCCAAGCCTTTTTCATCAATGTCAAGCATTGCCCTTTGACTGTGATCCAACAGTGCTTTCTGACAAACGTGCTTACTACCATAAAAAAAAAAAAAAATCAAATTAGTTCTATCTGGACAACAAGGTGGATTATGAATTTGACTTGGATACATTGCTACTTGTTGTAATATGGGCACTGTCAAGAGCTTGAACTGAATTTTAAGAATGTCACCAAAAGAAACACAGATTTTGATCCAATAAATTTGCTTTCCAAACAAAAAATAAAATGGTAAAACACTATAAGATTTAGACAAAGACCAGGGCCCATATCCACAATGCCTCTCAGCGTAGGAGTGCTGATCTAGGATCAGTTTAGCCTTTTAGATCACAAATATATTGTAGACAGTTGATCCTGAATCAGCACTCTTACTCTGAGACGCTTTGTGGGTGCAGCCCTTGATTAGCATTATTTAACATTTGAGACGTTTTCAGCAGGCCTTGATTACAGTCAACTTTCATTCAATTCATTACAGTTATCCCCTCAGTGAATGCGGACTTCCTGTCTGTTCTGTAGAGGCCGTGATAGACAGGAGATTATGTAAACTTCGGTCTGCTGGCACAATGACAGAATCGGTGTATCGATGACTCACATCCACAGAGGTGTGCCATCCCATCCCTGAGAGTCTCCATCAGCATGATTACCTTTATGGATGCCTACGGCATCACAAATCACTCTGCAGAGGCTAGGTGGTCACACCCTCACACCGCGCTCAAAGTCAGTGGCACAGTTTACGTTGTGTGTGGGTGAGAACGTGCGAAGCGGTGAGTGGATATGTCACAGAATTCCTTACATTCCCGGGATAGGTCTGGGGGCGGCCTGGCTCGGTGTTGGGTTCCTGGGGGTAAGGAAAGAGGAGCCAGGGGAAGAGGGTGCCGACTCAGCAGCTGACACCTCCACTGATGTCTCTCCCTCCGTCCTCCACCCTTAACTAAACACTAAGCCACCCTGTAAAAAAAATTATCCAGCTTATCCAGCTGTTTCAACAAAATATTATTAAGTAACTGGTTCCACAGCTTTTAATTTTTTTTACTCAACTTTTCGGTCAAAGTGTTACCTGAACTTACATTTTTTTGTTGGCTCAAACTTAGCTCCAACATGAGAAAACGGGCGAAAAAATGAAAATACGCTAAATGATGTGTTTACTCAAATTGTCTCATAATATAAAAATCATTCAACTAGAAATTATTATTTGCGCATCTTACCTAAAAAACAGCTGTGGAACTAGTTATACACACACACAGTGCTTTTAACATTCAATGTTTTCAACTTAGAAATTTGACACACGTTGACATGATTACATTGTGCATGTTAATTTATACAGTAATTCATATTCAACATTATCTCACCTAGGATTTGACCTCTTGGTTCACAGTATTCCAATCGTTCTGCTACTCCACCATGTCTGTGTCAATAAATGATTTCACCTGTATTTCTACACATCAAACTTTAAAGTAAATCTCAACTCTGTTAAAGTACACTCAAGAAAAACTATTTTATTTATCATATTGATAAGGAGTGACATTAAAACAGTGTAATATCAAATTAATGATACAATGTTATTTTACAGAAAACTAATTATATACAGACTTTCAGCATGCTTATAGAGAAGGGCACTCAACAGGCAGTGACACAAATGACTGATGATTGGCTGAAAGAAATGTACAATAAGAAGATTGTGGGAGCTGTTCTGGAGGGACTTCAGTGCAGCCTTTGGTATCATTGATCACAACATATTGCTAAACATTTTTTATGGATTAACATCTTCTGCCTTATCATGGATGGACAGATGTCTATCCAATATAATACAGAAGGTATACTTTAATGGAAGCCTCTCTAATGCAAATTCGGTTGAGTGTGGTGTACCACAGGGCAGCCGGCTGGGACCATTATTGTTTTCTGTGTTTACTAATAACCTTCCACTGACCTTGAATAAAGCCTGTGTGTCCATGTACACTGACAACTCAACAGTATACACATCATCTGCAACAGTAAAATAAATAACTGACACCCTTAACATAGGGCTCCATTCCGTTTTTGAATGGGTAACTAGCAATAGGTTGGTGCTAAATATGTCAAAAACTAAAAACATAATTTTGGGGGACAAATCACTCGCTCAACCCTAAACCTCATCTGTATTTATTCTTGAATAATGTGGCTACTAAGCAAGTTGAGACTAAACGGCTGGGTGTTACCCTAGAAACATGGTCAAAACATATAGACACTTTAGCAATGGTAAAACTAAAATGCGAAGAGGTCTGTCCATGATAAGCGTTACTCTGCTCTCTTGATATCTCAGTCAACCAGACAGGTAATACAGGCTCTAGTTTCCTCGCACCTGGACTTCTGTCCACTTGTGTGGTCAGGAAGGACATTGCAGCTGGTCCAAACTAGAGCAGCACGTATTACACTTAGATGTACACAGAGGGCGAATGTCATTGACATGCATGTCAATCTCTCCTGGCTCAAAGTTGAGGAGAGATTGACTGCGTCACTATTTGTGGGAGGTGTGATGTGTTTTAGATACTGTACTGTCTGTTCAAGCAGTTGGCACACAGTTCGGACACTCATCTGTAACACACAAGACATGCAACCAGAGGTGTCTTCACGGTACCCAGGTCCAGAACAGAGGCTGGGAAAGACCCAGTATTAAATAGAACCATGAATAAATGCCACCTCAGGTAACTGAGGTAACTATCTGCCAACCCAGGTAACCCAGGTAACTATCTGCCACCCCAGGTAACCCAGGTAACTATCTGCCACCCCAGGTAACCCAGGTAACTATCTGCCACCCCAGGTAACCCAGGTAACTATCTGCCACCCCAGGTAACCCAGGTAACTCAAGCTGTCAATAAACATATACAAGAATACGGCAAGAAAGGGACTGTGAAGAGACACACAGACATTTTGATGCATTTTGTATTGTATTATGTATTATATTTTGTATTGTATTATGTATTGTATTATGTATGTGATACATGGTTGGGATACAACTGTGCTATGTGGTTGTCTCGCCTGGCTATCTTAAGAAGAATGCACTAGCTGTGGGTCGCTCTGGATGGGAGTGTCTGCTGAATGGCTACATTGTAATGTAAGTGTAGTAAACAAAAAAAGAGCTGTGGAATCAGTTGCTTAATAATCAATTACTTGAACCAACTATTATAAAAATGTTTTACAGTGCAGATGAATATGACAAGTAAATCTTTAATTGGTTCCAACCATGTGAGTAGAGCTGAGCCAACACATTGGAAAGCTGTCAGGATTAGTGTTCGGGGATGCCTCTTGGCATGTCTATGTTGAGTTGGGAGCCATCCCCAATTAGAGGCAGCTGCTCTGCGTTGTCTCTAATTGGGGATCCTATTTAAGGGTGTGGCCTGCCCACTAGCATGTGGGTTATTGTTTGGAGTCGTGTTTCATGTTTGCTGTTTTTTGTTTAATTAAAAGCATGTCGAAACTGCATCTTGGGTCCTGTCTACCACTAGCAGCCGTGACAGAAAGCACACGTAAACATTTAGCCATCTAAGGCCTACCAGTTTGTTTGATCACATCTCATTGAAGAGGCATTACTGTTCCCCTCGCCTCTCATGGGGTGAAAAAATGTCTGTTGTGAAGGATCCTCTTGTCATTTGGAGTGAAAGCCAATCTATTAGTTAGCCTACGAGTGATGTGGCTCGACAGGAATTACTTTTCACCACTCAAGCCAGACAAGGAGAACATTTTCCCATGGTCAAAACTCTCTAATTCATTTAGTCCATTGAATTTGGAACCTTGCGGTGAAAACGAGAGTAAATACAGTACCTAAAGTATTTTCTTATCAGATTATGATTAATGTGGATTGAATGGATTTAGTTGCACAATTGAGTTTGGCTGGCAATTTATCGACATTGGATTACATTGTTTTCATACATGGTGTATTGTATTTACAGAATGAGAAACCTCTTTGGACAGTCCAGAACATTTTGCTGGAGGTTTGCCAGAAGTTTGCTAGCGGTAGGGGTGAAGATTGATTGCGGTAGTGGTGAAAATTGATTGCGGTAGTGGTGAAGATTGATTGCGGTAGTGGTGAAGATTGATTGCGCTAGGGGTGAAGATTGATTGCGGTAGTGGTGAAAATTGATTGCGGTAGTGGTGAAGATTGATTGCGGTAGTGGTGAAGATTGATTGCGGTAGTGGTGAAGATTGATTGCGGTAGTGGTGAAGATTGATTGCGGTAGTGGTGAAAATTGATTGCGGTAGGGGTGAAGATTGATTGCGGTAGTGGTGAAGATTGATTGCGGTAGTGGTGAAGATTGATTGCGGTAGTGGTGAAGATTGATTGCGGTAGTGGTGAAAATTGATTGCGGTAGTGGTGAAAATTGATTGCGGTAGTGGTGAAGATTGATTGCGGTAGTGGTGAAAATTGATTGCGGTAGTGGTGAAGATTGATAGCGGTAGTGGTGAAGATTGATTGCGGTAGTGGTGAAGGTTGATTGCGGTAGTGGTGAAAGTTGATTGCGGTAGTGGTGAAGGTTGATTGCGGTAGTGGTGAAGATTGATTGCGGTTCCTGTTCACATAGTATTTTTTGACTCAAGTAAAATTCCAATGATTTCTGCTGTGTCATCGGTGACTGTGGACCTGCAGAAAGGTCACCTCTGCCCTGGTACATTTCCCCTTAAACACGTATGCTCATTTGAGCATTTCTGTGACACTTGTGTACCAGATGCACTTTTCCTTTCTCTGCAGAGGCTGTATCCTTGAAAACTGCTCTCCACTCTGAACACTCCCACCTGTCAAGCTACACGTACCCATTAAAGGTCGCACTGAGCATGCCATTTGAACCAGGGTTTTATTATTGATTACGTTCAGTGGGCCCTCTGTGGCAGCCTGTCTGTTTATTGCTGTATTTTTTTTTTTTTTTGTTAGGTTAGTGAATGTAGGCTACTGTGTTGTGTGGTGTGCTCACTGCTGTTCAGTAGCTTGCTCCCAATCTCTCCCATACAGCTCTGACTCTTTCACGTGTTCATTCCTATCGGAATGTGATGTATGCACATGCTAACCACAGTACATAACTTAAGCTATCAGTTGTTTCTGAGTAAGATAGATAGATAGATAGATAGATAGATAGATAGATAGATAGATAGATAGATAGATAGATAGATAGATAGATAGATAGATAGATAGATAGATAGATAGATAGATAGATAGATAGATAGATAGGTAGATAGATAGATAGATAGATAGATAGATAGATAGATAGATAGATAGATAGATAGATAGATAGATAGATAGATAGATAGATAGATAGATAGATAGATAGATAGATAGATAGATAGATAGATAGATAGATAGATAGATAGATAGATAGATAGATAGATAGATACTTTAATGATCCCCCGGGGGGGAAATGTCATTGGCAAGCGGCATGCATACGTATGCGAGCATAGTATCATGCATGTACAACCACATGCTCCATCAAAGAGAATGAATAAATAAATACAATACTGTCAGTTCCTGCTGTCGTAGAAAACGCCAAACGGCAAAGGCAATCTCATACCGCTTCTTTTTCTGCTGATGAATTATGGATCAGCAAGAAAATAGTCCCTAGTCCTCGCGTTGTATCCCGTCCTCTTTTACTTGACTGGCCTGTATTTCTTCCAACTGAAATCCAATGCTTTTCATTTCAAGTCTATCCCATATTGATTACTGGGCTTCTTAATTGTCACCATATCACTGAAGTGAATGCTTGCCCACATAGTTTTCTTTTGTGAGTTTTATTGCTTGCCTTCAGTAAAATGGAAATTCAACTTTGTAATCTGAATGAGCTCGTGCAGCATAGTTACGGCTACTGAGTTCAAGTTCATATGTCAATTTCTCATCCCACGGGTGAAAAACTGGTTGAACCAACGTTGTTTCAACAACAACAACAAAAATATACGTGATAACATTGAGTCAACGTAACCTAAATACAAAGACATGGTCACATTTTTGTTAATTTCATGCTGAACTCTCGTTAATTGTCAATTCCTGAAATGTGATGGTTAGGAATGTTAGTACTGAAAGGGATAGTTGATAGATGAGTGGACATGCAGTGGTGCAACAATTTTTAAGTAACGTATTGACTTTCATCACAATGTTTCTCATAGTATCCTATGTTTAATAAATGCTGTTGGCATCAATATCTTATAGGCTACACTAAAAATAGCAATATGGCGCCGGAGGTAAAGGCAGCCTAACCAATTCTGCTATTATGTGTGTTTTTTCGCGTTATTTGTAACTTATTTTGTACATAATGTTTCTGCCACCGTCTCTTATAACCGAATAGAGCTTATGGATATCAGGACAGCGATTACCCACCTCGGACTGGACAATGTTTTATTTTTCTTCAACAAACAATTATTTTTCAATGAGCCTGACTCGGAGGGTGTACTTCAGACACCCGACAAGGCCCAAATCCCTGTCACTGGCTGGAGAAAGAGACAGAGGTATCGAGGACAGAGATCGAGGTGCCTTGTAAGGATCTGCCGACGACGAGTGGGAAATCTGCCTTTACCATCAGTATTACTAGCCATGTACAATCCATGGTCAATAAATTAGACGAGATACGATCACGAATATCCTACCAAAAGGACATTAAAAACTGTAATATCTTATGTTTCACCGAGTCGTGGCTGAACGATGACATGGATAACATTCAGTTGGCGGGATATACACCGCATCGGTGAGATAAGGGGGGTGTGCTGCTTATATTTGTAAATAACAGCTGGTGAACGAAGTCTAAGGAATTCTCTAGATGTTGCTCGCCTGAAGTAGATTATCTCATGATAAACTGTAGGCCACACTATTTGCCAAGAGAGTTTCCATCTATATTTTTCGTGGCTCTTTATTTACCACCACAGATGTATGCTCGCACTAAGACTGCGCTCAGTCAGCAGTATAAGGCAAACGTCCATCCAGAGGCAGCGCTCCTGACCATAATGCCATCCTCCTGATTCCTGCTTACAAGCAAAAACTAAAGCAGGAAGTACCAGTGACTCGGTCAATAAAGAAGTGGTCAGATGACTCAGATGCTAAGCTACAGGACTGTTTTGCTAGCACAGACTGGAAATGTTCCGGAATTCTTCCGATGGCATTGAGGAGTTCACCACATCAGTTACTGGCTTCATCAATAAGTGCATTGATGATGTCGTCCCCACAGTGACTGTACGTACATACCCCAACCAGAAACCGTGGATTACAGGCAACATCCGCATTGAGCTAAAGGGTAGAGCTTCCGCCTTCAAGGAGCGGGACTCTAACCCGGACACTTATAAGAAATCCCGCTACGCCTTCAGACGAACCATCAAACAGGCAAAGCACCAATACAGGACTAAGATTGAATCGTACTACACCGGCTCCGACGCGTGTCGGATGTTGGGCCTGCAAACTATTACAGACTACAAAGGGAAGCACAGCCGCGAGCTGCCCAGTGACACGAGCCTACCAGATGAGCTAAATCACTTCAATGCTCGCTTCGAGGCAAGCAACACTGAGGCATGCATGAGTGCCCTCAATGCTCATCACTAAGCTAAGGATCCTGGGACTAAACACCTCTCTCTGCAACTGGATCCTGGACTTCCTGACGGGCCGCCCCCAGGTGGAAAAGGTAGGTAACAACACATCTGCCACGCTGATCCTCAACACTGGGGCCCCTCAGGGATGCGTGCTCAGTCCCCTACTGTACTCCTTGTTCACCCACGACTGCATGGCCAGGAACGACTCCAACACCATCATTAAGTTTGCAGACGACACAACAGTGGTAGGCCTCTGACAACGACGAGACAGCCTATAGGGAGGAGGTCAGAGACCTGGCCATGTGGTGCCAGCATAACAACCTCTCCCTCAACGTAATCAAGACAAAGGAGATGATTGTGGACTACTTGAAAAGGAGGACCGAGCACGCCCCCATTCTCATCGACAGGGCTGTAGTGGAGCAGGTTGAGAGCTTCAAGTTCCTTGGTGTCCACATCACCAAGAAACTAGAATGGTCCAAACACAATAAGACAGTTGTGAAGAGGGCACGACAAAGCCTATTCCCCCTCAGGAGAATTAAAAGATTTGGCATGTGTCCTCAAATCCTCAAAAAGTTCTACAGCTGCAACATCGAGAGCATCCTGACTGGCTGCATCACTGCTTGGTATGGCAACTGCTCGCCCTTCGACTGCAAGGCACTACAGAGGGTAGTGTGTACGGTCCAGTACATCACTGGGGCAAAGCTTCCTGCCATCCAGGACCTCTATACTAGGCGGTGTCAGAGGAAGGCCCTAAAAATTGTCAAAGACTCCAGCAACCCCAGTCATAGACTGTTCTCTCTGCTACCGCATGGCAAGCGGTACCAGAGCACTAATTCTAGGTCCAAAAGGCTTCTCAACAGCTTCTACCCCCAAAGCCATAAGACTCCTGAACAGGTAATCAAACGGCTACCAGGACTATTTGCATTGTGTTATTTATCTATTGTTTACCTAATACTTATTTTTTACTTAAAAACTGCACTGTTGGTTGGTAAGCATTTCACTGTGAGTTCTACACCTGTTGTATTCGGCACACATGACAAATAAGGTTGATTTGATTTAACAGTGCTGGTTGTGCTAGTTGCTTGAAGATAACTGTGCTGAATACACTGCTGAGGTTATGCTAGTGGTTCTGATGTCATGCAGGAACAATTCTCTTCCAATGCATACAGGGTCTCCCCAGCTGTTGTTTCAATATCATCTAACCCCACGTTAATAAAAGCCTAATTGAAAGAGCTTGATATCCCAGTATATCCAGTTACTTGCACTTGTACACAAAGCCTGTTTGTATGGCTATACCCTTTCGGTCCATTCTGTGTGTGTGTGTGTGTGTGTGTGTTTGTGTGTGTGTGTGTGTGTGTGTGTGTGTGTGTGTGAGTGTGTGTGTGTGTGTGTGTGTGTGTGTGTGTGTGTGTGTGTGTGTGTGTGTGTGTGTGTGTGTGTGTGTGTGTGTGTGTGTGTGTGTGTGTGTGTGTGTGTGTGTGTGTGTGTGTTGAATAGAGTACCCTATAATTGATATGGCGACAGCTGACCTGCCAATAACAATGGAAACCTCCCTGGCACTTTTCCCTCCGGGTAACGGCCTGTTACTTTGTTCTGTCTATAATCATTCCACACATATGCACACACTATTAAGTTTTGAGGTCAAGGCAAGTCAATTAACGCATTTTGATCTAGCTGCTAACCTTACAGAAGGCTAAATCACATCTTGATATTATGTGCCAGATTAGTAGTAGGCCTCGTTTGAGTTTGCTTACCAATCGTGTCTAGTACTGTATATCTCTCTTTCACCCTCGTTGAAATTCAGTGATATTCTAGTTGTCAAACAAACTGTAACATAGAAATGTGATGGAGATGGAGGAAGAGTAACGATCATATGAAGGAGGTTACTACTTCTCAGAGTAGAGAATCTCTCTTTGTTTTTCTGAAATTAGTTGTATGTTATTGTATATGAAATAAAAGCACACATTCGAGAGACCCAGTTTGTTAGACACCGGTAGTTACCGTTGTCCTGTTTCTGTTAACTTCTTGTGCTGCAGGCAGCTGTGTTTAATTGTATCTTTCTAGTCAGATTGCTGTGGATAGTAACTCAGCTGTTAATGGGCCCAAGTACAGTTGTCTCTGTCAAGGCTTCATGCATCTAGAGGTGTAGTAATTTATTCTCGCTGTGTGATATAATCCATTCTAAGAGTTAATGGAAAGTATGTCAGAACATACTCTGGGAAATTGCAATATTCTTGGCGGATGCCCATTAGTTTTCTTCCTATACCTTCATCTCCTCGTTGGTCTGTATTGTGGCTTTGAAAGTATTGTCACGGTGGTTCAAAATGCAGAGGTGCCTGGGGGTTGTTCATAAGATCAACAAGATTAACAACCCCCGTAATCATTCGAAATATTAACTTTGTTCCAGAACATAATTTTTTAGAATGTCCACGTACCATTAAACAACCCATAATGGCTGTGCACTTCAAAGTTTGCCAGTGGATCTCTTAAATGTCTGCTAAAGAAATCTGTAAATGTTGTCAGTACAGATGCACTTGATATGGAAATTCTGGACCAAAACAGATAATAATAATACAAAAATTGCCATGATTTTTTTGTGTACAGACGATACAGATATGATGGCCAATATTAGGTATATACATTATCATCAGGCATCCCTACAGTATTGTCAGGACTGGACGTATGGGGGTGAAGCTGATGATGGTGGTGGTGGTATAGCAAGGTCTACCCTATAATCACTATCTGTTAGGCTATGTCATTACACACAGCAGTTTTAGCTGCACTTCAATCAGAGTATTGAAAGCCCATGTCTGTGTCTGAGAGCTCAGTAGCACCAGTGTCAGGGCCTCAGCATGGTTCTCATTGACAGAGCTATCCCCAAAATTGATTTAAGGTTTACTTTGTCAATTACATCTTCCTTTTGCCTATTCAGATGCTGTTTGCAGGACTTTCTGCTTGCCCAGCAAGTAAAACGCTGTGGGCATACAATACATGTGCTTTTCAGCATGGTTTACTGATGTTGTAACTTAAATTGTAGACGCAGCAGGTACAATGAAGACATCTGTCTAGAATGCAGGAATCCATTGTTCTGGGTTTCCACTACGGCCAAGCTGCAAAGTCAAAATTGGCTATATCGTCCAAATCTATGGGTAAAACAGAACAGTGTGGCCAAACGATCAGAACCACGGACAGCAAAAGGAATTAGCGCGAAGAAAACAGAACATCGCTGATTCAGCACCACCGTCACTGAACAGCGCTGTGCCCAGGCATCTCATATAGATTAATGAGTGGAGATCGCTAAGCGCCTATGTAACAGTTTTTTTGTTGTTGTTGATTTTTTTTTTTTTTATACAACATTTACAATACATTATAGTCATCTAGCAGACACACCCATCCAGAGCGACGCACAGGAGCAACCAGGGTCAAGCGCCCCGCCCAAGGGCACATCAACAGTAACTGTTTGCTGGCGTCTGTGCAGGCAGAGGGCCTGCTAAATAAACTCTCTGCCATGCGTGCCTATTCTATTGTTCCCCATTCCGCGTTCACTTGAACTGTAGAACTGAAAAATATTGCAATGCTCTGACTCTTTGGTCCCAATTTGTACAACTGTCCCAATTAGAATGTTTATAGTAATCAATCATTTCTTGGAAGTTACAACATTAAGAACAGTCATTGCTTATTGTATAGCAATGGAGTGTTGTATGTTATTACACTAATGGAAGAACAGTCCATATCCACTTCTGGAAGAACAAAAACCAATGCAATGCTATGTAATAACATGTCAATACAATGTTATAGGGTTAAAATGTTATTTCTCATGGAAACTGGTCTACATTCTGATTTTAAGAAATGTATAGATATCAAAAATGTGATGTAGCAGACAAAATGTTTTGGCTTTTCAAATGTTCAAAGCAATGATTTCATATCACTGTTGTTTGTGTATGAGCAACAGTGCCCTTCTTAGTGGTTGCCAAGGTATGACTTGACTTGTGCTCCATAGCACCCAGAGCACCTGGGAAACCACGTAGCGTTGTACTCTCTGACGTATGGGCATTCCCTGCGGCGTATGCATTCTGTCTGTTCAAAACGGACAATAACACCGCGTTTTCCAGTATCCCGAAGGTCGGGTGGGCTAAGGGAACCCCATACGAAAAGATCACTCGCATTCTTGTGACATGTTAACATAGGCTTTCCTTTTTTAATCGGTGGCAGGTGACTTCTCTCTATAATAACCAGAAATCTTTCGAGGCATTCCGAAATGGGTTGTTGTGTAAACTTCCTGAACAAACAGCAAAGGAAGTGGCGGACAGGATTGCCATTGCTCTCCGGTGACTACTGGACTGTTTTTACACCTTCATTCTAAATAAGGAAGCAGCCTGTCAGACATATGACCAGCGTCCCAATTTGGGCTCCGTCAAAGTACCCATAGCATCCCATGATTGCTCAACTCTGCCCAATGAAACTCCTCTCCCCCTGCCCCATCTCACATGTGAGGTGACAGCGGCTGCACATACTCTCGTCAGACTTGCAGCTCAGCGCTTGCTGCGTACACTTGCTGGGTTGCAACTTTTTCTTCCTCTCTCTCCCCTCCCTCACTTTGACGGGTAGCAATGAAGTCAGAGTGATGTCATATAAGGATGCGAGTGCCTGGCAAGGTGACATAGGTTTTTGGTGAGTGGTATTCTCCACAGCCAGCGTTGCCTATCGAGAGAGGCGCGGAGCTGCAAAAGATGGTAACCACCACCACCACCACCTCAAGCTCTGTCACGCTCTCTCCTTTTTCTACTCCTCTTTCGGGCTATCATTTCATACCAGAAGACCTGATCTGCCTTCCAAAAATAAGCCTTTACCACCATGCCGAAGGAAGAAAAACAAGAAGAGAGGTATTTTTAGGGCCATTAACTTTGACCACGTGCCCCGAAGGTAAACTGGATGGCCATTGCGCAAAGGTTCTTCATCGGTATGTGCAACGAGGCCAGCACGCACTGGACGTTGACTGCAATTGTTCTCTTGGGGTCTCTATTGGGGATTGTGTCATCATATCCGATTCCAAGCAGGACTAATGCAAGTTTATTGGAGCAAAGGTGGGAGACCCTATTTTCCCGCTCCGTTCTGGGAATCTCTGGGGTGAAATCGGACATGAACTGGGAGAGTGACTATTTACTGGGCATCAAGAGAGTGCGGCGACTTTACTGCAACGTGGGCATTGGATTTCACCTGCAGATCCTCCCTGACGGCAGGATAAACGGTGTACATAATGAGAACCAGTACAGTGAGTCGCATCCTAAAATGTAATTCATAAGAGAACATATCATATGAGCGGTCCCAAGTAAAGGCGTCTTGAGAGTTCCTTGTTGGTCTTGCATGATATTTAATCATTGGGGTCGGCAACATTGAATGTCTCTTAAAGCAAAGACAAATCTATTAAAAAATATTGTATCAGTCAGTGCTAAATATCTTCCCAGGCCAAAACATGACATGAATGCTTGGACCAATATAGACGCGAACTTATTTTTACACTGGCTCCTTCTGTGTCCCAGAAACGGATTGCCATGCACGTCAGAAAGTGCCGTTATGATATATATTAATTTGGGCAATATGAAATGAACATCATTGCTCCCCAAATGATACAGAACAAAGACGATGCATTCAGAGTAGCAGCCTAGAAGGTTACTCCCACCGCTGCATTGTGCACGTCTTTGTTCCCACATTATCAAACGCATTGATACACTGTCCATTTTTTACAATGTTCATCTGTATAACGCCATGCTTTGTTTGACTAGGTCTAATAGAGATCTCTACCGTGGAGAGAGGAGTGATAAGTATGTATGGAGTGAGAAGTGAGCTGTTTGTCGCAATGAACAGCAGAGGAAGGTTGTATGGAACGGTAGGTGTACGCAATTGTAGTTACCTCTATTGCTGGCATGCTGTTTCTTAAAGAGATGGAGAAAAACGCAATGTGTTTGAGATAAGCTAAGTGCTTTGTTAATATGTTTTTTAAGAATTTGTTTTGTTAAGTAGAGCCTCTGTGTTATTTTGTTCTCTGTGAATCAAATATTAACTCACTGATGGGGGCATTCAAGAGGCACGAAATTATTCCATTGTGAATTATTCATAATTCCCAATTGCCCAGGGTATAACTTGTGTAGCAAAAATGGAAAGGGGTTTGGTAAACGATAACAAAAATATAATTCTTATTGAAATATGATCTGTTGAATACGACGAGATAAAAGAATGCCATTTGAACTTGTTAACACTAGCCTAATATTCTATCAATCATCATCTGATTGCATTTCTGGGAGGCGAATGTCTTAAGTTATTTATTGAAGGGATCAATCAACTTTCAAGGTAGGCCTGCTAATCTAAAGTGACTGTGCTTTAGCATTTTATGGCCCATTGTTGGATGAAAATATTGCACCATATAGTCTAGTGTTGGCCTACTGCTGTAAATTGGTCTGAATTGGCAAACATTTGGTTCTGACGTTTTAGCTTATTAAACTGCACCCTGCTTTGGTCCTGCAGTCAAAGATGGTTTAGTAGGAAGATACCGTTAAACTCAAATTAAATGCAGTCTCTAACAGCCGCGCTTTACTTTTAACCGTCACACATTTCAACAAATACACGCCTGTTTCAAATAAACCCTGGATCTCAATGCATTGTTTACAAGTGAACTTCAGTGCGTATGGTAAATATTGCGCAATAGAAGATACAGGAGAGCAACATTATTGCCATGAATGAGACAGCACTATGGTTAGACATAGTGAGAGAATGATACTGAAGCTGAAATTGCTGTGTGTGATAGACATGCTAGTCATTGCAAGTCTGATCTGCTATGGATGTGTCATAATAAACAGTGTGGTAGTCTTTTCAACATTTTATTGAGGAAAGGAAATAAACCGGCCTGGCTATTAATTTAAGTTTTAAAGCATGTAGAAACTGCATCTCCAATAAATAAAAAACACCTATCACGCTTGTAGGTGATGTCATGGCAACGTTGGGTAGTTAAGCTCATGCGCAGAAACACATCGGGTCTAAATGGTCGTTTGGTGCCGAACTGCGCATGTGCAGACCATCAACTCAAAGGCACTCCTTTGATATAAAGTTGTTTTCCACAAATAGTAAAACATATAAGTGTCAATCTAGGTTGTGCCTTAAGATTTCGAGAAAATTAACAACCAAGGAAGAATTTTTAATTTCTCTCAAACCTTGATCTGGTCTGCCAAGTCTGCTTCACAAGGGTTCCCGGAAGTTTCGCATTGTTGGGCCTCTGTGTTTAGAAACTGTGACTGAACTGAGTAGTATTTAGCTAATGCTAAATCTATTGCTGTGGAGGAAATCTACAACTTGCTGAAATGTATTTAATGTGTTCAGCTTGACAATACATTGTAAATCAGCAGGCAATGATTCATCATGACATTGAGGAGGAAGAGGAGGAAGACATATCTGAACTCTTTTTAACCACATTTAGTTCAGTCTTCAGTTTCCTCTGTATTTGGATTACTCTTGAAATATATTATTGCCTGTAATGTTTCTGTTAGTGTGACGTAAAAAAAATGGTCATCTTAAAAGCACACTTGTAGCGTGATGTTCATCCTGTGGTCCTCCTCACGTGAACTTTTTTATTGATCCTGTCTCTCCATTTTTGCCATTTTTAGAAATTCTTCCAGGACGAGTGCAAGTTCAAGGAGACCTTGCTGCCAAACAACTACAATGCCTACGAGTCTTCGGTTTACAAGGGCTCCTACATTGCCCTCAGCAAACATGGCCGCGCAAAGAGAGGCAACAAGGCCACCACCGCCATGACCGTCACACACTTCCTCCCTCGATTATTATGATCAAAACTGGCAATAACTCACTAATTTGCACATGTGGATGTTCTCCCAGGTAATATAGAATTATACAATATACATATACACCATTACAAAAGGATTGCAAAAACTACACAAGTATTTATTATCTTTATATATATGTATATTTGGATAGCTACCTTTGTATTAGAACTTATGTATATGCCATTATTTGCTGCTTTTATCATTATCGATTGAGGAGTATAAGGCTTTGCCAGTCTGGAGTGCCGTAACTGGAGTACGCTTCACCCTGGCCCAGTATCTGTGCGTTAGAGATGTCGGCGATGAGTATGACGTCTCTCCTTTCTTACTCCCCGTAAGCTCCGATTCAAACTCCCATTAGACAGCTATGCAAACGTTATAATGTCAAAGTACTTTTGTTAGTCACCAAATATGGAGTTTTGCTTAGCAACTATCTTAATTTAATTCCAGCATGTACTTTCAAAAAGGTGTAAATAAAAATGTACAAGCAACTGAAAAAAAGGCCTATTCAGCACCTCCAATGTATTGAGATATTGTAGACTTCTGACCTGTGCGTGGCAGTAATGAGTGACGAGTGATTGGAGGTGCTGAATAGGTATTTGTTCTGTTGCTTGTCAATTTTTATTTACACCTTTTTTGGAAGTACATACCAGCTGTAACAAGAGTAAATGAAGATGGTTGCTCAGCAAAACTCCATTACTTTGTGAGTAACAAACTTATTTTGACATGATTGTATAGATGTCTAATGGGAGTTTGAATCAGAGTTTCCTGGGCCTGAAATACATCTCTAACTCACAGATACTGGGGCAGCTTCACCCCGTGGATGACTAATATCCTTAGCTTTAAGGAGTGAAATGGATACGTTTTATTACCTCGAAGAACCACTTGACTGGATAAAGGGATGCATGGACTTACTGTATGCTCAAAATAATCCCTGTTTGGTTTCTTCTTTCGCTGAGACCTTTGAGCACTTGCTGGTTCAATCCCCTGTGTTCAAGGTGGCTATTTTCTAGCAAAAAGAGGGATTGAGAACAAGACTACTTTTAATGCACTTCCCTTGCTGCACGATGTGAAGGTGCCTTGGTGTTCCCACTTGTGGCCCCCTTAAACATGCATGTAAGGGACACCCGCTGCAGTCAGAAATAGGGCTGACACACCGCGGAGGGTCTCAGGGGGTCAGGACTATCTCTGGTTTATTTTCTTTTTCTGTAATTAGATCGATTAAGTAATATACACTCTGGTACACAGAGAGAAGGTTAGAGGAGAACTCAGCCACGAGTGTGGGGAGGTAGAGAAAGTGAGAAAGTCAGTTGCCCTGCCACAGTAGAAGTTTAACCCCCATGTGGGACTCTAGTCTCTCCACAAGGTTGTTTAAATCATGGTGGGGCAGTTATGTGTTACAGACTGGATTCAAACCTCTTTTGGCTCAGTGGTCATTTGCATCATGGCTCGAAATGAACTGGAAAATGTAGTAGCATAAGAACGCACACTAAAACATGTATCTGCTCATAAACTGGGACACTGCTGACATACCCGAAAGCTTTAGCGTTTGGCTTTGGGTAAGTGTGTGAAATGTAAAATTGCAAGCTTTTGTGCATCGCCATGGATAAAGATGCCTATTATGTAAATATTGACAAATGTGAAACATAGAAAACCAGGAGCTTTACGTCGCTTCAGGTTGCACAATGACCATCAATGATGGAGCCCGATGTCATTTTTTTTGGTTGTTGGTGAGAATCGTTCCCATACATGATTATTTATTTATTTGTTTGTTCATGTGTTTGGTGAATTCCCATAGAGAGAGACTCTGCTGTGGGAAATCCTCCCAGATCAATGTGCTCTGCAGCAGCAGTGCAGTGGCAGAACGTTGTTGGAAGCTGTAGTTGGATGGTTTTAAGTGTAATTCACGGGAGGCTGAAGGACAGTGCGGTGCCTCCATAGTTGATAGTGTTCTTACCTCTGCTGCAGGCCCACCCCAAGTCACCCTCTGGGTATGTTCTCTTTTGGACTATTTTAACCCAGGAAAGACTAATGGGATGCTGCCTGCCTGCTGTCTCGGTCTGTTGAATCCCCTTCAAGAATGTGTCCCGACCAGGATGACTGGCTGCTCCCCACATACTCCCCTTTAACCAGTACCACCCCAGTCGTCAGATACCCCTGTGAAAACCCATGGGGCTGATGGGACCTTGGGATTCCAGCAGTAACCCAGGAGCTTCCTCTTCTGCTTTAGTCCTGTTTTAGTACAAGGTCAGTGACATGGACCAGGGTTGACCCTGACTCTGTGTCCAGGGAATTCTGCTATTCCCCCCCCCCCCCCTTCTAGTGTTATCTCTCTATTTGATTTGTTTGCAATGAATTTGATGTAAAGCTAGTTGATCCGTTTTATTGGGAGATACAGGGCTGTACTGGGTTGATTATTTATTTCTGAAATCCCATATGCACTGTTTGAGTGGTCTCCGTAGAAAGACCATCAGTGGCCTCCAAGACTTCCATCTTGTGCTTAATTGCTCTTATGTGCGTGTCTTTAAAGCTACAGTCTGTGATTGGTGCTTCAATGTTTGGACTTTACATGTAATGATCGCCTATATAGCCATTCATTCTTAAAGAATATAACTTAGAAATGCCTCATGACCCCACCGGAACCCAACATGTAAGCTTGGTTTAGTCCACTGTTTGTGAACAGTGTAATTGTAAACAAACACTGTGGGTTGAAAATAGGTTCAAGCAATAATAACTAGTGGCTAGGCAGTGTTTAGTTTTTCCGAATCATAGACTAAAAAGAAAATGCAACTGTCGTTGTCACTTTTCCTATCTGATTGCCTGGCTGAGAATGCATGTGTCTGAGATGTACAGTTGTTTGAGTTACGTCTTTCATTTCTCTTGCCGAAGTTCAGACACTTGATTTGATTTGCCTGCCCTGCATTAATGTGAAATGCAGATGACAGTTTTCCTCCTCTCACACCCCTTCCCTCACACACTTGTGCGTAGCCTACATCCTAATACTTCCAGGGAGGGGACCTCTGCAGTACCTGATGCAGTACTTGATGCAAAGAGCAAAGTCACTGCATGCCTCTCTCCTCCCAATTCTCTACAGAAGGGCCTTGTGGGCCACTGTGACGTCAACCAACCAACTGTTTTTTGAGGAATCGCCTGGCTCTGCCTGAGAACCAAGGCTCTCATGTCAAAATACTGTGGACGCGAGCTTCCAACACTATCTAAAACAACCCTTCCTTTAGACTTTTGGAACCTTAACAGAGAGATCTTGGAACAGTTATTTAAAGATTTGAGTGGCACATTGGAGTATTGCTGGGGAGTTTCATATTGCAGTGTAACTGTAAAACAGAGCGTCAGTTGAGGTTGTATTCAGGATTGATGGAAGTTTTCTCTTAAGGGAAGCACCTACCTACCTATACACTTACTAGTGATGTGCAACAGGAATGAACTTTTTTAGGATGGATTATTATTGGCCATACAATGAATCTGTCACACGGTGTAGTGGCCTGGATCAAATCTCCCTTTCCTAACTTGTTATAGGAAATATATGTACTGGAAGTAAATTATATTGTTTGGCTGTTGGTTAAATAGGGGTTTCAGAGATCAGAGTAAAGCCTGCTGTGACTGCATGTGGTATTACATGAAAACATTCGGGGACAGTTATTGACATTGGTAAAAGTAAAAACAAAAAAAGAATCATATACATTGTTCTGTGAGGCAAATGTGTATTTAATAAGTTCAATGTGCGTTCATTTGAACAGCTAAATCCTCATGTCAACATACCAGGGTGTGAAGTGGAACTGACCTGTGTGTGCGTGTGTGTGTGTGTGCGTGTGTGTGTGTGTGTGTGTGTGTGTGTGTGTGTGTGTGTGTGTGTGTGTGTGTGTGTGTGTGTGTGTGTGTAAGAGTCTTGCACGCCCTCCCTCAAAGTCAACAAGATGTCAAAAGTGCACCTTATCAGAGATCTTGAAAATATTGAAAGTAGTGCTGCTTGTGAAAAGTGAAAGTTTGCTATCTTAAAGTAACCTATAAAATGCTGTATTTCCTGCCTGCGCATGGTAACGGGATAGTGAAGCAACTAAAAGCTGGAAGCCTAAAGATTACAGGTTCATATTCTGTTTCCTATCAGACTTGACCAAAACATACGACCGCAAGAAATTAGAGTTCTTTAAAAAAAAAAAAAAATGATTTGTGAAATGTGTTTAACTTTATTAAACTTCAGCAGAGAAGGCATCCTGTTATCATGCTCCGCTAGCTCTAAAATCTGTCTGACGCCAAACGAGCTGTGTGTGTGTCTGCATGCGTTTCCCTTGTGCGTGTCGGCAAAACTTTCTCTTTCTTGGTTTTGTACCCCTGCACTACGGGGAGTGAGCTCCCACTTATGGCCCCTCCTCTCTGTTAAAATATACCTCACCTTCTGCCTTAGTTTTCATTTAAAACAGTAGACTTCTGCAATCATTTATTTCTGAAAAACTGATGAGGCTGCGTAAGTATACTAACATATTGAAAATGTTTTTCCTTTTATTTTTGTACGTATGTGCTGTGCACAGCATTCTACTGTATTCCTGAGATACCAATAAACGTTTGTTTTATACATGTTGTTCTCTTGGTTTCTTGCTGAGCCCTGGGCTCTATGGGCTTGTTAAAGGAGACAGAGAATAGTGTACACGTCACCTAGGATGAGACGAACTTGATCTCATCCTAGCACCTCACTCAAAAGATGAGTGACTTACCAAACATATAGCGTGCGATGAACACTGACCAGTGCAACCCTGCCCTCTGTAGCCTATTGCCTATACTTAGAGTGATCTGCTATTTGAAGGATCTGGGGCACTGCTCTGCAAAATGTGACCCCTGAACCCTCTTATAGAATGTTGTCACTTCTTATGTTGTAGCGCCAACAACAAAGGCAAATCTGCAGTAGATTATGCATGGAAAAGTGTCTAACATTAAATCAAGATTAGATTAGATCAACTTTATTGTCCCACCAGCGGGAAATGTATTTAGTAAGGTGCATAAAACGACAAAGTACATAAAACATATAAACAGAATAACACACAATACAATTCATTTGAAAGTGCGATAGGCTACCTAGTTGAAACATGATAGTTATGACTTGCCTTTTTTCTTTTTTTTTGGGGTCCCACACTAGAACTCCCTGTTGTGGCATAAATTAGCTTGTGATTCCCTCTGCTGGTCAAATTCTGTAATGGCGGAACTGTTTGTGATGGACAGACTAGAGACCATACTTTATGTAAGGGGGCCCCCTCATCATCACATGTACACACAGTGTAATTTGGAACTTAATTAGTATTATTCAGACATAGATTTACGTTTTTATAATGAAATAGAAAATATTAGATAGAAATACAGTACTAAATATTTATATAAGTCTAGGATGTTGTCTTGTCATTTCATCTGAACAGATTGTACCATAATGTTGATTTAATATCATAAAATGACGTTTTCAAAACATCAAAAAGGTTGTATCGATTAGAGAAAGGAAACCTTGGGCTGTATAGATTATTAATAGCCTTATAAAATGGATCAAACTGGATTCAATAAAGTGCTTATTCTTGACAGTGTTTTCAATGTGGAATGATTCATAGTTTTCAAAAAATATACATAGGTAATTATAATATGCTTACTGGTCAGAGGGGTATACTGCACACACTGAGATAGATGACAGAGGGTATGTGAGTCCAAGGATCATGATTTGAAAGTTTTAATGTGTGAAAACAAATATGTCACTTTTGTACAGACATTGCTCAATGAGACAACTACGTTATTTGGTTACCAATACCTTTAGACAAACATTCAGGTGGAGATGCACCCCCTTCCTTCCGCCGAGAGAAAGACCCACATCTGCGTTGTGGGCGAGCGCTGCGTAGGCTTAAGGATGTGAGCAGGAGTGGCACTTGGGTCCCTTTAAATAGAGCCGTTCTCAAACGTTGGACCATCAGATCAGCTGAAGTTTGCAAAGAGTTTGCTGCCGAACTCACAGCTACATCCGAAATCTCTGGGATACATTTTCTGTGTTTTGGGGGTAAAATATGGAAATAACCAAGACATCTGGACTGAGGGACGCCTTCCTTGTGCTCTTACTGGCTGTTCTTCAGGGATTTCGACTAGTAGATACTCTTCCAAACCCATCACCTCTCCTGGGATCCAACTGGGGGAATCCGAGAAGATACGTACACCTGCAGACGTCTTCAGACGTGAACAATTTCTACCTCGAGATCAGTTTAAATGGCCTCGTGCGCAAAACTACACTTCGAAGCTCATACAGTAAGTTAATATTACATTTTTTGCGTTTCGTTTTGATTGAAATTTGGTTTGAAGCTTTTGTCTTTAATCTGTTTCTATAGGCTAACAGAATACATTTTCTCGACAGGTGTGATTTTATTGAAGGCCGAAACAAAAGAGCGCGTGGCGATACTTGGAGTCAAAAGTAACCGCTACCTGTGCATGGATGCCCTGGGAAACCCTTTCAGCGCTGTAAGTAAAAGCCCATTTTCATGATTAATTTAATTGAAGTACATGTTTTATTTACATTTATAATAAGACTCGTGAGATAATTGAATGGCACTTTTTCCTAATTGGAACCCTTTCTGACATAAACCAAAAATGCGCTTTTACGCACGGATTTCAGACCACTTTTATCCAAACATCATTCTTTTTTTCTTTTTTTTTTTACATTGGTCTAAGTGTTCTTGTGTTTATCAACAATTAAGTTAATGGATGTACGTTTCTAAATTGCGTTTTTACATAAATGTATTAATGTATCTGTTTACAGACTGTTTGCCACAAGGAAGATTGTCTTTTCAACCACAAGCTATTGGAAAACCACCGCGACGTGTACTACTCTTGCAGAACTGGTATTCTGCTCAGCTTGGAAGGGATAAAGCAAGTGTACACTGTTGGTCAGAATCTACCGCATACCTCCCTCTTCCTGTCGGAGAAGAACACCGTGCCGCTGGAGCGTCTCTTGCACCGGGAGAAGAGGAACCGGGTTGTTGACCCTTCTGATCCGTACAACATGCTGGGACAGACGGAGGAGGATGAGGACTCCCGGGCTATGCCGGAACTGGATGACACATTGGAGATGGACCAGGAGGCTGAACTCCCCGAGGGACGCAACATCTCCAGGGAGACCCCCCAGTATCCCTCCAACGACCCGTGGAACGTGCATTCCCTAAACCCCCCTCCCAGCCCCCGTATCATGAATGCAATGGTGGGATAAGAGGACAGGACACTCGCCGTTGTACACCTGGGTTTAAGAATGTAAGTTGTCTGCGCGTTCGTGTTGGGTCTTTTCTAGCTGGTCTGGAAACAAACCCCAATTATAACACTGGTGAAAGTCTGACCGTGAAAAAAGATGGACAAATTTATATGATTCATTATTCACTATAGCACAGTAGCTAGTGAGTATGTAACTATTGGTTTCCGTGCTTTTTAATTCTAGGATGGAAATTCTGCCCTTGAGTGTGCTCTGTTTTTTTGTACAATGGAAGAAGCCTACAAGAAAATACTCTAGTTATTAAATCAAATTAAGCTTTATTTATACAGCAGGTTGTCTGACAGGCTATTCTAGAGGCTGGGGGTATAATAACTAAAGGCTGACTCTCCATGCCTCTTGGTCCTAGGCTTTGGGATAGTTAAAAGGCCAGTGCCAGAGGACCTGAGGGACAGTAGTCAAGCCTGCTTGTAGTAAAAGCATAGATGAGTATCTTTGTATAAGCCTGAGAGAGAAATGGCCTCACCTTAGCAATGTTCCTCAGGTGGTGAAAAGCTATTTTGGTCACATCCCTAATGTGTGATTCAACATTTTGTTCAGTATCTAAAATATTGAATCTTGTTTTTATTACCCGGTGTTTTGTCTTTATTGCCTGTGAATTAAAATGTGCGGCCAGATTCTCTCTCTGACTCCAACAATAAGTACCTCGGTCTTGTCTTGATTTAGCTGGAGGAAGTTGTGAACCATTTAAATCATTAATACAGTCTAATAATTTATCCGTGGAGCTAAAATCCTCTGGTGACACGAAAATGTAAAGTTGTGTATTGTCTGCGTAGCCATGAAATTCAAGGGGTAACATATATAAACTGAACATTACCAGACCCAAAAATCGAACGTTGTGGAACGCCACATGTGATATGTATTTTCTCTGAGTTATGTTCACCAAGGGTGACATAGAACTCTCGACCAGTTAAATAGGTCCTAAACCAATTTAGAACTGGACCGAAGAGGCCAACTCACCTCTCCAGTCTGTCTAGAAGGACATCACGTCAACAGTGTCAAATGCAGCACTTACATCTAAGAGTACAAGGACAGATTATGATGATGAAACTTAAACATATTCCATCTAAAATTAGGACTACTATAATGTTGAATATGCCAGTAGGCCTACATGTTATCTTGCAGTGAGACATTTAATTTAAAATGGGAATGAATGATAGGCCTACACCATACAGGGTAACAGAACCAATAGGAATGATAGGTTGGTGATGGGTGCTGGCCACCAAAAACCAAGCAACAAAGCCAATCCCAAGAAAGTTGCAAGAAAGTATTTATTTATTTAAATCTATTCATGTATTGTTATTTATAGTATTTATATGGATGCTTAACTGTTAAATAGGAATTCTGAGTTAGCCTATGTTGTATAGCTTCCGTTTCCCCAGAAAACCGGATCTGGGGACGAAGCTCAGGCGTTTCTTTTATACCTGCTACATTAGGTTAGTTGTGAGTAGGCTGTGTGTGAGTATTGGTCACATATATCTTGAAAAAATTAATTGCTTTAGTACTTAAGGATGAAAAACTGAATATCTGAGATCCCCATGATGTCACAATAGTAAGTAAATGTTGATCTGGGTGGAGATATTGACAGTAATCTACAAGGTAGGGACTTTGTAATTATATCAATCACAATAAATCCCATATTCAGCAATATAAGATGTTTCATGTGTTATGTTTAGAGCTTGCAAGCTTGGGCATTTGACATTAAAACTTCAAACTTGCTGTGTGTGACTGATTGAGGAGCAAGATTCATTGTACAAACTAGGGGAGGGTTGTCAAACTTTTTGCTTTGGGGAGGATAGTGTGTTTTTGGGGGGGGCCACAGGGGAGGATAGTGTGTTTTTTGGGGGGGCCACAGGGGAGGATAGTGTGTTTTTTGGGGGGCCACAGGGGAGGATAGTGTGTTTTTTGGGGGGCACAGAGGAGGATAGTGTGTTTTTTGGGGGGCCACAGGGGAGGATAGTGTGTTTTTTGGGGGACCACAGGGGAGGATAGTGTGTTTTTTGGGGGGCACAGAGGAGGATAGTGTGTTTTTTGGGGGGCCACAGGGGAGGATAGTGTGTTTTTTGGGGGGCCACAGGGGAGGATAGTGTGTTTTTTGGGGGGGCCACAGGGGAGGATAGTGTGTTTTTTGGGGGGCACAGAGGAGGATAGTGTTTTTTTGGGGGGGGGCACAGGAGAGGATAGTGTGTTTTTGGCGGGGCCACAGGAGAGGATAGTGTGTTTTTTGGGGGGGCCACAGGAGAGGATAGTGTGTTTTTTGGGGGGGCCACAGGAGAGGATAGTGTGTTTTTTGGGGGGCACAGAGGAGGATAGTGTTTTTTTGGGGGGGGGCACAGGAGAGGATAGTGTGTTTTGGGGGGGGGGGGGGCACAGGAGAGGATAGTGTGTTTTGGGGGGGGGGGGGCACAGGAGAGGATAGTGTGTTTTGGGTGGGGGGGGGGAGGCACAGGAGAGGATAGTGTGTTTTGGGGGGGGGGCACAGGGGAAGGTAATGCGTCTTTTCCCTGGTTTACATTTGCTCTTTCAGGGCTACCAGAGTTACTCCAATAATCTAACAATATAATGCCTATCTTTATACAAAATATTTGTATCGAAGAGGAAAGAATTACCGTCTGTAAGTCTATATCTGTATAGCAGACGCTGTAGCCATCTGACAAGAAATGCATGTCGGTGTCGTAGCATCGCATCTCTCTCTCTCTCTCTGGGGTTAGGCCTCAGCTTCTCTTCCTTTATATAGAATATATATATACCGTTGAAGTCGAAAGTCTACATACACCTTAGCCAAATACATTTAAACTCATTTCATCACAATTCCTGACACTTAATCCTAGTAAAAATTCCCTGTCTTAGGTCAGTTTGGATCACCACTTTATTTTAAGAATGTGAAATGTCAGAATAATAGTGGAGAGAATGATTTATTTCACATTCCCAGTGGGTCAGAAGTTTACATACACTCAATTAGTATTTGGTAGCATTGCCTTGAAATTGATTAACTTGGGTCAAACATTTTGGGTAGCCTTCCACAAGCTTCCCACAATAAGTTGGGTGAATTCTGGCCCATTCCTCCTGACAGAACTGGTGTAACTGAGTCAGGTTTGTAGGCCTCCTTGCTCGCACACGCTTTTTCAGTTCTGCCCACACATTTTCTATAGAGTTGAGGTCAGGGCTTTGTGATGGCCACTCCAATACCTTGACTTGTCCTTAAGCCATTTTGCCACAACTTTGGAAGTATTTGGGTCATTGTCCATTTGGAAGACCCATTTGCGACCAAGCTTTAACTTCCTGACTGATGTCTTGAGATGTTAATTCAATATATCCACATAATTTTCCTTCTACATGATGCCATCTATTTTCCTCCAAACATAACGATGGTCATTATGGCCAAACAGTTCTATTTTTGTTTCATCGGACCAGAGGACATTTCTCCAAAAAGTACGATCTTTGTCCCCACGTGCAGTTGCAAACCGTAGTCTGGCTTTTTTATGGCGGTTTTGGAGCAGTGGCTTCTTCCTTGTTGAGCGGCCTTTAAGGTTATGTTGATATAGGACTAATTTTACTGTGGATATAGATACTTTTGTACCTGTTTCCTGCAGCATCTTCACAAGGTCCTTTGCTGTTGTTCTGGGATTGATTTGCACCAAAGTACGTTCATCTTTAGGAGACAGAACGCGTCTCCTTCCTGAGCGGTATGACGGCTGCGTGGTCCAATGGAGTTTATACTTGCATACTATTGTTTGTACAGATAAATGTGGTACCTTCAGGCGTTTGGAAGGCCTTGGCTGATTTCTTTTGATTTTCCCATGATGTTGAGCAAAGAGGCACTGAGTTTGAATGTAGGCCTTGAAATACATCCACAGGTACACCTCCAAGGTACACCTCCAATCAGAAGCTTCTAAAGCCATGACATCATTTTCTGGAATTTTCCCAGCTGTTTAAAGGCACAGTCAACATAGTGTATGTACACTTCTGACCAACTGGAATTGTGATAAAGTGAATTATAAGTGAAATAATCTGTCTGTAAACACTTGTTGGAATAATTACTCGTGTCATGCACAAAGTAGTCCTAACCGACTTGACAAAACTATAGTTTGTTAACATGAAATCTGTGGAGTGGTTGAAAAATGAGTTTTAATGACTTCAACCTAAGTGTATGTAAACCTCCGACTTCAACTTATATATATATACAGTATATTAAAATATGAATATCATACAGTGGACACCTAATCCTATAGGACTTTGCATGCAATTCCATTATATATTTATTGCGTAAATCTCTTTGTTTTTGTAACTTCATATGGGCTGTTTTTAAGGACACGTAAATGTGGCTAATTTGGCCAACATCCCTTGTTTATTGATGACACTGGCTGCGCCAGGTTGGATCTGAATGCATATGGATGTCCATTACAGTTCTCAAATGTCTGGTTAATTAAAATCTCCCCTGTCATATTGTCTGGTGTCAAATTCTCCTAAAGGAAACACTGATTTAAAAAAAAGATATTCACATGAGAATCTGTTACCAGTTGGATGGAAACCTAGCTATAGACACCGTAAAGACTCTGGCAAGTGCGCTAGTCAAGTGTCACTTTGATTATATCTTACATCATGGCTCACCAGCAGCCCCAGCCATCTAGAGAATAAGGTGCAGACCAGCCAAACAAGCCTGTAAGATTTGTAATTAAAGTCCCCCCTCATACTCATCTGGAGGTTGAACATTTTGTA